>JAAGKR010000512.1:69194-171497 GCA_011419295.1 Clarias macrocephalus | reverse complement strand
ATTCAACCCCCCCCCCCCCCCCAATTTTTTTTTTTTTTTTTTTACAGAAAATGTGGTGACCATTTATACTCTTAAAAAAGTGATTTCTTTTACAACTGGTGTATCTGACTCATTGTAGTTTCTATTTTTTATTTTTTATTTCTTTCTTACATTTAAATGTAATACAAAATCAATAGACATTCTCCACGCTAAAAGAATGATTTATTTTCGGATAATTTGACATAGAAAGACTCCGTCGTACTTTTATGGGACCTCTATGGAAATGCCAACCTTTCCGTTAAATATAAAAAGCACCAACAAACAGCAAAGCAAGCTTTTACTCTGGTACATCACAAAGATACCCAACACAGCCCTGCCTCCACTTTAACTTCCCTGAGCTGCATCAGCATCATGTTTCATTACTTTGTCCCGAGTTTATTTATCATTAATATTTCAGTCGTTTTATTCCACCGTGTCATCTCTACAGCGCAGGTTCATGACCATGATGGAAAAATGGCTCGTCCATAACACCTCCTGGTATCAGTATTTAGCAAGCAAAAGCTCTATTTTTAAGACTTGGGAATGACTAGAAGAAAAGGAACTTTTTGTGGGAACATTAACTCTGCTCCATTACACCATGTACATGTGAGTACATTAACGCTAACATTAGTTAACACAGGCCTCCCAAAAATGCTTCCCCAAAGTGTGTGTGTTAATGCCCCAGCTGAATCAACTCTCATATAATGTGTTTTTTTCGTACCCCAAGCTTCCTGTGTTTCACTTCTCCTCCTAATGCACCATTACAGTGACTGTGTACAGTATATGATCTACTGTTGAGCCAGGGGAGTGTATGTTCTTATATGAGGTCACATAACTCCAGCCAATACAACAGTGGAGTAATGGACAGAAGGATGGGAATGTTTTGCTGTTATACTGTAGGTGTCTACAGAGGCTTCTATAACCTTTTCTGAAAGGGAAACTCTTGATTTAAGTCACTACATAAACCATTTCCTCAATTTGCCCAAATACAAGATATAAAACAATTGTTAGTGATTAATTAATGTGCATGCACAATATCAACAATTTTGTGGTCAATGCCTGTTTATAATCCTTTTTCCACTTCATTGCATTATCTATTGTATAGTTACTGCTGTATGTATCTCTGTATCTATCAATCAAAAGCTTTATTGATCCAGAAGAGAATTGGAACTGGCTCAAATGTTTTTTTTTGTTTTTTTTTTTTTGCATGTTTTATTAAAGTCTGACTCCAGGTGTAATTTTTATTTACTCTCATCACGCACTCATTATCTATACCGCTTAATCCTGTATTCAGGGTCACGGGGGCCCGGAGCCTATCCCAGGAGACTTAGGGCACAAGGCCATCAAAGGGCACACACACATACACTACGGCCAATTTGGGAATGCCAATTAATCTAATCTGCATGTCTTTGCACTGTGGGAGGAAACCAGAGTACCCAGAGGAAACCCACCAAGTACAGGGGAGAACATGCAAACTCCATGCACACCGAGACGGGAATCGAACCCGGACCCTGGAGGTGAAAGGCGACAGTGCTAACCACTACACCATTGTGCCGCCTAATTAAAAAATTTTAAAAAATTAAAATTAATTGTACTTTTCAGTATTTGGTGCAAATTGGCTATTCTTCTGCTGAGTTCTGCATGCTTGGACATGCAATGTTGAACGTACAGTCGTGGCCAAAGGTTTTGAGAATTACATAAATATTGGAGATTGGAAAAGTTGCTACTTAAGTTTTTATAATAGCAATTTGCATATACTCCAGAATGTTATGAAGAGTGATCAGATGAATTGCATAGTCCTTCTTTGCCATGAAAATTAACTTAATCTCGAAAAAAACTTTCCACTGCATTTCATTGCTGTCATTAAAGGACCTGCTGAGATCATTTCAGTAATCGTCTTGTTAACTCAGGTGAGGATGTTGAAGAGCACAAGGCTGGAGATCATTATGTCAGGCTGATTGGGTTAGAATGGCGGACTTGACATGTTAAAAGGAGGGTGATGCTTGAAATCATTGTTCTTTCATTGTTAACCATGGTGACCTGCAAAGAAACGCGTGCAGCCATCATTGCGTTGCATAAAAATGGCTTCACAGGTGAGGATATTGTGGCTACTAAGATTGCACCTAAATCAACAATTTATAGGATCATCAAGAACTTCAAGGAAAGAGGTTCAATTCTTATTAAGAAGGCTTCAGGGCGTCCAAGAAAGTCCAGCAAGCGCCAGGATCGTCTCCTAAAGAGGATTCAGCTGCTGGATGGCCTGGTGGACAAACAAAAACCCACTAATTCTGACAAACTCCAAGAAGTGATTATGAAACAATGGGTTGCTATCAGTCAGGATTTGGCCCAGAAGTTGATTGAGAGCAGCCCAATCGAATTGCAGAGGTCCTGAAAAAGAAGCGCCAACACTGCAAATACTGACTCTCTGCATAAATGTCATGTAATTGTCGATAAAAGCCTTTGAAACATATGAAGTGCTTGTAATTATATTTCAGTACATCACAGAAACAACTGAAACAAAGATCTAAAAGCAGTTAAGCAGCAAACTTTGTGAAAACTAATATTTGTGTCATTCTCAAAACTTTTGGCCACGACTGTACGTCATAGTAAAGACGCACCGAATTCGAATAAAATATTGATAAATCTTGTCAATGTGAGGAATAATGTAGATGGAAACTGAATTTTTCTTTTAAAAAAGTGGCTTTTTTGGAGCTGGTGTCCTTAACTTAAATAGGTAACCCAAAAATATGGCATGAGATGTAGATAGTTTTTTTTTTTTTAATTACTGCAAACCTGGAAGAAAAATAGATGGAACCTGGAAATTTGATCGTGGCACAATCATTGCATTACATAAGTACATATGAGAGAAATATAAGGGAATGTACACTACCTGGGCGGAAATGAATTAAAATTTTTGGCTTGCATCAAGCAAAGAAAACATAAACATTACTGAAATTGGGTTAAGAGTATTATTAAAACCTGGAAGAATAGTGCTGAATCATCATAATAAACATCAGACTCGTACATCAACTTATAAATCAACAATAGTATAATAACAGCTATGTTTAATACTAGGCAGCATAAAGTTTGGACTTGAACAAGGAATGGAAAAAGGTCATGTGGTCTGATGAGTCCGGATTGAGCTTGTCCCAAAGTGATGGGCGTGTCAGGTTAAGAAGGGACGCACATGAAGCGATGCTCCCATCATGCACAGTGTCTACTGTACAAGCCTCTGAAGGCAGCAGTGTTATGATCTGGTGCTCAGGTCGAGGCTCAGCAGTCAGTCAGCCGACGACCTGGATGTACTGAATGACCAGGTTATCACATCTATGTGATAACATCTCTGGTGGTACAGGACGTGGGAAAGAGTAATTCTGGGACAATGAGGAATCATTTTCAAACAGAAATCGGCCACATCTTTGTGTGCTGTAATCAAAGCTAAAAGTGATTGAATAACGTATTAATTTAGTGTGTCTTGGCACCTAATGGTGTTTTTATAATTTACTCTTTTCCTTAAAATATGTTAATCCCTCAAATGGACTTGAATCAAAGCACATGATGCTGATATAGAAGGTAGAAGGAAGGTTTGTGTGTGTGAGTGTGAGTTTGAGAGAGAGAGAATGTGTGTTTAAGTAGTACAGTAGCTGTAGCTGAACAGCTGTACTGTATGACAATAGGAAGTGCAGCTATGCAGCACTGCCTTTAATCAGCCAGTAGGGGGTGCAGGTTTACCATAGACAAGTTTATTACTGTGCAGGAACATGGATGCTGAATATGAATAAGAAGTATTATAAGTAGCACACATATTTAAATTAAAATTAAAATTAAAATTAAATTAAAATTTCTTGTTTCGGCAGATGTAATAACTGGTGTAATCCTTAACCCCCGAGCATTTTAGTCTTTTATTGCATTATTATTTTTTAATAAATATAATGAGGTCCGGATTGTGCAATATAGAGTGCCATATCCTGTTTTTTAATTTTTTTTTTTAGCACAATCTAGGCAATATAATGAACTAATTTTATCTAATTTTAATCAACTATACAAACATGACTAAGCAAAAAAATTAGTTAATAAATACAATCCACACTTGCATAAGCCTCCTTCCCAGAAAAAAAAAAAAAAAAAAATATATATATATATATAAAAACAAAAAAAGCATGAATTAGAATGAATGTTTGCAAGCAACTACAATAATGTAGTTGAAGCTCCAGGATTATATTTGGTGAGTTTTGCAATTTCATTTCCATATTCTGGTAGCAGTAAAATGTAAGAGTTTTAAAAGGCTCCTCCATCAACACACACTCGCAGTACTTCTGTATAAACAGTTGACTTTGGCTCAGTTGGTCACTGGCTGATATTGTGTTGCAAGCACGGAGCCTTGCCGCTTGAGTCTCAACGGTTGAAATAAATGTAACAAAAAAAAACAGTATCATAAGGCACGGCTACAGTAGCTCTACAATTACAATAGGCACTAATTTTACAACAATTTTACTGCAGCTGAATCTGCAGCTACTTAATAATCACTCAACTAATGAAACGGCTTCATATTACTATAAAGGATATAAATAAAGTTTTGAAGTACCGTAATTTCATGTTGTTGTGTGAATTTGAATCATTTGAAAGCACTTATAAGAGGATCATTTTGGTTCATCATGTGTCAGGAATGCAGCCGAGCACCTTCACACATTCACCTAAATGCTTACTTACATCTAGGTAAGGTGGGAGGAAACCAGAAACCCCAGAGGAAACCCACACAGACCTAAGGAAAATATACACAGAACCTCTACATAGACGGTACCTCAAGCTCAGGATCAAACACAAAACTCACTGCTCTGCAAAACAAAACAAAACAAAAAAAAAAACCCATCATTGTAATTTTCAGATTTTTTAATTTTTTTATTTCAGATTAAACAATCATTCAAATGATTATCAGATTATCATGTAAGTAAACACAAGATCACCAGCAATGTGTTTTTATTAAGTAACACTGAAACTGAACCCCACACTTTATTATTATTATTATTATTATTATTTTTTTTTTTTACAAATTTTCCCTATAACTAACCTGTTTGCGCTTGTGTATTTGCGTCCTTATTAATTAATAGGCTGCGAAATCTGACTGCACCTTCAATCACGTCTGTCATCCGGCATTCATCTGGATTTGGCAGCGTCCATGAATCCATCATCCATCACATGTATGCCAGATATCATTACCAGACCTTCGAAAAGCCTGATAGCAAAGAAGGAAGTTTTGCAATGCAATCGTTCCCTCCCCATGAGTAAGTATTTCCACCCTAACCCTCCCTGAAAATGTGCATTTGCGTTACTTTATGTCGAGTCTCTTTTATCTGCTTTCAACAAATACAACCGCACTGCCGAAGAAGGGTTCAATTTCACCACCTATAGTCCCTACAGTATACATATCATGGTGGGGCCAAAGAGGTTGTGAACTGTATTACCCATCAGCCCCAGCACGTCAAACGTCATCGCCTTTGCCTCATACCGTGATGATTAGTACACTTGTTTAAGTTCTCGTGTTTCAGTGTCATGGTTGGCAAGCCTTTGTTATACTTGTCACATATTGGTTAATAAATACAATCCACACTTGCATATGCCTCCTTCCCAGAAAAAATATATTTATTAACAAAAAAGCATGAATTAGAATGAGTATTCACAACCTACTACAATTATTTGTATTAATTAAATCCTTATCTTTATAGACGTATAGAAGCTCCAGGCCTCCTCGGTGTTCCTGCACCCTTATTGGAAGTAATTTGTATAACACACACACACACACACACACACACACACACACACACACACACACACACACACACACACACACTATAATTTAAAATGAATGTAAAAGTTATGTAACATGTTGACTAGCTCTCAGCATGGTTGCTAAGTGTTCAGTTGCTAACACTGGGGTACATTAGGTTATTTTATTTCTATACCATGTGTGCTGTTTTTCTTTCTCTTTAATAGTCCATGTTGATTTGTCCTTCATGTCCTGACTCCTGTCTCCGCAGGCATGTTGCCCTGCAGCTTCTTTCACAGTCAGATTACAGTGCATCAATTCCCAATGGAATGGCGGATAAAAGACTACTGGGTGATTTGTCCACAACATCCAGAGAACTTCTCTCGATGGGTTTCAATTGATGTATACTTGTGGTTGTGACTAGTAGCATGACATGATCATTTTGCAAAGCTGTGCATGGGTGGACAAGTCATAAATTAATTCATGGTCCTAATAAAAACTCCATGGTTTGGCTCTCTAGAACCCAAGCTGATGAGAATAAAGTGGTAGCTAATGCAATATAATAACATATATGCAGCGCTAGATTGCTAGTTAAGTGGATTAATGGAAGTCTAATGGTAATAAATTAATTTCTAACATAGAACATTGTGATTGCAACCTTGACAAGGTGTTGGAAAGCCATTGGCCAACATTTCACTTATTACTTGTAGTGTTCTGTTCTCACATCACCTGTGAATAAAGATGTAAAAAGCCTAGACAAAATTTCGTCGTGTCCTCCTATGAGGGTGCAATATCTAATTCAGGGGTCTGCAAACCGCCCCCCCCCAGACTTTCATTCCTACCAAATAGGAGCCACCATCATTGGTTAGTTAGTTGACAACCAAGACGACCTGATTTAGCTGTTTGGAGCCATGTGTGGCTTCTTGATGGATAGGATTGAAGACCCCTGGTCTAAGCGATCTTCTTGATACTAAAGAAGATAAACTAACATGCGCATCTTTGTAGTAGTCTCCTTACTTGTATCTACTAACACCTGATAACTATAGACATCAAATTCAAAAAGTCTGGTAGTTTGGTAAGACAACAATATCCTTATATGAGGACTTTTCTTGTCCTCCGACTTGCCCCTGGTAGAGCCTCAAATCCCAGTGCATTGTCCATTGTGTATGAAGTCTGTCTTGTTTTTGTGACGTGCTGTTCAATAGCATATATTAAGTTAATGCATCTGAAGAGTCTACTCTGTCTCTTCCAAAACTTTTCACCCATCCAATCACAGTGTTTCGTTTGTGGTATAGGATGGATTCCGTAGTCCTTCGCCATCCATGCTTCTATTCTTCCTTCCCCGCTTCCATCTACACAGCAACACAACAGCCAACACCAAAGCCAGCAGACAGCAGATGCCCCCAGCAATGACCCCGGCCATCGGGATGACCTGATTACTTGGCTCAAAGCGAGCACATGACGTTTCGGATTCAGTGCTGAGTCCAACATTATTCCCTGCTACCACACAAACCCTTGACCCGGCAGTTACTCCCTGCACCAACCCAGTACGGGAAGAATTGTTGAAAATCCGCGGTTCATGGCCACCTTCTACGATAACTTTGTAGTAGGAGACGGTGGATTGTGGCGCACACCAGTGGACCTCTACCAGCCCAGATGCTCCCTGTTTCAACTCCTTGATGTCTGGAGCTACAGGTAACTCATCGGGACCAGTAAGCCCAGGACAGTAGCACTTAGTTTGGGCAGCAATTTCTGAACAAGGAACCTTTGGAACTACACACGGGTCATATTCACACTCCCGAGGGGTAAACTGAGTAGTGGTGACCTCGGTGGGGCCCTTTGAAACAGGCTTGACGGTTTCTTCATCATTGTAGTCTTCATCAGTTACACCTATGTAGCGGATGCGGATTTTTGTGACAGGAGGCCGAGATGCCGACGGGTTCACGGAGGCAGCGAATAGGAAGTCCACCAACAAGGGCAGCAGAAGGAGCGTAAAGGTCTGCATCTTGATTCTGTAAAAGACATTGGTGCAAATGTTAGCAACAGTCATCTTTACTCAAGTTTTATCTTGAGTAGAGGTATAATAATGCATCTTTTGTGAATTTTTTTTTTTGGATTTTACCCTGATTTTCTCCCTAATTTAGTCGTGTCCAATTCCTCCCCGTCACTAGGGGGCTCCCACATTAAGGCTACTACTACCACTCAGCCGGGAGGGCCGAAGACTATCACGTGTTTCCTCCGAACCACGCGACGCCAGCCGACCACATCTTTTCGAACTGCTCGCTCGCGCACCGTTGGGGGCGGCGTAACACACTCGGAGGACAGTGCTATCCGCTCCCTCCGTTGCGCGAGCTCACAGACGCCCCTGACTGGCTGTAGAGCCGTGATTAATGTGGGAGCACCAAGTACCTCTCATCCCTCCCCTCTGAGAGTGCTCGGCCAATCAGCTCTCTCTAGACCTCCGGCTGCGAGAGGTTACAGCACCACCCGGGATTCGAACTAGCGATCTCCGGATGATAGGGCGAGCACTTTACCACTGCGCCACACCTTGCTAAGAAACTGGAAGTCTGTATCGGAGTCTTGGAGGATAACTCTCAATTAGATCTTTTTAACTCAACTCTTGTCAAGGATGCCTAACGAGTTCGTGTTTTTGCATATTATACAGGGAATAACAGTGCACCAACATAACACAATGAGCTTAAGTAACATCTCAGAAATTCCTCTATTCATTCACCTTTAGTAAACATTTTATCCTGGGTCACTTGTGGATTACCTACAGACAGTCCCACTAATGACGGGTGCCAGGGGTAGATCTTTTGTTCCTTTAGTATCTTTCATCTTGAGACATGAATGTAGTGTCCTTTTAGACATAGATTAAAGGTATGTCCTTTTAAAAGAGACATACAATAGGTACAAAAGACGTCCCCCTGATGGTCCCACCCCCAACAACGTTTGGTACCTTTTATTTCTGAGAACGTCCCAGCCGTCATGTCATGTCATGTTGCCGACAAACCGCAAAGGAATCTGTTCTGAAAAGTTTGCCGCTGACTGGGAAAAACTCTAACCAGGGAGACTTATGACAAAAGAAAAAGCTAAAGAAGCATATATTGATGGAAAATATATATTTTTTGAAAATAAAAACCCTGATTTTCTTACTCTTACTTTCTCCTTGTTTAAAAGCATTGCACGTGAATTTTATATTTGTTCTCCCTACATTTCTGGTTTACATAACATTATCTGTTGCTAAGCTCAACAGAAGCAGCTTGCTGTTACTCTGGTGATGCTTTTACCATACCCACCCCTACCCCTACCCCTGGATGGTAATTTATGGTCTGTGGTTGGCTGTACATTTGGGGAGACTTGGTTCTGCTCCCATACTTGGGCTTACATAACTTATACATGCACACACACACACACACACACACACACACACACACACACACACACACACACACACACACACACACACACACACACACACACACACACACACACACACACAGTAAACACTCGGGGCTATTCTTACTCCAGACACTTCATCCCAGAAGTCTGTTTCCGTGGGAACCTGGCTACACCACATGGGTACAAGACTGCAAGTTTCTTTTGGGGGTGCGAGTTTGAATATTCATTAGTGCTGGGTCTATTCATGTCCAGTCCTTCTTTTGAAACTTTAAAATTGGTTCCATACTGAATTACTGCTGAGAATCAGGACCATTTGTTTCCCAATGTGCCAAGGCAAGCACTGCGGCGTTATTGCGTTTTTATTCTTTTCCTGTTGGAGCTTGTTTAGATAAACCGGTAGGACCTGAAACGTATCCCTGATTCACTCTTGTGGTGCATCGTTGTGTCATGGTGGACCAGTTATTAAACGGTACCGCATGCCGTCTGGAACAACTCACAGTGTGGAGTCTGAGAGATTGGGAGCAGGAGTGTCCCGCATAGTTGACACTTGCTTTGTTGCCCAGGAGCAAAGCAGTTGTGTAATTGCTCCGTAGATGATTTCACTTGTAAAGCTGTATTACTCACCCAATAAGTAGGGATTAAAGAACAATAGGGCTCTGTGATGTGATGTGATGTGACGTGATGTGATGCGACCAATACAAAATCAGTTCATCGAAGAACGAAGTTTAAACCAAAGCCACTAAATGCGTAGTATAATACTAAATACCAACAAACGAGGACTGGAACGATATGGATTTCCCACAATGCAACAGTACCTGTTAAACCCCAAAAGCCTGATATTTTCAAAGGGATTATAATCGTTAATGTAATACTTTTAAAAATTCTCATTGTCACAAAGCAGCTTTACACAATCGAAAGAAAATTATAGAAATTTGCATGAAATGTGAAAAATGGTTATGAATTTATCTCTAATCCTACACTCTAATCTATTCACATGTTGGGCAGCACAATGCAGCATGTGGTAGTTTGTTTAGAATTGCAACGAAATGTAAAAAAAAAAAAATCATATGTCTATAATCATGATACTTACAAATGGAATCAGCACCTACTGTACTGTAGGTATCGTGATAATATTGTATCAGCTGGTCTTTCATGATTCCCATCCCAAATAATAACTACATGCTATACGGTTAACTCTAACTAACACTACAGAAGTATCACAAGGTTTGATTATACTGTGGCTTTCCTTTTGTTTAAAATTTTTTCAGTTTTTGTCTGAACTGTAATACGGTGAATCTCTAAGTAACTGGCATTATACAATGAAATTGATAAATTATTATAAGAATTATATACATTATTTATATTATAATTATAATTATAAATTTATAAAAAAAAGTTATTTGAAAGCCTGTTTGATAAACAGTCACTTAAAATTACTTAACGTTAAATCCAAACCTTAATAAATCAAAATAAACATGTAAATAATGTAAATTTGATTTTTTTTTTTAAGTGCTTCATCAAGGGAAAAAAAAAAGTTTCCATAATTAGAAATGAAGTTCTTTGTACCTCTAGAAAATGAAGTGCTTCTAGTCTCTTTGTGTCTGGTTCCTTCTTTTTGCCGCGAGGCCTCTTGCACTCCTGTACTCCCGATTCCTCTGTGGAGAGAACTTGTTTCACGGCATCCTCTTTTGTTCCCGCCGAGAAGCGTCCCCTCCCTCTCTACACCCCCGTCTCTCCACCTCCTCATCCATGACTCTTCTGATTCTGCCAACCTGCTCCCTTTTTTGGAGTTTGGTAACCGGGCCAATCGCTTTGAGCGCTGCTGGATGAACTTCCTTCAGTAAGCGAAACATGTTCGAACACATCAGAAATCATGTGTGTGTGAGACAGAACTGTTACAGACAGAAACCACACAGTTACTCATTCTGCCTTTTAGTGCTTGGTAGCCACAGCATGTCTATGTACGTGTGTATGAGTGTGTGTGTGTGTGTGTGTGTGTGTGTGCAGGAGTGTTTCAGATGACCGCTATTAATGGCATTCCTTCGGATCATACCCATGTACTGTGTAGAGTCTGTCCAACATCTCCAAGGTAACTTGTCTCACCTGGGAGTCTGACGCGTCAGTGACGCACTGTTTTGTCTCCTTCACTGTGAAGATGAAAAAAAAAAAAATGGACATCTGAATCTACTGATCCACAAGCTTTCTGTTTTGCCGTCACAGTTAGCTTGGAAAAAATCAAACAAACTAAGACGTTATTACAAGTGCGCTTGCTGCTGCGAGGACAGTTTTCTTTTGTCGGGCAAACAAGCATATTTTTTTGCTAACCTGTCCAGCTGTCTTAGGAATCAATTACGTAAGGAATAAACCACTTAGGGGCATGCTGTTCATGGAAAATAAATAAGCACAGCTTAGACATGTTATTGAGAACGGGGGGAATCACAGAGCCTCCTGTGCTGAAACTGTTCCTTGTCAAAGTGGATCCAAAGTGCTTACACTTGCTTACTACTACTGTACTTCCATAGAAAATGATGAATCTAGTTGGCATTTGTTTAATTCCGGCGTTTATTGACAATTTCGTTAATTACGTTTTAAATTCAGTTTATTATCACGGTCGGTTTATGTTGAGCGTCCACCATACGAGTTCCTGTGAACCAGCTGTTGCTATAGAAACAGTTACAATCACACATTAAGCTTCATCATCAGTGACTATCCTTATTCAAAAATTCCGTTCAAAACTAAGCTAAAGTTCGCGCATGCTGAGTTTATTCATAAAGCCACTATATATATATATATATATATATATATATATATATATATATATATATATATATATATATTGGACATTGGCAGCTTGTGGTTTCTCATGGTTCAAAATGAAACTGAAGTTTTCTACACATCTGCATGAGTCATGCATCAGGCAGTCAAGCGAAGTTGACCAGACACACATTTGTGATAACCTAAAGACAAAACATACAACGTCATTAAAATTTCGACAACCCCAAAGTGTGTCTCACGTCATCAATTCTTTAGTTCTTCTGCATCTCCAGGCTTCTCTAATTCAGCCTGTGGAATTCTCCGGATTCACACTGGTCGTTACGTCTCCTTCATACACACACAGGGGTCTGAGAAGAAATCGTCTGGTCATTCCATGACCCAGACAAGGTGTTACATCAGGATAACTTTGATGAGAACAAGTGAGTGTACAGTTAAGCATATGGGTGAGAACGAGGAACATCCGCCGGCCTCGTGGTTTTGGCCAGAATGAGGAACGCTTGAACGGGATTGAAAAGAAGCTCAGGACTGCGATGGTGAGAGCGTCACGAGTGAGGCATGAGAAAACAATGCTAGTGTTGCCCCCTGGCCCCTGGCAGGAGTTCCCACCAACACTCTCTTTGATCTCACCAACTCCCATGAAGTAGAAATTGCATTCACATGGAACTTGTAGGACTTCTCCTCGATCTCATTAGTCAGTCCTCTCAGTCTCATCCCTTTTGCAGTCCTGCGTCCATGAGATCAGCAAGAACCAGGAGAGTCGTGCAACTTTGCCGAGTCCCCAGGAGGTCCTCAGAAGTGAGGCTATAAGTGCCAGGAGAGGGATACAAGAGAAAAGTCTTGGTTTATTTTCTTATGAAAAGTGTAAAAAAAAAAAAAAGAATTGACGTCCAATAATGGCGGAGCTTTTAGCCAAAATTGGTGAGATTGACGAGAGGCTTCGAGAATTTGAAAAGAGCTATGTGAAATGCCAGTTCTCTTTTCAAAATCGCTCTCGGCGAGATTTCTAGACTTTACCACCAAGTTTGACATTTCCTGTGGGTTTGCTGCTGAAAACCTCATCAATGTCCCCAATTTTTTTCTTTTCAGTTTATTGAAATCCCTGGCTGATTTCTGAAAACTAAGACATTTCCAATAATAAAGCTGGATTTATATTGGAGGAGAGTCTGATTTCTTGTACAAATGAAGCATCTACACTTTTTGCTGGCTTTTAGTTCAAAAATCCAACAAAATTGTGCCCTTGTAAACATTTCTGATGAGAGCTGGGGTACTTCTTAAAGGTATGAGATGACGTCAAAGCTGTATCTCTGGTCTTTAAAAATATGGGTCTTTTGGAAGAGTTTAAAATCACCACGTTCTCAGTAAAACGTAATATTGAGGTGCTTCTCTGATGCACGCTGATATGCTAGCATTGTAGATACGGAATGAAAATTGACTGGAGATTCCTTGTGGCAGCGATATCTTTATGGATATAAAATAATGCATTCACATTTTCAACCGGTTATAAGGAAAAATCTGACTACTTATAACTAATATTTTATACATTTATAGAAAACAATCCAATACTATACACCTCAATTTTCTTGTGCCTAGCATTATGCAATATGTGGAATGTAACCACCTAATTTTATTTGAAAAGGTCCACTAGGTTTAGAGATATAGGTATGAAAATCTGGTTGAAACTGTTAAAATGACAAAGCCACAAAACTCAATATTGACAAATAGCTAAGCACTTGAATTTCTGCATACATAATTGGCTATCCTAATTATATATGCACCCCAAATTGGATTTTCCAACCCACCTGGCATCAATGGGAAAAATAGCAATGTTTATTCACAAATGTCTGTTCACAACATTATCTCTGGTATTCTTCAACTTGGTAAGGATAAATCATTCAACAGTGAATGCAAATCTAGCTTTCATTACTGGGTCCATCTAAACTTTTTTTTTTTTTTTTTTTTTTTTTTTTAATGAATGCTTCATTGTTTGCAATAAAAGTGTTTTTTTTTTCCAGACAGAATTTAAGAGCACATCTGAGTAAAAATAGATGCCATGACAGACATTACACTAGACAACATGTTAACTTGCTAAGTTGTTTTTATAGGGGCACAAAATCCTTGTGGCATCAAAGATATGATTAAACAATACTATCTAGGTAGCAGAATTTTTTTTTTTTTTTTGTCTAACTAGTCTGTGGAATGTTCTAAGAATTTAAGGGAAACGAAACTGCATGTGAACTTCTAAGATTAGGACTATAACATTATAAAATGATTTAGTTGTATGGATTTACAGACATAGAAACACATGAAATCAGCTCTACTGGTACTGCACAAGGGATCCTAATAGTACTGCAATTTATAGAATTTAAAGTTTATGTATGATCAAATTTCATATTCCCAGCACCTGAATTTTATGCATAAATTGTTTTTATTTTATTTAATTCAGCAATAATTTTAATGATTTGTGGGCAAAAACTAGTGATTTTATGCCACACATAGTACAATACATGAAAGAAGAAAGAAAAGTGAAGCTTATCCACAGTCCTCTCAGGTTTACTTATTCTAATAGCAAGGCTTTATTTATTATTATTTATATTATTATTTATATTTACACTGTACCATTTTAGAACCTCGGCAAATAATTCTCTATTAAAAATTCAATAATAAACTGATTTGTTTGACTTTTTTTTTTATCAATGTAGCATGGATTAAACCAGTAAAGGCAAACGGTTGGCTGAATATTTGAATATTTGAAGTTTGTATATAGCAGTAAGAGCGTCAGGCTCGGCTTGGTTTTCTTGTATACGTGCCATCTCCGGCACCTTGTTTATTAGAGAGAGATGCCACGGACATGACAGAGCTTGATCTGGTTTATTTTCACAGAGTGTTCTGACGCTGATGTCAGAGCAAGCTCTTTCACATGTGAGCTTTTCCAAGGCTTCAGACACACTTTTTAAAAAAAAAAATTCAAGCCAGTATTAGATCACTGTGAAGATCCTACTGTATATGGGTTTCTTTTGCTCTGTAGCTACATTCATTTTATCCTTAAATAACAAATGAGAGATATAATAATTAGGTGGCCTGGTGGCTCAGTAGGTAGCACTGTCGCTTTGCACCTTCAGTGTCCGGTTTTAGTTCCACTCCATGGGTGTACCCTGCCTCGTGCCATAAGTCTCCTAGTATAGGCTCCAGGCCCCCCGCGGCCCCGTATACACGATAAGTGGGATAGACGATGAGACAATGAGATATAATAAAGATTCATACGCTACTAGTCAAGAGTTTGGACACACCTTCTATTTCCATGATCTTTTCTGATTTTTATTTCTTTCTACATTATAAAAACAATGCAGAAGGCATCAAAAATATGCAATAATCTCTGTTAATAAAAGTCTGCTACTTATGCTCTGTAAAGCCTTCATAACAGCTCTAATCTGAGGTTGATTGGTGAGGCTAAATGAACCTAATGCCATTATGTGCTGGTTCGTAGGTTTGAAATCTGTTGGAAGGTTCTTGTATGTAGAAAATAAATCACGAAACAGGAAACACTGAATCTGACGTTATGTCCAAATGTTTTCACTAGAACTGTAGTTTCTGTTCCTTAGTATTTGTTACTACTTTTGCACTGAGACTCGACATATTGTGTAAGCGTTAGGTCAAATGTGTGTGCCCATGTTTACTGGATTTCCTCTTTCAGTCCCTGGTATTTCTGCAGCTTATATTGGCAAAGAGGTAACTGTGGCTGGGTGACGACTGATGAACTGTTTAAAATGTGTTTTGGTTTATTCTGTTTTTTTACTGGGGACAAAAATGGATGAATCGGGACAGAGGGGAAAATCGATGCTTCTCATTAGGAATGGAGTGCTTGGGATCATGCGCACAATTGTCCTATGTCCAAATTTGACACGTTGAAATATTAAGTAAATTTGTATTTTTGTATTGTCTGATTGTTGTTTTGGTGCAGTGGTTAGCACTGTCGACTTGCACCGCCAGGGTCCGGGTTCGATCCCCGGCCAGGCTCGATTCTCGTCTCTGTGTGCATGGAGTTTGCATGTTCTCCCCGTGCTTGGTGGGTTTCCTCCGGGTACTCCGGTTTCCTCCCACAGTCCAAAGACAGGTAGGTTAGCCTAATTGGCCTTCCCAAATTGCCCGTAGTGTGTGAATGAGTGAGTGTATGTGTGTGTGTCTGTGCCCTGCGATGGATTGGCACCCTGTCCTGGGTGTACCCTGCCATGTGCCCTAAGTCTCCTGGGATAGGCTCCAGGCCCCCCGTGACCCTGAATACAGGATTAAGCGGTATAGATGATGAGTGAGTGAGTGAGTGAGTGAGTGATTGATGTTTTTCGGTTTCGCATGAGGTATGAGAATGGAGATGAATGCAGTGCACCTTGCTGCCTATTGCTCTCTGCATAACTGCGTGACCTCTATTACCTTCATTATCCTTAATCTGAGAGAAACCTGCAAACCTGAAACGCCTGATCCTTTATAATCGACAGATTATAACACCAATTAGCAGAAGCGACACATCTAACACTATATCTAACACTTTACAGGAACTCACCCATGTCCCATTATTGCCACATCCCCTATACAGTCCTGACCTCACTTCAAGCCATTTTCACATTGTGGGCCATTAAAGAAGTTCCTGGGAGGCCAGTGTTTCAGACATGAAGCAGAAGCAAAGAAAAAACTTTCTACCTTGATGGTATCCAAGCACTAGTGAAACTCTGGGAAGTGCATTAGTGTAGCAGTGGATTATATAGAGAAATAAAGAGAGTTTTTACTCTCGTAACTGTGTTTTGTTATTCTGCACAATCAAAAGTCCGGTTTGCTTAATTATACATCCCTTTTTTTCCCCCATATGTATAACTAAATTCATGATGACATCACATGGAAGTGTATTTAAATTCCAAAACCAAAAAAGTCTAAGCACTTATTTTCATTTATTTTGAAACAAATTTATAAAACCTAATCTTCATTATATACTAAAATTGTAGTGTAATACTGATAACACGGTAAGCAAGGAATAAACCATTTACCATTTAGTAAACGTGTGCTGGTATCGGCGACAAGAATCAGAATCGTCATGTTTAAGCTAATCATTAGCCTAATCTGCGTGTCTTTAGACTGTGGGAGGAAACCGGAGTGCTCGGAGGTGCACACAGAACCCGAGGCGGAAATCGAACCCGGACCCTGGAGGTGCGAGGCCACATAACCATTATGCCAACAGCAATGTTCATTGATCAAAAATAATTAAATGTAGGGCTTTTTCATTAATGATCTATTTGCATACAGCATATCTTATCACAGTGCTATAGAGACATGGGAGGGCTGAGTGTTGCCACGGCCAAACTCAACAATAAAAATTCCAAAATAAAAATATATAGACACAGTGTAAATACGAAGATGATAAAAGATTTAACTTATTTAACTCTTTTCCAACGAATCTCCTTGATGGAGTTATCACACCCTGTAAAAACCCCTTTACAGTGAGGGGACTTTCCTTTTATCTTATTTATCACCCATTTGATAATGGTACTATGGCAAAATTCGAACATCACACACCTCCTGGTGATGCTTCATGGCTCTCGCTTGCTTTCAATAACCCTGATCCTATCGTCATGTCTTGTGTCTTGAGACGCCCAGCCGTAGCAGGAATGCTGTAGTTATTATGTGTTATGGTTAACGGGCAGATTGAAGACGTTTGTATCCAGGGGCTGAGGCAGCATGTGGGCTGACCTTCGTGTCGGAACAGGCACCGTCCTACCCGCATGCTCGTCTTTGCCCTGTCTGAGACACACGCACATAAAAGATGTCTGGTGTGGCGCTTTGCTTCCTGTCGTTGCACATGTCTCTCTATCTCTCCGTCTCAACACTCATTTATTGCACCGACTAGGATTACAAGAAGTCATGCAGACGGAAAATAGTCGGCCTGCTGACTTTTTCACCTTTGACTCACTCACACTGTGAGATCATGTTTTAAGAACTGATGAGAAATCTGCAGATCTTGACTAAAAAAAAAAAAAAAAAAAAAAAATATATATATATATATATATATATATATATATATATATATATAAAATACATTTTATGACATAAATACTTCCTGCTTATTTTATTTTGATCAAATCAAATGTTAAGTATTAAAATGTAAATAAAATAAAAAAATTCTATTGAGGCTGGACTTCCTGGATTCCTTCATAAGCATTTAAGAATTTATCCAAGTCTAGTCATCCACAATGTATGCACATAATCCCACAATCCCATAATGCTATTTGGTTTACTTCTTCAGATAAAACATTACCTGGCACGTGATTAACTGGAAAGGGATTGAAAGCAAGCCACCGGATGAGCCTCAGGAGAAAGCTGGGAGATTTGCATAAAGTACATCTGTTTATGATTTTATTTGTTTATATATGATATATATGTATATTCTTCTCCATTTTATTATGATTATTATTATTATCATCAATAATAATAATAATAATCATAATAAAATTGTGGTGTTGTTTCTAGTAATCACTAATTCACAGGTAGATTCTTCTCATGAGTCTGATATTTAATATGAAGTTTTAAATGATGTTTTCTTTAAGGAGATGTTCATTTTAAATTTATGGAAGGAGACAACAGTATCAGTACATTATCAGTAATACAGATCTCTCTCCTTCTCGTCCTACATTACCCAAAACAGAAGTACTAATTATCACACCTATAAACCATTAACTCACAGTCCTTAAGAAACACTTCAACCATGCTCAGTGCAAAGTATACGCCCCTGCGAATTTATTCCTGTACCATATCAAGCCTCCGTACACTGAACAGTCATAACATCATGACCACCTACCTAATATTGAGTAGGTCCCCCTGACTGTGTTCGGACACCTTTCTATCCCAACCGGAATGAACCTTTTCTTCAATTTGATCTACTCTGTGGAGATTCTATTGATTTGGACTACATGGGCCAGCCTTTAGCCTTCTCTCCCCATGTGCATCAGTAAGCCCTGGCCACCCTGTCCCTGTCGCCAGCTCACCGCTTTTCCTTCCTTGGATTACTTTTGGTAAGCTGGTTCCAATAGAACGGTGTCAGAACACACTGTGCAGCACTCAATATTAGGCGGATGGTCATAACGCTGAGGCTGATCAGTGTATGTTTGTGTGGTTGCCTTTTTGGTAACCCCTACTTATAAATGATACTTGCCAAATTAAACAGAACAGCTATTTATAACTCATGTGAAGATTTCATGAACTCCGTGCAACCATCATGTGATGTCATCCTGCTCCATTACGCTGCCACCCACGGTCAGAAGATTCCACTGGCCCCACAAGCATTGGTTATATTACAAAGATGAGTAAGATACAAATGAGATGTAATACAGATGAGTAATACAGTACAGACATGACCGATGTTTGAATGAAATATTTCTGATATTGAATAGATATCCCTTAAAAGAAACTCAGTGTGGGTATCTTTAAGGAGAACCGCATTTTTATCCCACAGTGTTTTAAAAACTCAATTATGACTAATCTGAACTGCTATTTGTTAAAAAAAATGTTGTTAATTAACTAAGTCATGTTATTCTATAGACAGGGGTTTTAATTTGCAGTGGGCAATGGATACCAAAAGAAGAGACCCCTTTGTTTTTCTCGTCTAATTAAAAATTGAGAACTTGAAGGTAATTCTCTAACTATCTAGCAAGGAGAACCAGCTAAGCACGGTGCTGTAATGACTGTATTCTGTCCAGTTATTGTGGTGCAATTACAGTTTGCATCAACTGCCAATCTGAGGTTATTGTCACAGTTGTATTTCATTGGTGTTACAGTATTTTCATTGGGAATCTTGTTCTATTTAAATAATACAGCATTCACACAAACACACACACACACAAAAAAATAAAATAAAATAAAATAAAAAAAATGAAACAATACATGACACATCATACTTTTTGCCCATTTATAGTAATATTTAATATAAACATCCAGGTTTTGTCTGTACATTGGTCAGAACTCGCTCTTGCAGTGTGATGTCTTTACTTTTCATACACTGGAGGACTCGAAACCAGTCTCAGAAAAATACCTGTCTTTAAAAAATCAAAATGTTGAGTAAAAGCGATGTGAACAGGTATGTGCCAGATTTAATATTCTACTTTAATAATCTACTAATAAGCTACTTGAATAAGCTTGGTGTGAACAAACACCAAGTTTGAAAATCTAAGTTGAATTTTTTTACTGGGATTAGTTCATATTTTCAAGTGGTATGAGTGAATCTTAAATGCGCTGGAGTCATTTTAACCCAGAACGTTATCTTTATCTGATCTACTTTATCGATTTCTCATCTGTGATTCACTTTCTGATTACCGGACAGGGAGTGTATCTGGAAGGCGATGAAAGAAGTACAACTTAGTGTAAACAAGGCGTAAGATACTCAACCTTACAAAATTGTATTTCTTTGCATTAAATTATCGGGATTTTCATGGGAATGAACAGGATATGTACAGTCTAATGCAAAAGTTTAGGCACTTCTTGGTAAATAACAGATTTTAGTGATTTTTTTAAATTGAAAAGATGTTAACACAGTCTCTGTTGGAAATGGAAAAGATGCACAATATTTTCTGCAAACATTGGCGCATAGTTACTTTTTATATCATAAATTGAACAAAGATAAAAAATAAAAACATTATTGTGGCACTGTTCAAAAGTTTGTGCACCCTACGTAATCAGTACTTAGTAACACCTCCTCTGGCAGATATCCCCGCTTGCAAACGCTTTTTAACGTTCTTATTTTTGTTCAATTTATGGCATAAGAAGTAACTATGCATCAATGTTTGCTAAACATCTTTTCAGTTAAAAAAATCACCAAAATCGAAAGAAATGAAAAAAAGTTATTTTAAAAAGTTATGGATAGAGGGGTGTCTAAACTTTTGCATAAGACTGTATGTATGTGTGTGTGTATATATGTACAGGATGCATGTACAGCATCCAAACATCCTTCCATCAACCAATCTATCTATCTATCTATCTATCTATCTATCTATCTATCTATCTATCTATCTATCTATCTATCTATCTATTTAAATTGTCCGTGCTTGTGTTGCTACACAATACAAAGCATAAGAGTTTTTATTTTTATTATATCTGTTGTACCAGTACATGATATCACTTATATCCCATTATAACCCCAATAAACAGTCAGTCGCTTCCGCCAACCCCCCCCCCCCCCCCCCCACCCCTCTCTCAACCTGAAAGAAGAAACTCTTCCGTCTTGAAGATTGAGAAACTTCAGAAAGCACCCGGACCCCGATACAGTGCTGACACCTGAGAATGTGCCTGTTTTGTGTAGATTTTATAAGATACGAAAATTACAAGCACATTAAAGATTGCAAATGTTAAACTCTCAGATGACTGACATAAAGAAAAAACTTCTTCACAGTGGACAAGAAGAATCCGAAATTTTTATTTTTTTATGTAGACATTCTGCAAATTAGATCATAGCTATGGAGTTAGTACATCAGAAAACTAAGGAGTCCAAAGACTTGCCCATTATTTGGAATTAAGGGTGTATAGATTAGTCACCCTTACTCTGTACTGCATGGTCAACTTTGGGAACCCTGACTCAGCAATTTATGTAGTACTTTTGTTTGACTGGTAAATATCACTGCCTGGACAGAAAACAAACAAATAAAAATCGCACACTCATTTTTCAATGAACTACCTTTTGCTTTGGTATTGGTGATGGGAAAGTCAGACTGCTGTGTAAAGTCTTCTACAGCACATCCCAAAGATTCTTAAAAGAGTTAAGGTCTGGATTATGTGGTGGCCAATCCATGTGTGAAAACGATGTCTCATGCTCCCTGAACCAAACTTTCAATTTGAGCCCAATGAATTCTGGGATCCATCATTGTGCCATGCCATTAGGGAAGAAAAAAATTTATTGATGAAAAACCCTCATCATTCATTATATTCAGGTGGTCAGCTAACTTCATTCTTTGGGCATATAACATCGTTGAGACTTGACCTGACCAAGAGCCTTTATTTTTTCCAGATTAGCCTGACTGCTACGCGGTTTTTGTAAGGCTACGCAGCTGTTTAGTCCCAATCCCTTGAATTCTCTTCGCAATGTGCATGCAGAAATGCTATTATTCTCACTGGCAAACAGCTGTGGGTTTGTTTTTAGAATTTGATTTTATGAAGCCTTTAAGTGATTTCCCATCACACTCTTTTAGGACAGTTTTCCAACCACATTTCTGAAAGAGTTTTTCATTTCTTAACCCAATTTTAGAAGTTTGGCCAATCTCCTTTGTTTCCTTTGCTTGTATTAGGCCAATAGTTTGACCCGTCTGAAACTGAATAACATCTTTGTCATGACCACTGGATATGTCTTCTGATATGGTTGTTTAAGAAATGAGAACCTACTCAATGCTCAAAGTCTTAGGTTTACTGATTGCACAATTCTGTAAAGGCAATTAAAACAAATCTGCTGATTGATGGTCTGGATTATAAGAGTCTTCTTTTAAAATTTCCCAAATGGAATCCCAGGATCAAATTCAGGATCAAGGTTGGAACACGTCTGATGCAATAAATAGGAAGATGTTGAGAGGAAGATGTTCAGAGCACTGACACTATACACTACCTTTATTCCTGATGTACATATAAAACAATTCATGGGGAGAGTATTTTGTGATGGGTGCTCTAGGTTTTAAAAGATGACCTTATCAGTAAAAAGCAAAAGCAAAAGGAAGAAGATGCTATTTGTAATGTCCTGAAATGAGCACAGGTGTCAGTCAAGGAGTAAACGTTAATATTGTTTCAAGAAGCAGGAGAAATAGAGGTACATTCAGTTGAGATACCCAATAGGGAGAAGGAGTGCCATGTGCCGGATACGCTTCCATGTAATCCGCTCATGCGCACGATTTGTACAAGGTGAGATATTATCATGTTGCTTGAGTAATACGTTGGCAAACAAATGTCCTTAAGCACCCGGGGATGTACGGTGTTTGCATCGAGAGGGTGCCAAGAAGTGGAACCACTTAGTCCCAGTCAAGGGGTCGACACAATGTACGATCCAATCGAAACTTGGCACAGGTTACATGCTGGATACCATTCACAACACAACGCTCCCATTTTGTCCACGCTTGGGACCGACGCTACATTCAGTGACTAGGGTTTGCCCTTTTAGGTGGGGATTGAACCCGGGACGTTCGCATGATAAACGACTAATGCCCACTAAACCACTAATGCGCCCTGTAGATCAAAGAGTGAAGGCTCAAATACAAAATATTAACTTTGGACCAGAAAGCATACCATCTAAACACTGTCCATGTGTAGTCAATAATTTAAGGTGAGGATGTTTTTTGTCCAAATGAAGAAGAAATAATGGACTGATTTTTTTCCAGACAGGCAGAGGAATCATAAAACTGACCAGACAGTCATTTCAACGGTTTCGATTTCAGATCACAGGAAACGGAAAAGTCTGACCCTGTTATTTACTGTAGGTCTTGTTGAGTTTTATTGAGAATGTCCAAACAAATATAATTAACAGATCATTTAAGGAGGAAAAGATTTTAATACCAAGATATGTTAAACTGCTGACAACAAGAGTGTTGTTAAGGATGTGAACTGAGACATTCACAACTCATTCAAAGATATCAATCTGGTGGGGTTTTTCCCCCCAAAAGTACACTTTTTTTCCTGGCACTGATTTACACGCTGCCCTCATGACCTCATAAAAAAAAAAGTAGACCGTAACCACTTTTTTCTCCCACGCCTGGCCATGTGGGATGTAGGAGATCCTGACTGAGGCCTTACATAGTGCTGAGACTGTCCCTGGAGTAATGTGGGTGTGTGAAACGTATTGGACGAAGCATACTTTCTCTTTAAGAAAAATGATGTGAGAATGGAAAACATCTGGAAGACATGTGGTGGTGTGAGTTCCCCTGTTGTCTTTCATGGGCTCTGTTTAGAGTTCCAACTTTAATTAATATTAAATGATTCTTCTATTGAGGAAAAAAATTCACCATCTATACCGCTGAACACATTCATTTACATGCTGTGGGCAAGTTGGGAGTGCCAGTTAGCCAAATCTGCATGTCTTTGGACTGTGAGAGGAAACTGGAGTACCCGGAGCAAACCCACCAAGCAGGAGGAGAAGGTGGAAACTCCACGCACACATACCCAAGGCAGGAATCAAACCTTGACCCTCGAGATTCAAGGCAACATGGGATAACTACTACACCACTGTACATTATAGGTGCAATTCTGTGGTATAACACAAATAAAACACTTCAGGACATTTTAAAAAAAAATATCCATTCATAAACCATTTTTTAAAAAGTTTGGTAAAGAATCAATTAAAAGTCACAGAATAATTTCAATCCTTATTCTACCATGAATGCACTGTATGCACAAAGTCATTTAAGACTCCCAGAACTGAGCAACTTGTTATAATATACGTATGTTACATTTGAGAACATGTTTCGAGATCTCACTGTCCTTTAAATGGGGATCCCAGTGGGGCTTCTGCTGTCAGTTGTTACTTAATGAACAGACTGTACTGTATTCGGAAATGTAATTAGGCACACTGGGATACAGCCATTATCCTCCAGGGATGTGTGTCATTCCACCCACTTCATGGATACGTTCCAAACCTCCAACGACGTGTACTATCATCCTAGAAAACAAAACAGAAAAAGTTATTTTTTCAATCATTTATTGCCAATCCAGATGTGCAATTTGGTTGTTTTTTCAACAACCACTCTTTACTCAATTCACACGGTCTTCTTTTTTACCTTGACTCAGACTGTGACTCAGTGCTGCCCCATGGTGGCCTGCAGAGTACAAGTCTCACCTTGTGGTTTTCTTGCTGAAAACACTTAAATTGCCTTTTTATTAAAAAAAAAAAAAAATTGGTGTGATTTTTCATTAAAATAACACACACACACACACACACACACACACACACACAATTAACATGCTGTAAAATAGGACAGTGAAAAATACAGGAGAAACTGTTGTGAACAATAAACACACACACACACACACACACACACACACTATATATATATATATATATCTCTATTACCTCAATTTTTGTCAAATGGTTTCTGGTTATGCACCAGTCCAGATCTCTATGAGCATCTTATATAATCACAGGATTTAAGGTTTAAGGTTTTCCATTATATATCCTGACATTGTGAGCATGTATTACCATACACTCTGTTATAGAATTTAGACAATGCAAAAATTAATAATCATAAAAGACTGCTAAAGATGTGTATTCTAAAACTGACTTAAGGCACAGAGGTTTGGTGGTTAGTACTGTCGTCTCACACCTACAGTACAAGGATGTGGGTTCAAAAAATCCCGTCTGCGATCTGTGTGTTGAGTTTGTATGTATTGTACTGTACTTCCTGTGCTTGGTGGGATTCCTCCAGGTACTGTACTCTGATTTCCTCCCACTGTCCAAAGACATACCCTGTTTGGCTAACTGATGTTTCCAAATTGCCCGTAGTGTATCATCTGCTGGGATGGTACCCCATCACATGACCATGACCCCATAGTCCACCAGTCTCAAACTCCAAAATGAGTGACTTTGACCATACAGATCTTTGACCAAACATTTTATTTTATGGTGTTCTTTTTTATTTGTTACAGCCTCATTCCCAGGCAATGGTGGCTCAGTGGTTGATTGCTCGTCTGCGATGCAGTAGGCACACTATTCCCAATGATGTGTGAGCGAGCAGTTCGGAAAAGTTGCGTTTGGTTGTCGTCACATGGCTCGGGGGAAAAGTGATAGTCTTCGGCCTTCCGTGACTGGTAATTGTAGCCTCAACTGGAGGAGTGTCCCAATGATGGGTGGGATTTGGATGGGACAAAGTTTGCGAGAACATGATGGAGATCCTTCCTCACAAAAGTATCTGTGTGAAATAGTTTTTTAAACATTTAGAATAGATTTTATACAGCTATATGTTAAGCATCTATCTCCTTAGAACTATTCTACTTCTGTAAAATATTCAGTCATTCATCACATTGGGTAGTTGCTAACATCATTGTGTTACTTCATCAATATGAGCTCCTAAAATGGGAAGTGAGTCAGAGGAAAAGGATGGTGGGAGAAATTCCTGTGAAAATTGCGAAAGGTTTTACTTTGTTTAACAATGACTGGCATAAAAAAAATCTAACTGTATCAACAGTTACAGTACACAGTACACAGTAATCCAGTAACTATGTAACACCAAACTATGTGTATTATGTATATGTATCAAACTCTGCAACACCAAGTATGCTTGGCAAAACTTGCAGTGAATTGTGAGGGAGCGGATGGAATGAACGTGCTGCCTCTTTCGATCTAACTTGAAATCTTGGTGAGTTAGGGCTCTGAAGAATAAATCACAGAGAAGTGAATGTAAATTGTCCCTAGGACCCGTGTAACTTTATTCCCATCTGGCAAGGGTGTATTCCTAATGTTTCCTCTGATAAAACACAAGTTTGAGTTTGGGGTTTTTGATTGGACGCCTGAAGGATAATCGCTGAGGTAATTCAGGGTGTGATTTCCACCATTACAACACAGATCCCTGAGGGTTCCCAGACCCTATGTTCCGTATAACTGCTATACTCTATGCTAGGCTGTTCTCATACACAACACACTTATACGTATCCAGCTATTCAAATCAACACAGAGTGAAATGTGACGGAATTCTTGGCACGTTGATTATTTTGACTTCTTGGTGAATTTGGGTTCCTCTGATGACACTTGAGTCTGACTTTGGGTTTTTGATTAGACTCAACTCACTCACTCATTCACTCACTCATCGTCTATACCGCTCCTATATGTGGGGTCACGGGGGGGCCTGGAGCTTATCCCAGAAGACTTACGCCACAAAGTGAGGTACACACTGGACAGGGTGCCAATCTATCGCAGGACACACACACACATACATGCACACAAACATGCCGATTAGCCTTATCTTTGAACCCTGGAAGGACCCTGAAAAACCTGGAGGTAACGACTGGGAGAACATGCACACTCCATGCATACAGAGATGCCCCGCTGATAATGACAAACGAAGGTCACTGTGCTATTTCCACCACTGCAGTACAGACCCCATGTTGCCATACTTTATGCTAAGCTATCCTCTCACAGTGCGTCCCGTGTATGTAGTAGTACAGTATGTACTGTACACCTTACCTCATGGGTGTGTCCCAAACCACACAACACTTCCTTATAAATCTAATAGCAAATTAAGAGTGTGCAAACACAATGAGGCATTTTATCAAGAGATTTTCTATATACATCTACACTTCAATTAAGGTTAGTTTTTAATTAGTTTTAATTACTAGTGTGTTTAATTTCGCCACACATTTACTTAGGGTTGTGTGTGGTTTGAGACGCGGCCCATAGAACATAGAATATCCTGTTGTGATTGTACAGAAACATTGAGTTTCCTTCCTGCAGAAACACAGGGGCAATCAGGGACTGGATGCATCAGGAGGAAGAAGATGCATTTGACTCGTTTAAAGGTACTTTCGGAGTTTATAAGCGTTCTTTGGTGTACACACGGTTTTGTGCAAAAAGGACAAGCTAAAAGCAGAGCCAATGCAGATGCAAAATAAGTATTTAGACCGGTTATTTCTGTTAAAATGTCAGCAGAAACCCATTCATCAGTTTTCTGTGTCAAAAAACGACGTCTGTAGCTCAGGTTTTTTTTTTTATCTTCCTTTCGTTATATTGAAAACCTGTCGTCGTGTCGAGCACGCGCTTTAGCGCGCTCCCTGATTGCGTCATTCGCTAAGCGCTTACTCCAGGGGTGTGTCTCAAATCGACGTCCTGTTTCACATTCAAGCGCCGGGTTTGTTTTTTTCTTTTACATAATACAGTATGTCTGTAAAAGTCGACTTATGGTATAGTGCTTACGAATGCCATGACTGTTTTATGACGAGTTTAGTTACCTTTTAATGTTTAATTATTATTAATTTTGCTGTAAATAAGACAAGTGCTTTGATGTAATGCCTCACAATATCGCTCTGAATGGTTGATACATATTTTTAAATAAACATACAATTCTCAGTCTGTTTGCGTTTAAAAGTGACACTTCCATCATTAGTTAACATTTTAACATATTAAAAAACAGAATTGTCCCCTCAAGGGGTGGCCCCTCAGCAGCCCATCCGATCTGCACACAACTTGGCATAGGTCTTACATCCTACCTGATGCAACCCTCCGATTTTATCTAGGCATGGGACTGGCACTACATTGGGCACTGGGTGGGAATTGAACCTGGGCCTGGCAATTGAGAAACCTACCACTGAGCCACCAATGCCCCACAAACAAAACCAGAGAATATAAATAGAATTTAAAAAATACATTTCTGATTAAGGTTTTTATCACTGTAGCTAACATCAGCCTCAGGTCTGAACAACTTCCTTCATATTCAGAATTTAGTTTTAATAAATGAGTTTTACCTAAATGAACAATTTATTATAGTTGGTCAAACCATTAAAAATGGGCACCGATCATTAAAACGATTGTATATTTTGGTCAGTAATCCTCTTGCATTGTTTGTGCATCAAAGTTACTATTATTTTAATGCATAAAAATCATTTATATAGCTGTAAAAAAAAAATAATAATTTTGTTTTTGACATAGTGCTTCCCAAAACCCTTTTGGACTAGCATCACAGACACTGAATGGATAACATTCTTTTTAAATAAACATACAATTTTCAATCTATTTGTATTTAAATGTGCTGTTTACATCATCAGTTTGCTGGAAAAAAAAAACATAGAATGTAAATAGTATTAAAAAAAAATACGTTCCAGATTAAGGTTTTCGTCATCAATGTCAACCTCAAGTCTGAGCAACTTCCTTCATATAAAGTAATTTCTTTTAAGAAAGCCATTAAAATGGTCAGGGATTATTAAAAATTATGGATTTTGGTCTGTAATTCTCTGTCCTTGTTTGTGGATCGATTATTAGCGCCTTCTGGAATTACTGCAAAGTTTGAAAAAAAAAGTGTAGACTTTACTGTCAAGTCATTTGATTAATTATTAAAATGTACAGTAAAATCTAACATTATATGCTAAAGTGTAAATAAAATATAACATCTGAGTTTAAAGTTGTTTCTGAGTGACCGAAATACCAAGAAGTTATATTGCCAGGCTAAAAAAAACATTTTGCTTTTAAGTAGTAATTACTTGCTTATTAACAATATAAAGAATCAAGTGATTGTTGGGGATGGGAATCACTGGTCATCACCCAATATGATATCATCATGATACCTAGGCGCTGATTTGATTAAAATTGAGATTCTAT
Source organism: Clarias macrocephalus (assembly GCA_011419295.1). Lineage (NCBI taxonomy): Eukaryota > Metazoa > Chordata > Actinopteri > Siluriformes > Clariidae > Clarias > Clarias macrocephalus. Next base: position 142,239 of record JAAGKR010000512.1, on the reverse strand, counting down.
TAGTATCACGATTTTATAAATATCCCGATTTGATATTAAATTTTTCCATGAATTTGTTACAATTTTAAACCTTTTAAAATCTTTTAAAAACCCATTCAAAATTTTAATGATTAATATTCTAAGGAATGGGCTATATTTAGTTAGTTTTAAAAACTAAGCGCAGCTTTTAAAAAAGTACGAACTAACTTAAAAAACAAGAGTTCAACCATTAACTTAAAATTAAATGAAGCAAAAAAAAAAAAAAAGCTACATTTTTACCCGAGCAACACGGATCTCTGTCATATGCCGAAATAATTTCTAAACAAACGTAGTAAACAAGTCACTCCTTCCACACGGGATGAAAACTTGTCAATAGTACAGAATGTGCCACCTGTTGGATTACAGTGTTGAGCGGGAGTGTGCGGCTTCCAACACGTGTGATTTTCGACTAATTAGTTCTTGCAATGTTTTGAGACTGGTGTAAGTGTGTGTGATGAGTGGGTTTGAGCCTAACTCTCACAGTGTGTGGAAAAAAGTCAGATTGGAGACTTTAAATGCACACGATTTTTGGTAATGTAATGCCATTAAACTGTGTTTCTGTTGCACCACTTGGAAGCTTCCTGAGCAAATTCTGGATGATCGACAGTTTCATCTCTGTTATACATGTAAAAATAGTTAAATTACTACAAAAAAGAATCGCGATTCATAACTTCCAACATATCATATCATAGTTATATCATAACTTTTAGATGTCTCAGGTAAATACTGGTGTACTCTATGAAGCACGCGGTCGCAGTCGGTTTGAGACGCACCCCGTAAGAACCGCGAGACTGGTGAGGGGGCGTGTCCGCTCTGTGCCACCCGATCCCGGTTATTTTCATGGATTTTTTAAGAAGGTGAGGAGGGAGAGGCGGGGAAACAAACACAGAGAGAGGGATAGAGAGAGAGAGAGAGAGGGAGGTGTTGAATGGAGACGGTGTAACGGAACCAGTGTCCTGTGCAGGTCGGGACACCGCGCAAGAACCTGCGTCTCATGAGGCTCATGATCGAGACACTTATACTGAGACACTTATACTCTTTTAGGACTTTAATACCCCCTTGCAGTTCTTTATCACCGATCGGAGTTGCGAGAGCGCACCGCGTCTTATTCTGCAGTTTAGTATTTTTTTTTTAAAACTGTTGTTTTGTTGCTGCACGCGGTTCTCTGCTCTGTTTCATGCAGTAAACACTTCCAAGGATTCAGGTGTGGATGCGCGCGCGCTCACGCATGCACGATGCATCCAGCAAACAGCATCACCGAGACGCGCGAACCCGAACCCGAGGCAGCGGAGCGCGCTTCCGGTAAGCGCGAGCCTCCGGAACACGCATGCCAGGTCGGGCACGCGGAGCAGGAGCAGGGGGAGGAGGAGGAGCAGGTGCGCGTGGATGACCCCGCGAGCCCGGCGGAGTTCGCGCCCCCGGAAGGCGGTTACGGCTGGCTCGTGGCGTTCGCCGCTACCTGGTGCAACGGCTCGATCTTTGGGATCCAGAACTCGTTCGGGATTCTGCACGTGATGCTCGCGAAGGAGCACGAGGACCCCGAAGACCAGGCGTCCCAGTTTAAAGTCGGTGAGTGTGAGATTTTAAGGTTTTGGTGGCACGCGCAGAGGTCTTGTTATGTGAACTGTTCTTTATGGGATGTTATTTTATTGCAAAATTCTACATTAAAATGAAAACGCAGAAGTATGAAGCATGAACTCAAGTGGATACAAATTAATACACAACGATACACACTGCTATGAACTGTTTTAAACTGATACACACTGATATAAACTGATACACACTGATACACACTGATACACACTGATATAAACTGATACACACTGATATAAACTGATACACACTGATACACACTGATACACACTGATATAAACTGTTACTGATACACACTGATACACACTGATATAAACTGATACACACTGATATAAACTGATACACACTGATACAAACTGATACACACTGATATAAACTGATACACACTGATATAAACTGATACACACTGATACACACTGATACAAACTGATACACACTGATATAAACTGATACACACTGATATAAACTGATACACACTGATATAAACTGATACACACTGATATAAACTGATACACACTGATATAAACTGATACACACTGATATAAACTGATATAAACTGATATAAACTGATACACACTGATATAAACTGATACACACTGATACAAACTGATACACACTGATATAAACTGATACACACTGATACACACTGATACACACTGATACACACTGATACACACTGATATAAACTGATACACACTGATATAAACTGATACAAACTGATACACACTGATATAAACTGATACACACTGATACACACTGATACAAACTGATACACACTGATACACACTGATACACACTGATATAAACTGATACACACTGATACACACTGATACAAACTGATACACACTGATACACACTGATAAACACTGATACAAACTGATACACACTGATACAAACTGATACACACTGATATAAACTGATACACACTTATACAAATTAATACACACTGATATGAAATGATGCACACTGATACAAACTGATACACACTGATATAAACTGATACACACTGATACACACTGATACAAACTGATACACACTGATATAAACTGATACACACTGATATAAACTGATACACACTGATATAAATTGATACACACTGATATAAACTGATACACACTGATATAAACTGATTCACACTGATACACACTGATACAAACTGATACACACTGATATAAACTGATACACACTGATATAAACTGATACACACTGATACACACTGATACAAACTGATACACACTGATATAAACTGATACACACTGATACAAACTGATACACACTGATATAAACTGATACACACTGATATAAACTGATACACACTGATATGAAATGATACACACTGATATAAACTGATACACACTGATATGAAATGATACACACTGATATAAACTGATATAAACTGATAAAAATTGATACACATCAAAGGTACCAAAATATTCCTTCATTTATGAAGACACAACCCCTGTTGCAAGCATAGAACGTACTGTTTTCTTTTTGCCTGGGATGGGCTCCAGACCCCCGTGACCCTTCTTACAGGATAAAGTGGCATAGACAATGAGTGAGTGAGTGAGTTTACACTTGATTGACTCTTCAGTACAACAGGTTACATTGTGCTGTAGATATAAAAACAAGTGTACTAACATTAGCTTGAGTTTCCAAATTATGAAAAAAATAGAAGTGTTGTAAATATAATGCAAAATGTGGACAGAGTAGTCTAGGTCATGCTGGCCTGTTTTTAGGAGGGAAGAGGAAACCAAAAATCCTGAGGAAACACAGAGGACATGCAAACCTGTGTGCACGGTCCAGAAGGCTTGAGGTGGAGATCAGGTGGCTACTGACTGTTTTATTAAAACATTTTGAAGGTGGCGATGGTGATCTGGTTAGCACTGCGGCCTCACTCCTCAGGATGTTCTCCTTGTGTTTGGTGGGTTTCTTCCCACAATCCAAAGACAAACAGATTAGGCTATTCAAAAAAAATCTTTTTAAACTGCCCGTAATGTGAGTATGTGCATGTGTGCCCTGCGATGGATTGGCACCCTGTCCAGGATGTACCCCGCCTTGTGCCCGAAGTTTCCTGCAATAAGCAGTATAGAATGAATAAATGAATGAATTAATGAATAAATTAATATTTTTTGAGTAACATTAAATATTTCTATATTATTAAATATTTCAGATAAAAAAGTTTTATCTGAATTCATTTATTTAAACTGTTATTTTTAACGAAGAGATTCAAAGTGATATTCTCAACTCGACTCAAGTCGAGAACTGAAACCGAGCTCTGAAAATTAATTTGTATAAATTTAACAATGATTTAGATACAGATGGTATATGTAATTAGCAAGTTTATTTATGCTTGAAATATCACAAAGTCAAAGGATTGCATTAATAAAAACTTTACAGCTGGAACTACTGCTGCTGTTGCAGAACGTGAATCAAAGTCGGGGTTGTTTCCAATTATTGCTCTCTAGAGTCTGTTGGAGCCTTAGGCAAAAATAAAAAATTGCAGGAGGCCTGTCCAACCAGCATTCATCACCATTATTCTACAAGTTTGTCAGTCCTCCAGGGCCACCTACTGGCCTGGGGCCATGAACAGTTTCCTGCCTTGTCTGTTGACAAGCAGCGCCTCTGGGTCCCCCTCTGAGATTTTATTTCGCGAAAGAGGCATGCAAAAGCACGGAAGCGCATTGCATTCACAAAAGAAAAAAAAATCACAGGAATTATCTCATAATTATGACTTAATATCTCATAATTATGACTTAGTATCTCATAATTATGACTTATTATCTCATAATTTTGACTTATTATCTCATAATTTTGAGGTCCTTATCTCATAATTATGACTTAGTAGCTCATAATTATGAGATCCTTATCTCATAATTATGACTTATTATCTAATAATTATGACTTAGTATCTTATAATTATCACATAATTATGAGATAAGGGGTGCAGTCTGTGGCAGGGGGACATTTTAGTGCATGACATCAGAAACGAAAGTTACTGCATCCTTTTGCTTGAAAGGCCTCATTGCACACTCGTTGAGATGTAGCAGCTATCCTATTGTTTAGCCTGATGATTGTACAATAGTTAAATCTACTATTACCATCCAAATGACATTAATATCTCCCAGTGTCTCAATCCAAGAAAAAGATACTAAGTCATAATTATGAGATAATATCTCATAATTATGAGATAGTAAGACAAAATTATGAGTTAGTAAGTCATAATTATGAGATAATTCCTGTTTTTTTTTTTCTTTTGTGAATGCAATGCGCTTCTGTACAAAAGAAAGAACAAAAATAGATGAGATATAGACTTTCTTTTGGTCAGTTGAATAATAATATTTAAAAATTTGGATTCTTTTTCACTTGTCCCACATTGTGAACCCTAATGATCAAAATAATTAAACATATTGAGTACTGTTAAATAATTACAATTAGTTCAAATGAACAGACTTTGATGAGTATTTAGAACTTTTTGTTATTTATGAGTTTGTAGAAATTACACTTTTCAAGTTAGCTGAACAAATTTGATATTTTAAGTAGCTGTAAGTACTTAAGTACCAGTAACTGTCACCTTAAAGTTCCACAAACTTAAAATATTTCAGCCTAGCGATTTTGTGTCTCTCGTCATCAGGGCAATAGGGATCTGGTGGCACAGTGGTACAGTAGGTGTTTCGCCTGCCATGTGAAAGGCCCAGGTTTGGGTCCTTACATATAAATGCGAAATGCCATCAATGTCGCTAATGGTTAAATGAAACTATATACAGTGCTACCACTATACTACCGTGTCATTATTGGGGAACTTAAAGAGCTTAAAAAAGCTGCAGATTTAAAAGTTCTTAAGTTGAGAAATAATAGGCAGACTGGTGGAGACAAGTGTGTTCCATGTAACCCAGTAAGCTGTCTTATGGGTTAGAGGTTTGGGGTTAGGGTAATGGCATGAGTTGGCTCAGGTTTAGCGCCACCCTCTGGATAATTGGTTCTGCATCCAGGACTACTGTATCTTAGATCATATTTGCATGACATTCAGCTTTAACGTCTTTGTAACTCTTTTAGATGTGTATTTAATTCAATTAAAATAATTTTCTTTGGGATTCACATTCAAATCGATTCCATAGTGCTAATGTTTAAGTGCCTGATTTGTCTCAGGTAACTATATTTCTAAACTAAAAGGATCTAATATGCATTGAAATGCTGCGTAGATGAGATTTGAATTCTAAATAATTTTAAGTACGTGGGATTCTGAATAAAAATAAAAAAAACACCAAAAGATTGATTCAATTGCATATTCGATTCAATCACACAGCTCTGATTATTAGTCTATTTCTTAAAAAAAAGTTTCTGGTTATTACACTGACCACAAATAAACATCTGCATTTTCTTGTTTTACGGGACAAGTGTGTAGTTTACTGATTGTTGTGTAGAATTGTGTCGAGAGAACTCTTAAAACTCTTACGTAAAAAAAAAAAAAAAAATGTGCTCAAGTAATCGCCTGGTTCAAAAGGTAGGTTGTTTTTTTTGCTTTTTTTCGCCGGGTATCAATGAGCCAATGAGGTGTCTCGCTCTGAACACGGCCCCAGTGCACAGTTTGAGACCGAGCCAGGGACGGAACTGCTGAGAGAAAGGATGACCAGTGTGTCGTATTGTGTAATCAGTCTATCCATGTGCGATTGTTCGTTACTCTTCCTTTTAGGATGCACACCTGTCTCTTAAACCCAGGTGTCTCTCTATTTTTACTCTTTTATATATAAATATAAAGGCTCCATAGGACTGACTCGCCGGCCCTGTCTTTTTATTCGACTTTTGCTCTTACATGCTTTATTTTGTCTTTCCTCATCCTTTCTATTTTCCCCTTGTATCATTTTGTCATAATTGTTTTCCCTCATTTTGTCTTCTGTTCCCTTGTTCATCTTATTTTCTCCCCTCCCCCCCACACTTTCTTTTTTTTCCCCTTACTCCTAAATTCCATCCTTCAATTTACTCTTTGCCCTGCGCTACTATCTCAGTATCTCTTTCTCTCTCTCGTTCTTTGTCCGCCAGCGCTGCGCTCTCCCGTCCTTTCGGAACTCTCTGACCTCAGATCCTCTGAAGCAGGGAGGTTTAATCTCAGCAGGGGCTTAAAGTGGAAACTCCCGTTTGCATAAATACCGCTCGGGTCCTGATTTAATCCTGAAGCACGTTACATGTTTCGGTCACATTTAAAGATGATCACATGGAAAGCAGTTTGAAGGTTTTTTTTTTTTTTTTTTTTTGGGTACGGGGGGGACAATCTTCAAAAAAGCCTAGGTTTCATCTTGATGAAGATAAGTAAGTTAAAGTTTAACGTGTTGATGAAGTGGCCTAAACCCAGTTTCTTTGTAGAACACTGTGTGTTTTAGTTAATCATAGCGGCCAAAGTTCAGCATGTTGAGCAATTAGGAGAGAAAGTCCTTTAAAAAATCTGGTCTGTGAGGTTAGCGTGTAGGATGAGCTGTTTTTTTTTTGTTGCTCATAATTACATCTTATATTTGCATTTCCTGTTAGCATCCGGTATACGAGTATAAATCTGCTGCCGATTGAATGTGTTGCTTGATTATATCCCATACATGCGTTCTCCCAGTTAGCATCCGCATAAAGACCTGGCCCTAGGGTTTCTGAATAGAGCATTGCCCAGAGCATCACACTGCATCTTCTGGCTTGTCTCTTGTCTACAGTGCCATCATTTTTTATAGGTAAATAGCAGACCAGGAACATTGCGCTTATCCGAGGTCAAGTTCTGACTCCTGCGCGACCATTGTTGTGGCGGACATGGATTAGCACGGATACTTAAATATGTATGCGGCTTCAAAAGTGCTAGTGCTTCAAAATCCTCTGCAGTAGCCTTTCTGTTGGTTCAAATGCGACAACATAGTTTTGTTGCCCTTATCAGTAAGCCATGGGCTGCCAATGCTTTGTTGCTGGTTTGTGGTTTGTCCCTCCATGGTCCTCGCTACTGCAGAGCCTTGATGTTTCTAAGGTACGCCGACCCGTTTCAGCTATCATGTAGTCCTCAACATACGAACGAGTTCTATTCCGAGAGTTTGTTCATAAGTTTAATTTGTTCGTAAATCCAACAAACATTGTCCAGGGACCTAGATACTAACACAATTGGTTATACACAGTATAAAACTAACATTGCTCTTTAGAATGTTAAAAGAATTAGTAATGCCATCTTTTCACCTCGCTCCATTCTCTTCGCTCATCGTTATTGCTTGGTGCTTCTTAGCAGTACCAGCTTCATCACCGCTGCTTTTACGCTTGGTTCCAGACATCCTGGGATGCCTGCTGCTTTGTTGCATTTGTGACAATGCGATCTAACTTCTCCTATTGAACGTGGGCGAACTTATGTTCTTATCTTCAAAAGTTTGTAAATTGAATGTTCATATGTAGGGGACTTACTGGACATCTCAGACATTTTGCATCATATGTGAGTGAATACAGTGTGCCAGCTCCCTTGCTGTTTGTAAAGCTAAACATTATAGAAGAAGTTAAAATGTATATAGTATGGAAGAGATTGAATTTGTTTTGATTAACTTGAAAATCTCCGGTCTTCAGGATTGCTGCAGGTTAAATTTAATCTTAACTCCTCAGCCACATTGTCATCTGTTAAAAGCCCAAGCAAAGTGCACCAAATTAATATTTAATAGCCTTGAAGTCCATTACATCTGTGCTCTTGCTGTAGGTTTGCTTCTCCCAGTGAAAGACCGCCTGAGATGAACTTGCTTTGAACTTTCCATCTGTTGCGTATCCACATTAATAAGGTTTAGGTCACCTCTCCAGGGTGATGTATATCGACGGCCTGAGTCATTGCCCGAGCCAGTATTCTGTGCCATTTTGGGTTCGCTTGAACATCTGGTTTCAATAGTCCATGCATGAACATTTGATTTGTTGGGTAATTCAGGCATTTCAAATAAAAGGGATGAAATTATATTTAAATATGTCAAGACTTCAAAGGCAGAGTTAAATTAATGTTAAATTTTTTTTAAGCACAGACATTATCATCACCGTTAATTCATCACTAAACTTTGTTTTTTATCTTCTCCATGAGACAAAAGAGAATATCTCAAGAGAATATTTTGTCGACCACCTTTGTACTATTAAACAATATCTGTTTTCAAAACTAGTTGTTGCTGCGACTGCGACGAGACTGAAATTTTCTGTACTATTTTAACGTTTGTGGGTTTTTTATACTAAACAGCATCGCAAGCAATAAACCTCCAACATGTAAGCAGGAAATGCTGCCCTAAACAAGTAGGAGAGGAATGAAACACTCGCTGACATGCAGATTACGTTCCTTACAATCCAGTTTTATTGTTCCCTTGATGTCAGGACTGTGTATATGCAGTGGGGTTAGCCCCCACGTTAGTCTCACACCTTTCTGGTACACTGAACTCTGCACAATGGCAGCTTGTGTTTGAAGGAAAACTTGTAATCTAAGTTTAGTTTCTAGGAAATGACAACCATTGCATTGAAAGGGTGTGTAAAATTAGTTGAAACGATATTGAAACATGTCTTGCTTTGGAATGATGGAAAAAAATACAGATAAAGAAGATAAAAAATACAGCTCAGATTGAGAAGTCACAGGTTTATGAGGGCTGACGAGTTTATATCAGATGGGATCACACATCTGTCGACCATCTGATCCACATTAAGCATGGTAGGTTATGAGAAATGTGAAAAATGTAAAAAGACAATATACTTTTTTAGTTTAAAGTATGAAATATCTGATCATCTCTGACATCTCTGATCTAAATTCAGACACAATTTTTAAGTTGATTAATCAGTAGCACTCTTGAGTAGCACGTAAGTACGGTAATTGTACGAAAGTAACGATGTACAGTAAATGTACAGGGAAATTTATGGTATTTGAGGGAATTGTGTCAGGAAAATTAAAAAGGCTACATTAACATCCATCAACCCATCTGTTTTTTTAATCTATAAAAGATGAATTCTGGACGCAATGGTAAACCCTGGATGTGTGTGTTCATCATTTTAGTGTTTGTAGCTTTATATGAACTCCCCTCGAGTGCCTCTTCGTGGACGTGTACTGTATCTACCTAGCAAATCAGAACGCAGAGACCAGAAACAACTAGGTAAAAAGGCACTGTCCTTTTTATCCGTCTAAGGTTTGGGGCATTATAAGGCATCTTACAGTATAATAATAAGGCGCCCACCTGTTTCGAAGCTTTTCCAACCCACCTTTCTGACAAACAGAATTATTGCAAATAAGGTTTTTTTTTTATAGTGGACACTCCATTGTGTGAATATGTTTGGGAATTTTTACAGTGCTTAATATAAGCTTTTCAAATATTTTCAATAAGCTGAAAAAGTCTATGTTAGATTTTAGCAGTTAGCCGCTAACCTACACGTCATCTGTTCAGAAACTAAAAGAACCAAAATAAATCAGGGTCAGAATTGGGTTTTATTCGCCAAGTATGTTGACACAAAGAATTTGATTCCAGCTCTCTACTTCTTAGAAAAAAGTATGGAACAAATGTACATAAAGTGAGTGTGCAGGGTAGTGCAAGTAACTTTAGTGTGCATCACATATAATAAGTAGTGCAAATAGCAGTAATATGATAGCGAAATAGTGCCCTTGTATCCACAAACAATGGATTTGTTGCTACAAAATTCCACGAAATTACCTTAAAAGTGTCAGAATGAATGTGATTCTGGTACATATAATTTTTCCTCAAAACTCCTATCCTGAAGGTTTATCCTGCTTCAGCATGCAATCCAAGCTATTGTTGGCAATCAGCCTCACATCGTGCTTTAATTCACCCAATGAGCCTAAATAGCAATAACTTTAAAATAGTAACACTCACAGCTTCAGGATATGAAGTTCAGTTCAGAATAAAAAAGCAGCTCAAGCATAAAAAAATGCTTGAAATTCATCAGTCTGATGTGAAATGTTTAACAGGTGTGCTGTTGTTGTGACTGTCTCAGTGGTCTAATTTAAAACACATACCTGTGCTGTCTCTTTCGTGTCTGTTTTGGGGAAAATAAAATGGTGACTCCTGGGTGATGCTGCATATGCCGAGCTGGATTAGGGATTTAACACTTTTTTCTTTCCTTATGAATATCGTAAACGCTAGGAATAACAGATGAATTCCTCCAATGAATAACAGATGAATCCAGCCAAAATCTAATGTATTTTGCTGTGGAAAAATAGAAGAAAAAAGTTGCTCCAAAGCACAAAAGAATTAATTTTTTTTTCACAATATTCAACAGGCTTTAAATGAGCTAATATGAAACTGTAAACCTATTTAACCTAGGTTAAAGATATTTTATTTTTCATAACAAATGCTGAAAATGATTGTAAAGTAACATGGAGAAACTTTTCTATTGCACGGATTTGTATTGTAAAGTTAAAGTTAAAGCCTCTATATCTCAAAAACTAAAGCAGATTCAATTCTGAATTTTTGCACATTATTTATAAGTGGAATGCTCTAAAAAATCAAGAAATTTAGCCATAAGGACAAAACGGACCAAATTAATAAATGATGATGGTGTTTTGAGGAACATTCCTAGAAAACCTACTACTGTATAAGTCAGTTAAATGCCAGTCAGTTAAAAGTCATTTAACTTCTGATGATAAGATTAATGTAGACAATCAGGATATTCTAGATACTGTATAAGCTAGGTTATAAATATAGAGATAGGATGACATAGGAGATAATAATACTCAGAAATACTTTTGATGTGTTTACATTTCTATGGAACAGAGTGAACTAACAGCTTACAGTATAGGAAATGGTTGACTTCCAAGAACAAAGGTTGTGTTGTAGGGGTGTGTGTGGGTGTGTGCGATCGCTGACAGGAATTTTGTCTTTGTGGGTCAGTGTAGTGCTTTCAATGAAAGTCTCTACACTGGTGTCCAAATTACACTCATACAATACAATTCTGCATAATACAAAAGATATATACATTAATGTATACACTAGCGTATACAAAAATCTCTGTTGCAAGCTTGTTCTGGCCAAGAAGGGAACATGTGTTACTTATTAAGCATTGGCTATAATATGACATTGATCTCACTGAATTTAGATGCACACACACACACACACACACACACACACACACACAGAGAAAGTTGCTAGGGTTGTCTCTGTCCCAAACACACGTATCATATAAAGCCCAGCCCAGCCCAGCCTATTTGTTCGACCAACCACGGATAAGATTGAGTCCAACAATTCATTGTTTACTGTTACACAATCTAAAGTTTAGGAAAGTATATTTTCTAATAGATGTCGTCTTCCGTTTCGCTCGGTCATCGTTTTCTTCTTTCCGCTTTTAGCCGACGATTAAACAAAGAAAAATAACGTCAGATATACCCTACATAAATACACAAAGTTTACTCGTATTTCATCTCGCAGCCTCGCAGTCCTCTAGGCATGGAAGAAATTTTTTTTCCTCCCCTGAGAAGCAAAATACACAGAACTGATCCAATTTCAACATCCTGTCAGAGATCCTGTATTGTTTACATTTACATGGTAAGTATGCAGTTGATGGCGGGCCAATATAATGGCTTATGTAATCTTTTTTTTTTTCCATCAAACCCTTTTGTTGTTTAATATCTTTATTTATTTTTTTTTTACCCATGAATGCATATCGTAACATAACATAATATAACATTGTTATTCATATTAAATGAGGGGCGCCGTTATTTTTGTTTTATTCATATTATGGGTTTGCATTAATTCGGAAACCCAGAATAAAGAAAGTGAAAAGGGATATTAATAAATATATATTTTTTTATTTAAGTGATATTATAAAGTATTTTTTTTATATTTACGATAATTAACCAAATAAATCTGTATTATAATATTTAACTATATTATTATTTTTTTTGCAACAAAAAATACAATATTTAAATATGATTCCTGTGATTAATTGGAAAAGCGTGTACTGTAGATCAATTAAAAAGTGATAACTTTATTAATTTAATAATATGCAATTCAATGAAACATGATTAGTTCATTATTCGTATTTATTGTTTTTCCATTAGAAGAAATGAATTATTATTAGGACAAATAGAGGAACAGAAGGCGTTTGTTTTGCGTCTCCCTTGTGGCTGTGTGTCTGGTCGAAATCTGTCAGAGCGCATCAGTCAGTTTTAGTGGGTCATTCATTCTGTCCCTTCCTCCAGCGCGTCTCTCTCTCTCTCTCTCTCTCTCTCTCTCTCTCCGTCTCTCTCTATGTCTTTCTCTGTCTCTCTTTATCTCTCTCTCTCTCTCTCTCTCTCTGTGCAGACAGATCTGGTCTTGATTCTCTTAAACGAGACTGCTGTGTGCTAAAGCCCTCAAGCTAGCCATGGAGACGTACGAGGAGAGAGCAAGTGGGGTTTATATGGAGATGGAAATTACAGGAGAGAGTAGAGGCGTGTGGGAGGAAGTAAAAACTGAACAACGAAAGGGTGACCAAGGAAACGAGATGGGGAGACAGCGTAAGGTAATAATAAGAGGGAACAAGGGATCAAGTGTAGAAAGAAGTGTGTATGTGGAGTATTCGTGTGGCGTATTCGCCTGTCACTATTGGTTACCATGAGGCAGTGTGTCCGTAGCGTAGTGGGGGAGTGAGAGTGTATGTGTACCCTACGTTGTGCCCTACGTTGGGATCCCCATGTCCCTGCGCAGGATAAACAGTGTAGATTATAGAAGGGTGGATGGTCCATCTGTGACCAACACAATCCTTGGATTCCTCTACAGGATTTCTTTTGTATGTTTGTCAATAAATGTCTCAGGGGCAGCTGAGTGGTTAAGGAATTGGACTGGCGGAGCAGGAAGTCCCAGGGTCAAACGGCAAGTTGCCACTGTTTGGCCTTCAAGCACCCTCAATTTCTTGTATGTATAATAAGGTCAGATGTAAGGCACTCTGGATAAGGGTGGATACTTTCAGGGCAGATCTAGTAATTCAATTTGAAGGTATTTTGATGTGTTTGCATTGTGTCCCCGTTCTTACTCTAGTACATCTTAAAAAAACAACAAAAAGAATTCTTACTGTTATTATTTAGTGTAAAACTGGATCAGGCCTTGCGAGCGTCCAAGACTGAAATTAAACCTACAACAAAAATGTGAAAGCTTTTTTTTTTTTATACACTTGCAGCAGAGAGATTAATCTGTGAGTTAATAATCAGAGGAATGTTTAATTCCTAGAGGAATTAGGAGGGCAAAATCCTCTCGCTCTCTCTCTCTCTCTCTCTCTCTCTCTCGCTCAACTTACCTCTCACACACACACACACACACACACACACACACACACACACACTCGGCTCACCTCAGGTTTCCGTTTTTTTTAGATTGTTCTAAATTCCCTTAAGAACCTCAACCATGGATTCTAACCCGCAAAGCCGACAAACAAAGAAAACTGCAAACACCTGCCAGGTTAATGTAACAGCTGTGTTTAATTCACACCTTTGACCTTCTCCTCCTTTCCTATACGCTTAAGCAGCAACGTGTTTAAGCATGTTTCTTTTTCCTGTCCGCTAATGGAACACCGGTTTAATTTCTGAGAAAGCAAAAAAAAAAAAAAAAACCCGACAAACACAGAATCCAATCAGACAAATTTACTCCTATGCATTCACGTATGAGACGCATGCTAACCTGATACACTCGCGGCATACGTGCATGCATGAAATGAAAACGTCAGACATGTAATCTTAGACACACTCATGCAAACAGATACAGGAGACACACACACACACACACACACACACACACACACACACACACACACACACACACACACACACACAGGTGTCCGGTCAGTAATCCAGCCATGTGTACGCACAATCACCGTGCACAACAACATCTGCACACCTGTTTATTTAGGCAGTTATCTAATCAGCCAATCGTGTGCAGCAGTGCATGCACATACAGGTCAAGAGCTTCAGTTAATATTTACATCAAACATCAATCAGAATCAGGACGTTATCTTTGTGACTTCTTTGTAACCATTGCCTGATTTGAGAAATGGAGTCTGAGGCTCAAATCATGGACATGGACGCATGGAGTTAATGATTACGGGGGAAAACGAGGGTTTTTGTTGCTTTTCTGCTCATCGCTTTTGTAAAGAGTGATGATTTACTCTAGTTACTACAGACTTCAGGTCAAGTCGTACCAGTCCAGTTACCCAACAATATAACACGCCGGCCCAAGGGTCTACCCCAGGAAGTGCTTTTCCTTATGATATTTTATTTAATTTAGATTTCAGACCCAAGAAACTAACAGCAGAAGATGGAATCGAACCAGACGTACTGTAACACCACTCGACTCCTTTCTTTGGGGTCATTTTTGCTCGCACCTCAGTTACAAATGAGCTGATGCAACACGTTCACAGCTGCGCAGCAGAGACACAGGGGAGACGAGGCCATGAACGGGAAGCGCTGATAGATAAGACAGTGCAGACAAACGTAGTGCGGATCATTTTTGACTGCACCGAGGTAAAGAATCCAGGGGTGAGGCAGACATACTCTGTTCTTCCCTTGTTTGTTCTGCCAAATAGTTCCGTCTGATCTATTAAGAAACGTCCAGCTTTCTTGTCATCGGCGTTTCGCTTTAATGTCGTTATTATTTTTTTACTTTTGGGCTGACCTTCGTATACAACAGGACACGCACACACACTTACACTGAGATCTGTCTGCAATGTTTACCTAGTAAACTCAGACACGGCACACTCTGTACAGACTTTAAACCACCTTTGGTCGTTCGGAAACCCAAAATTCACTTGACACAGATACACAGTCTGTTTGATTTGACACTGGGTGATATGAATCTGCTCGTTCGGTGATCCAGCAACTCCTTACTTTTATGAAACACATAATAATTATAATAATAATAATAATGATAATAATGATAATAAGTATAATATTTTACCCATTTTTCACACCTTGCATCCAGGATCGGCTCTAGCCTCAATTGGGGGTGGGGCTTAAAATAGCTTTTTATTATTATTATTATTATTATTATTGTGAATATTTCTCATTTAATCCCTGAACTGACTCTCATCCATATCTCCCCGTCTCCTGTCTCCGTAGCATGGGTCGGCGCCTTGGCAATGGGGATGATCTTCTTTTGCTCCCCCGTGGTCAGCATGTTCACCGATCACTTCGGCTGCAGGAAGACGGCGGTGGGCGGAGCCTTTGTCGCATTCCTCGGACTCCTCACCAGCTCATTTGCTACGTAAGGCATCCTCAGTGTTATTATGACCATCGTCATCATATTGTTTGATGATCATATCTTAATCACTGTGCCGTCGTTCCATCTCTCTCTCTCTCTGTCTCTCTCCTTGTCTCCTGCAGGACACTAGGGCTTCGTTACTTCACGTACGGCGTCCTGTTCGGCTGCGGCTCGTCCTTCGCCTTCCAGCCGTCTCTCGTCATCTTAGGGCACTATTTCCGTCGGCGTCTAGGGCTGGCGAACGGCGTGGTGACGGCGGCGAGCAGCCTCTTCACCATAGCGCTGCCCGTGCTCCTCAAGAAGGTTGTAGGTCCTCTGGGCCTCTCCAGAACCTTCCAAATCCTCAGCCTCTTCATGCTAGTCCAGTCGTTCCTGGCGCTCTCCTTCCGTCCACTCATTCCCTCCACGCCTTCGGGAACGGGGTCCATGGGGCCCGCCGAAGATCCAGGTTCTACAGCAGGAACTCGGTGGAGGAGGGGTGTGATGCAAGTGAAGAAGTATTTCAACGCGCGTGTGTTCAGGGTGGCTACGTACCGGGTGTGGGCTTTCGGAGTCGCCACAGCTGTTCTGGGATACATGGTGCCCTACATTCACCTGGTGAGAGGAATGTTTATGATTTATGATTTATGATAAAGAGACTCTGACTCCATGTGGATGCGTGTATTTGTGTCTGGAATGCATGTGTCTGTCTGTGTGGCAGACGTGTGTTCAGAAACGAAGCCAATCACATCACAACTTAACCGTTTACGTCTGAATAAAAAATGAGAAATGTTTGTTTTTGCTAAACATTACATAATTTTTTTATGATTTTAGACAAAAAATCCCATAATGTTTGTGAGGGAAAAAAAATCAGTGATGATTTGAAAAAGTGTGTAGGATGTGATTAAATAAGTAACCACATGGTTAAAGCATCAATTTAGTTGACTGTGTTTATTGCTCTATTCTGCCCCCTAGTGGAACAACAGCAAATTGTTTAAAAATTTTTTCAATCTAATTACAGTCCACCAAACTATTTTAATTAAGACTATTTTACTATGTTTTATCATGCTTTTGACTTCGCCTCATTTGATTTGGTATAAATTTGGTATACTTATAGCTGGTTATGAATTTAATTCCGACTGATAAATGGCACACACTGACTAAGACTTAGCCTTCCCATTTTTTCCAACATATCCCATGTTCTTTATTATAATTGGTTAAAAGAATTCAGTCTTATTTATATTTAGTTAGATGCTTTGCTGCATGTGAAACCAGTTAGCCAGTTCCTCAGCCAGAGAATAGAAGCAAAATCACTTGATGCTACTCTCATGTGGGACAAACATGTGTAGGATTTTTTTTAATTCTGAGAACAGAGAAATGATTGAATCACATGTTTAAAAGCTAATGTTTACCTATTGAGCGGTTTACGGGCTCCACCACCCCTATTATTCCGATCGGTCCAGATCGGGTTGGTCTGCTCCGACTGAGATGTTTACATAATACTGTTTTATTTGATTTGGCTGTTAATACTTTTATCCGTGGAATATTCACATCCATGTCACATAATGGGGCACTGGTGGCTCAAACCGTTAAGGCTGGAGATTACTGGGGGTCTGATCAGAACATCGAGGGTTCAAGCTTCAACACCACCAACCTGCCACTTGAGACCCTGAACAAGGCCCTTAAACCTATCTGCTCCAGGGATCCTGTATCCTGAATGAACCTGCTTTCTGACCCCAGCTTTTTAAAAGTATTATAATAAAGTATAATCTTTTTTATTGTTTTATTTAGACTGTCTAAAAAGACCTGGACAAATCCTCCATGACATCACCGATATTTTGTTTCTAAAGAACAGTTTTGCAGCTCAATTATGGAAATTCTGATTGTTGCCAGGAGCTGACTCGGTCTAAACCCTGGTTAATCCATGAACAGGCAAATAGAGAGAGCTAACAAAGCCTGTCACAGCCTGCCTAACTCATGATGGCCAACGTCATTCTTGAAGTTAAACTACAATGAGTTCCGTTAGCTGGTTAAGGCACAATATAATGAAATATTTATTATTATATATTTCATAGTATATTTGATTAAATTTTTTCACTTTTATTATTTAGTGAATTGAATAAAAATTTACAGTTGTCATGAATGGAAAATTTATCTACTGAGACCAATATTGTTTTTATTTGTACCAGGCTGTCAACATGTTCATTACTGTTGTCAAACTGGGCATTTTAACATGAGGGTCCCTTTCTGCCCCTAGTGGAGCTTCAAGGAACTGCACATATTTTTTGCCATTTGCACATTGGGTTCATTTTTCAGAACCAGATTTTGGCCCTGATGGCACGGTGGCTTAGTGGTTAGCACTATCACCTTGCACCTCCTGGGTCCAGGTCCGATTGTGTGCGTGGAGTTTGCATGCTCTCCCTGCGCTTGGTAGGTTTCCTCCCACAGTCCAAAGACATGCAGATTAGGCTAATTGGCGTTCCTGAATTGCCCGCAGTGTGTAGGTAAGTGTTTATGTGTGTGTCCTGCTATGGTTTGGCATCACATCCAGCGTTTACCCCGTCTCATACCCTAACTCTCCTGGGATTGGCTCTAGGCCCCCCGTGACCTTGTATACTGTACATGATAAAGTGATGTAGACGATGAGTGAGTGAATGACAATTTTTTTTTCGCTACAGAGTGCTACGAATTTACAAAGAGTGATTACCCATGGCATTTCAGGGCGTGCTGGAGAGACCTGTACCAAAATGACCATTCACAAAAATGACAGTGAATCTATGGTGTTTTATGACTTGTCGCTCCACCATAAGATTCCTTAAGCGTATCTGTTATGCGTATTCGGCAGTATCATGTCGCGCGACGTAAGGAGTCTGGAGCTGCTTTTCTATCTTAAACTAGAATCTTTTTCATCTTCTCATAAGATTTAAAAAAAAATTGCACAAGAATCGTGTAATTCATAACACTAGGAACTGTATGTGTGTGTTTCACACACATGTATTAATAACATCTATCAGCTCTCACTCAGGACTCCGTTGTTTACGTGTGTGTTAATCTCACTGATGTAAACAGGACACTGTAATGTAATCAAACTTCCATTAAAGATATTTCCATCAGCAGTGTGTTACTGCGGTAGCGCATACACACACACACACACACACACACACACACACACACACACACACACACACACACAAGCCACTGCTTCTCGTCAAAGGAAAGGAGCCTGAATTGTGCATGCTATAGTAGTGTTGGACTTTGTGCGCGTTTGTGTGTTGTTTATGTGTCTTTGAGCGTCTGTGCTCATATTCTGACTGTGTGTGAATGTTTATGGATAGATATTTATGTCTGTGTGTCTGAAGGTGTGCACACATTCCGGATGTGACTGGGTGTGTGTCGTAGATGTTTGTTGTGGGAGTATGTATGTGCTCCGGATATGTGTGTGTGTGTGTGTGTGTGTGTGTGTGTGTGTGTGTGTGTGTGTGTGTGTGTGTTGCATATGTGCACTTGGGGGTGTATCTATCTATATTCTGACAGTGTGTGAATGAGTGTGTGTGTGTGTGTGTGTGTGTGTGTGTACAGTATACATGTGTGATTGTGTGTAGCGGAAGTTGATCCGGTTGTCTGGATGAAGTCATAAAGATGAGAAGCTCCTCCCCTTCCCACCCGCCGTTATGTTTTTGAAGGCTTTCGATCAAAATGTAAACATTTTTCCCGGCTTTTGTTGTACATATGGTATGTCTGAAAGCGAGAGTGCGCGTGTGTGTGTGTGTGTGTGTGTGTGTGTGTGTGTGTGTGTGTGTGTGTGTGTGTGTGTCATTCAGGTTGCAGAAACCCAGGTTTACAATACTGCTGGACACACTGGACACAAATAGCTCTTACAAACATAACACGATCACTTGGCGTCGTGTGCAAAAGTTTGTGCACCCTGACCAAAAATATTGTACGCTATACAGTATATCTACAGTGCGTGAGGGCATGGGCAAAAGTTTGACCGCCCCATCGTAAATGGCAGTCAATTGTAACTAGAAACAGAAACTGAATTTTTGTCCGAGTTTTGTTCCGAGAAAATTCCTTCAACATCTGTCGACCAATCAGAATTGAGAATTCAGTTTTTAAGCACTTTGTTTTATTTTAACAAATCGCTTTTCTTCTTCAGGTTAAATATTAAGTACAAGTTTGTGTGTGACAGATAAACTTTGTGAGGGAGCAGTTTGTCGAGACGCAGAAGGAGTGGGTGCTGTTGGTGTGTATCGGGGCGTCCTCAGGAGCGGGACG
The DNA here is from genome assembly GCA_011419295.1 of Clarias macrocephalus. Classification (NCBI taxonomy): domain Eukaryota; kingdom Metazoa; phylum Chordata; class Actinopteri; order Siluriformes; family Clariidae; genus Clarias; species Clarias macrocephalus. Next base: position 122,182 of record JAAGKR010000512.1, on the reverse strand, counting down.
TCTATTTTTTGGCAAAGTGGGAGACCTCATTCCTGGAGTCAAGAAAGTATACTTGCAGGTATTGTTTAGCCTAAGAGTGTGTGTATATGTTTTTATTTTTTTTAATTTACTGTTACTATATAATATTTATACGCTTGTGTCCAAATTGTACTTCATCATTTAATAAAAAAATGTCTGAACACGGGTTCTTAATTGCTAAATCAGTATGTTATTAGTTTTTATCAGACACCCTTAATGCTTTCTCTTTGTGTGTGGGTGTAGGCGGCCTCGTTCATGATCCTGGGCCTGATGTCGATCATGATCCCGAAGTGCAGTGTGCTCGAGGGCCTGATGGTGGTGTGTGTGTTCATGGGACTGTGTGATGGCTGCTTCATCACCATAATGGCCCCTATCGCTTTTGAGTTGGTAGGGCCCATGCAAGCATCGCAAGCCATCGGGTACCTGCTGGGACTCATGGCCGTTCCAATGACAGCAGGTCCACCAATTGCAGGTGAGTGAAGGGCGGTTTACACATCATTACTTCAAACAGGAATTTTGGATTCCAGTCATCGTTATGATTCAAAACAGGCTCTATATGTAATTTATTATGGGTTTAATTTCCCAACAGAAAAAGATCCATCCAGCTAGATTTAGAAAGCAGTGAAACAGAATAATCCAAGGAAACCAGGAACCTTGGGAATCTGTGTGCTAGAAGACTACAGGATGAATTTTATTAGGTTAAAACATACTGTACACTATATAAAGAAAACTGGACAAACCCTCCATGACATCACCCATAGGTTTTCCTGAAGAGCGGTTTTAAAGCTCAACTGTGGGAGCTCTGGTCATCACCATCTATTTTTTTTTCCCACAATGTTCTCCCTAATTTAGTCGTGTCTAATTCCCCCCCCCCACCGAAGACTATCACGTGTTTCCTCTGGACCACGTGACACCGACCGCATCTTTTCGAACACACTCGGAGGATGGCGCTATCCGCTCCTTTCGCTTGCGTGAGCTCACAGACACCCCTGATTGGCTGTAGAGCCGTGATTAATGTGCGAGCACTAAGTACCTCTCATCCCTCCCCTCTGAGAGAGCTCGGCCAATCAGCTCTCTCTAGACCTCCGGCTGCATCACCCGGGAATCGAACAATCGATCTCCGGATGATAGGGCGAGCACACAGCGCCACTCGGAGGCCCTTGGTCATCACCATCTTGGCATGAGCCGACTCCACCTAAATCCTGGTTAATCCATAAATGGGCAAATGGCAGAATGAATGAAGCCTGTCTGTTGTTTTCTAACACGCCTACTTAGTTACCACTTACAACCTAACCAGCTTAGCTAAAATTCTATGGTGGTTACCCTTAATTTATATGCTGATGCATTTGATAGACTACAGGAGTTGTCCTGTGTCAACTCCTACGTCACTTGCAATGCAGCGGTCACTTAAATCAACCACGCCCCTAATTATGCATCATTTTATGGCTTAATAAAATTTTAACTAATGAGTTACATAAATATTCACTCCCCATACAGTGGCCATGAATAGGAAATCTAGCTATAGAGACGAAAACCGCTTTTTGTACCATGCTGCAGTCATGTTCATTTAGTCCAAACTCACAGCTCCCAGTGGACATTCGAGGAACTGCATATTGTGGCACTTCCTCTTTGGCTTAATTTTTAACAACTAAAGATTGTCCCTTGGGTCAATATCAGAAGCACTAGAAACAAGATAAGAAAAATATCTGCTATATCCCTATTACATGAACAACATATTGATTTTTTTCCCCCTGTGTTGCTCTAAGAGCCTCCACGTATCTGAGAAGGCTTCACCACGGTGGCTCCTTGAGATCTTCCATATTAACTTCCTACTTCATTTGAGGTGGCTTGGGGAACTCAGAGAACAGCAGGTCCTCCTGGTCCACTGTCGCTTTTCCATGAATTCTTTTGCAGAAACACGATATGCCTGTTGAGAGTTTATTGCCGGAGCGGTCTAACAAATGCGCCACCTTCAGGCTGCATCAGTGATCTCGTGGCAGTAAAAATGATCCCCAATCAAACCAGCCATTTAGATTGGGTTTTAAGTCCAAACTTTGTGTATGGGACTGGAATGACCTTCATTTTATATAGATGCTGAGGTCACTGTACACTGCAAGACAACGGAAGGTTTATACTTTCAACTACGAGGCAATGTGGGAAGGAATGTGTGTGTCGGTGGGTGGCAAAATGCAATTCTTCCTTGATGTATTTATCCAAACATGATTTGTGATTATCTGAAGTACTGTATGCTTTCATTCCCTCACAGCGAGAGTATTAGACATGTAAAGAATGGACTTAAAAAGCTTAACTTAAAGCACACAGTGTCTTCAGGGCACAGGAAATAGATTTATGTTTGAGTCTAAGATCCAGGCACAGCGTGGTTTCGTCCTCAGTTACCCTCTGGTTACCAAGCCCACACACAAAACACACACATCCACAGCATGTGGGGAAATACACACTTGTGGCCAGCTCACATTACATTTGCTCCAGTTCCAGGACCATTAAGAGAATCTATGAAGCGTCAAGGGCTCTTCTGGGAAATTTGCAGGGCTTTTCTGCGAATAGTTGGCTTTTTGTTTTGTTTCGCTCCTCTTTGGATTCAGAACATGTCTGACCAACTGGATATGCAGATGTTACGTTGCACAAAAGAAAAGAAAGATGGAGAGGTAGACAGACAGATAGGTGTCTGTACTGTAGATGGGGGACAATTGGGTGGAATGACAAACAGAAGAAAGGTTGGTTGAAATGAAGAAGATGGACAGAGGTGGTGAACAGAAAGTGAACGGATGAGTGAGATGAGGTAATGGTTATATAAATGGATGTGTGGATAGGGAAAAATCTGGGTTGGACAGGCAATGGACAGATTGACAAATTGATTGAGAAAATACTTAGACGGTACAATAGTTAGTGGATGGATTTATGGATGGATGGACAGAAGTTGAAACAGCAGAATGTATAAAAGAGACGCACAGATTCATGATGTACAGATGAAGGGGTAATAAGGAGAATAGACAGATTCCTAGAAAGGCAGGGTAGATAATTACCATATGTAGAAGTAAAGATGGAATTCCATTTGAAATGGTAAAATGATTAGCGAGCCAGATTGCTGGAAAGACAGGATAGATAGAGAGATAGATAGAGAGATAGATAGAATGTGACTTGATGGATGAAGAGAATGGATGGATGGAAGGGCGAAAAGTTACGCAGAGAGATAAAGGATAAAGATGTTCATGAAAAGGTGATAGATTCATGGAAAGACGCTAAACAACTGAATGGATAAACAGATAAACAGACTGACAGGCTGATAGGTGGGTAGATGGAAAGATAAACTGACTGATGAACAGATGGATGGATCAAAGTGTCACCGTTCTGAGAAAAAACTGTTTTTCATTTAGCTTGGCTCTCGTTTAGTTGTTGTTTATTGGTACTTGGCAGCCCAGTTGTACCCCCTGCTAACAGCTCAGCTCACCTCTCCGTGTTGATGCTCTGCCTCCCGCTGAGAGCCGCTGTGCTCGTTCTTAAAGTACTGACGCTAGCAGCTTTACTCGGCCTGACCAATCTGAACTACAGTCTTTTTTCACCACTGTCTCTCACTCTTTTGGCTTTAAGCTCTTCATATTCCCACTATGATCCTAATTAGATTATTTTTTATATTTTTTTTTCAGCTCTTTCAACTTTTTTCTTTTTTTGTATTTCCATGTCTCTCAATGATTTTTCATTCAGGAGAGTGGTGGCTCAGGTGGCTAAGGCTCTAGTTGATTAAGGGATCTAAGAATCTGGGTTCAAGCCCTGCCGTCAGTTGGTTGCTACACCACATACTACCCAGCCACTGCAAGCAGTGCACGTCTAAATCCCGGGTTAGTAAAATGGGAGGGTTGTGTCAGGGAGGGCATCCAGTGTAAATAAAACCTGTGCCAAGTTGTGTGCAGATCTGATGGCTTGCTGTGGCGACGCCTTGACGGGAGCCGTCTTTCTTTAAATCATCCACGCAACCTCCTAATAGCTGCGCCTGAAATACTCCTACATAAATCCAGAACTTGGTTTTGTATTGAAAGGTCTCCCAATACGTTCATGAACATTTAAAAATCATTTCAGAGTTTCTCTTAAATTTTCTTCTTCTCTGCCACTTTCTCAGGCCTTCTTCACGACTACTTCGGGAATTACCACGTGGCGTTTTACTTGGCCGGCGTTCCCCCTCTGGTCGGGGGCTTGGTCCTGTTCTTCGTGCCGTTGGTGTTCAGTCGTGTTCACAGGAAACACAGCGACACGTGTGACCCGAGCACGCACAGCATGCTGAAGAACTGCACCAACGGAGACATGCTGCCCGGATACACCGACAAGGAGATGCAGCAAGAGCCGCACTAAGGCGAAAGAGAGAGAGATAGAGGGCGAATATGCTCGGCAAAGGTAGAAAAAAAATGATATACAGATACATTATTATATGTTTATAGCGTTCATACCTTTGTCGAAGAAGTGAAACATGATACATGTCACATGACAAATGTCAGATTGCATTCCATCTGCACCTTGTATCGGCAGCACACCCACTTTCTGCTCACTTGACCTTATCATTTCTTATTTTTATTTACAATATTTATTATTATTTTTTATTTATTTGTCCATCTCTTCTTGTCTGTCTCTCTGCAGGGATTCATTTAACCAGAAGTCAATCATCTGTGTGCTGTTGTGTGATTGTGTGTGTGTGTGTGTGTGTGTGTGTGTGTGTGTGTGCGCAAGTATGATCTCTGTCCTTGGATCAAACCATCCCCAGACTCCTCACCTCAGTGCTTTCATGTAAACAGAAAAGACCTGCGAGTTGGTATTTTATTCTTATTTATCCCACACGTGGACTCCAAATGCTCGCATGCCTCTGCTCGCTGTGGGATTTTGACGGTCTCGAACCCCGTCCCCGATGGCTTCTCCGAAGGAAATCTGAACAATGTGTTCCTGAACAGCCGAAGCCAGAAAGAACACAGATTCACACATAGGAACAGCGAGTACTGGTCAGTAGGAAACACTGCCACCTTTGAACTGAACTAAAAAAGGAAAAAAAAAAACCTTTATGTTTTATTGCAATGTGTCTTTTTATCCGATGTTTTCTTTTCTCTAAAAAAAAAAAAAAACAGTGATTTTTGTTCAAACATATTTTTTTAAGAAAAAATGGCTTTTATGCAGATCTCTTGTGGCTTTAAAGCCGTTTGTGTAATCAGTGTTATAATTAATGCACAGCCATAGTGCAGGGTAGGTATTCCTCAGCCACAAGAATATTACTAATTAATCAAGCCTTACAAAATAATTTTAAACTATTGTTTCTGAGACTTTTTTTTGTTGTTGTTGTTATACAAATGCTACATTTGAGTGTATGTGTGCATTAGGACATTTTTTTAATACCTACAAGCAATCATTATTGTTATATTACTGTTTTTTTTTTTTCAATCTAAGCAGATTTTTGTTGGACGTGAGGCTCATAGGATCACTCATGGATTTTCACTATTGTTTAATAGAAAGTTTAAATAGGTTTATACATACAGTACAGTATGTAGGAGTTCAAAATACTTTTTATGTTGATTTTGATTAATTTAGCATTTTTTAGTAATATTTTTACATTTTTAACCTACTGTAAGATTCACTAGAACTAAATGCAGATATGAACTAAAATTTGACAGCATTTTCTGACTGCACTGTCTACATCATCTGGAATTCCTGACTTTCCACTGCCAGAACTAAATTTGCATTCGCACTTGAAACTTCATGCAAGCATCGCGCCAAGACCTCATTCGGTTTTATTGAATTCAAGAGATGCATTAAAACTAGACCGGACTTGAGCTTTAGAATTGTTCTTCAGCATACAGTACCAAGGTTCCCTACTTTTGGTTTTTGGCTGCTTTGAAATGTTTAAACACCTAAGGTCCTGATGCGCCACTTGCGTAGTGTGAATTCAGAATGAAACCGAATCTCAAATCCGAATCATGCGCCGCCATATGAAGGGAATCTTCTTCTTTTCACTTGTAGTGTGAACGCAGTGTTAGAAAGCTGCATGATTTTCTGCAGACCTCACTGGATTTCTTCTATGCAGCAACAACACTCAAATCAGTGCCAATATATTTTTGCTATTTTTGAGCTTGTAAGTCAGCACTCAGTGCCAGGACGCTATAGGCTAACAGCCTGCTAACTTGCATTCCTCAAGGCTGTCCGCGTTCATGGATTGGGTAACACTAATAGGAAATCATTAGTATTAGTATGATACTAGGAATCATAGGAATGTAGCATATGAATAGGAATTTGAATGAAGCATATTCAAATGGATAAATATAGAAACAGTAGTTTGTAGAGCTTTTTCTGGCAGTTGGAGGGGTCTTAAAGTAGAAGAACAATGAGTTTAGCAAAGACAATTCAAGTGTTTGTATGTGAGAGTGTGTGTATGAGAGAGAGAGAGAGGGAGGGAGAGATGTCTGATGAACTCTGGAAATCTTTAGTTTTTGTGAACAGTTTCTATTATAATTCATATATTTTTACTATGATTTTTTATATTTTTTTATATATTTAGATTTTCATGTCATTACATTCAGTCACACTATGATTGGCTACTAAGCCAGTGAAATGAGCCAATCTATCCTCCCGTGGGTCTCCAGGTTAGACATTTTTGCTATGGAGATGTGTTACCTCCGGCAGAATAAGAGGCATTTTCATTGGCCAGTGCAAACAGGAGAGGTTAATATTATTGGTTGGTTTCCCTCAGACCCTTGACCTGATTGGTTGCTATGTTGTCACTATGGAGACCAAGTCAGGCTTTAGTGTAGTTTGTTTGTAGAATGCAAAACGCCTCAGTAGCTTCATCTTCAGGATTAAGTAGAAATGTGCTATTGCTCACTTACTGGTGTAAATACAGTGCATCTAGATATTTTGTGAAAGTAGAAATGCACAGTAATATACAGGTATAGTGCTACCTCGGCAAACAAATTTAATCCGTTCAATGCAGATAATCCATTCCAGTCACCCAAAAATATTACCGATATCACCAATTACATTATTTTTCATATAAGAAATGAAGAATTCTTGCAAAAAACATGTGAAATACATAGACTTTAAACCTCCCCTGATAACATTATGGGGACCAATGATGCCATTTCTTCACAAAATCTTTCACAAAATGCAAAATAACCCACAAAAAATATGTAAACTCTCTTTGCTTGGCTTTCCACTGATGCAAACAAGTTTTGCACGGCACCTGGACACACGCATAACTTAGCCGCAGTTCGTTTCATCTCGGTTCGTTCGCTCGTATGGCGAAAACGCTTTGCATGACAAGGCAAATTTCAGTTCCTAAGACGAAACGCAAGGCGTTTGTATGCCGAGGTACAACTTTACACTGTAACAGGGTAATCCTGTGTTACCTAATCCAAGTTTTGACTTCCAGCTTATGAGTTAAGACAACCGTATCATGTTGAGGAAACTGTGCTGTAATGTGAGAATGTTCTGGATTGATGAATAGGGACCAAGTTTCATATTGTTGCAGTGTTCATTTCTATTGGTTAAAATTATACGACTCACCCTTGGTACTGCCCTACTTTAAAGATGTAAAATATTGAAGTTACATTACATCATCACATAAAAAACAAGCAAGCCAAGTTTTAGTAGAATCTATGCATGTGCTGATATTGTGGAAATAATGTATTCCGGTTGCCAGTGCTGCAGTATAACACAATTTAATTGCTTGTGTGATATACTTTTTCCTTATTTACAGTTACATTTGGTGGCATTATTTCCTAGGGAGAAACGGCTTAGTGATTAGCACTGTCGCCTTGCACCTCCACGGTCTGGGTTCGATTCCCACTTCAGGGTATGCTGTGTGCATGGAGTCTCCACAGTCCAAAGACTTGCAGATTAGACTAATTGGCGTGCTCAAATTGCTCGTAGTGTGTAAATGCAAGTATAAATGTTGACCGGTGGTCCTACCACGTTCGTAAAACTGGGAATAAATACAGTGGTCAGCATTGGCCTCCACGGTCCCTAGGTGGACTACAGAGGTTCCTAGATGGATGGATAGTTATATTTAGCTTAATGCATGTTGCTGAACTTCTATAAAACAAGACTTTTACTTGCTTTATGGTAGCTATAAATAGCTGTCTCATCACCAGCCTATCTTTTTTACATATGCACTGTCATGTTACAGAGGAAATGCAAAATGCAATGCAGAGCCTTCTGTCTTAAAGATTTGTTGGGAAAAGTTACTGTTTTACCTCTGACTGTTTCTAAAGCGCTTACCCTGGAGACTCCTTCCAAACTGTTAAATAAGCACCTCTTTACAGAATACCTCACCTAATCAACAGTTACATGTGTTTTTAAAATCATTTAGTTGACAAGATCATCATACATCATACAAGTACCTGTGTAAACTGTCACAATATAAAGGATTATACGTACATATTAACATGTTTGTATGACGCTGAAAATGTAAAATTAGAATAGGAACAAAATATGTCGGTTTAAACTGTGTCTATGAGGGGAACGAGACAATAACGCTTATTAAAACACTGGCCAGTGACAACAGGTACAAGCTGGTTTATAAACAAATGTGGGAAACCACAATACTGGAAACCATGATACTGGAAAAAAAGTTTTTTTGATTTCATTTTTATAGGAACAAGACACACATACCTCATAAATCTACCTGTCACTGATGCGCGCTGTTAATTTTACAATCGTAATTTTGCAATTAGTGCTTCATAATTAATGCTTCTTGATGCAGCATCTCCTTCTCTCGTCTTTTTTACGCTTCTCTCAGTTATAATTAATGAAAAGCCCTTTAATTAATATCTTCTTTTTTTAATTTTACCGCAAACAGCCTTTTCGGATTCAGAGCATTTTGTAGTGCTTATGTGTGTGTGTGTGTGTGTGTGTGTGTGTGTGTGTGTGTGTGTGTGTGTGTGCGCGCATGTCCCAGTTTGTAAGGACTCTCCGGACCTCAGGGATTGCGCTTTTAGAAATTATTTCATGTCCAAATTTTATCACATTAGTTTTGAGACATTTGTCCTACATGTGTTATGGTACAGTGGATGTGTTTAAAAAAGTGAGATGAAGAAATAGATGGGGAAATTTTTTTTTTTAATGATGTACAAATTTTCTTTCGGATGCCCTCATTTCCCCAGCTGTAATTGCTCAATCCGTACATGTTTGTTGTTTGATGTTTGCTTGTTTGTAGGTATTCCGGTATTCCTTTAATTAAGGGATTTGCAAAATATAATAACTTAATAAAAGGTGAATATCTGGAAAGGACAAATTAACCTCAATTTTAAGAGATTTTTTAAATCATTTTGCCATTAAATCGGCTCAGCCAATTTTACCCAAGTCTCCTTAAATGTGGTGGTACTGGAAAAGGTAGTTCATATTATTTATACTTATATATTCCATCAGAAAGATGTACAAAAATCATGGATTAATTTTCTAAACTTAGCGAAGCTAACATTTGATAACCAAGCAAAGATAACATTAGGTAGATAACAAGCACAGCTGTAAAATGTCTCTAAGCTATGAACAGGATGAGGTTTGTTATCATCATACATTAATGATTACATATGGAATTAAATGTTAGACAATCAGTATGATGGTGTTTTTTAGTGGATTCTATGAAATCTTTAAATCTTTTTGAAAACCTGAACTAGAAAAAAATAGTCAGAGAGATATTTTCTTTCAGTTAAACCATAACATCATGTTTTAGAATCCAAAATTGTACAAAATTTGCCAGGTGAAATGTTTTCCCAGGTCACCACACTATATCACCAAACTATATAACAAAATTCGTTCTTGGAACGAATTCTTTTTGTTTGTGAATGTAGTTTTAGGCACATGAAACATGGTATTCCTATCATGGATGCATTGAGGTGTACTAAGTGCCATTTATACTTTAGGTTGGTTTGTCCCAAAAAAAATCTGAATAAATAAAAATAAACTGCTATCTTAAAAGAACTTTGGACTGTTGTAGGACAAACGAACAGTGCCACATCTGTGAAATTTTAAAAGATTGTTGGATGACATTCTTACCATTTTTTTTTTTTTTTTTTACTTTTGTAGGTTGTTTTCAATGTTGCAACAAAAATATGATCTAAAGATTTTAATCTGCCACATAATTTGTGTGATCCTAGTTTCACATTCACATCCATTGTTCAGTTTAAATGCTTCAGTTTTTGCTTTGTTTATAAAAAAAAAAAATCTGTTTGACATATAATGTTACCTCAGTTACCTAATCTCTGCATTTTGGCCTTCATGTTTCTGATCAATTTCAAGCTTTACAAATATGCAGATTACTTCTAATGATGTTTTTACTGACTGAATACTAAAAAATCTTCTTAGTATTTAGCTTTTTAGCTTTTTGTAAATAGCTTATAATAAAGCAAAGTAAAGCCAGTAAGGTTTATCATCACAATTTATTTTCCCAAATATAAACATTAAATATTTTTTAGTGATTTTTATTTACAGTAATTTGTTTATCCTTATAATGGTATTGAACTGTTTTTGTTTTGTTGTTTGATAGTTTTTTTTTTTTGGCATGTATATAAACAATACATTTTATTTTCTTATAATTTTGTATGTATTGGTTATATATTTCGTAAGGCTTTACATTAAGGTTGCCTTTATTACATTACTTAACATGAACTAACCATGAACTTCAGCAATATTAAAGCACAAGTATTATTAACAAAGTAACAAATTTTATTTTAATATGGTTACTATGCATATTAATTTGCTTGTTTAGTTCACACAGACAGTTGTTTTAAAAAATATTACTGGAATTTTGCATCTTTTTTATTGTTGGTTGGTGTAGATTTTGAAGAAAATGTACATACAACATTTCAACATACAACATTGAGTGAAATTTAGATTTTGCTAGAAATAGTTTTCTGCTTGCTGGGAATATTATTTTCCGTTCAGGTTGGCTTTTTTTTTTTATTACTTTGTTAAAGTTATTGAAGGTGTGTTAATGCTGACATTCAGGGTTTGGTTCATGTTAGTTAAGCATCTTAATATCAAGCATTATCATATAGTCCATTGACTTTTATGCAATACAGCTACAACACAATGACATTGTTTTTGTAATAAAAATGTAAGAAAACTATGAAATAATGGGCAGCACTTGGGGAATGGGGAAGGTAACCAAAGGTCATTTTGATGGTCTGTCGTGTTAGGCATCGAGTCTGATTTGATGTGCCTTGGATGCTGTGGATGCAAATTTGGGTGTGTTTATGAGTCCAAGTAGGGAAATATTTGAGCTAACCTGACATTGTCTATCATCACTGCTAATGCTAGCTAGCTGGCAGGTATGTGCAAGTTTAATGAGAAAAACTTTGTCTCTAAATGCGGACATAAGCTGCTTTCAAGCACTAGAAATAGCTTTGAATTTATATGGGCTGAATGACACATCCACCTGTTCTGCACAAAGACCCGTGTCCAATGTGCTGTGAACAGTCATATGGTGATCATACTGGGATTATTGTACTGTTCCACCCTGGCATTTGAGTTTATAGAAGTTTCTGTTTGAACTTTTATAGGACTTTTATATTATACTTTTATTTTAGCATCCTGTACTTTTTTTTCCCCCTCATTTTGGGCTACATTAAATTTACTACATTAAATTTACTGTCATGGCATCTTTCCTATATAAGCAAATATTTTATTGACATATTAATGAAGAAAAGCTATTATAGACATACAACACCATTGGATTATACATAGGGCAGACGCTAATAAATTCATATGATTTATCTGTACCTACTGGTATCATTGAAATGTCACCTTGTTGAACTTTTAAATATTGCCTTAATGTTTTTTTTTTTCCTTCAAGTGTACAGTACATGCCAGTGAATTAAATGGACAAAAGTTATGCTGCTAGCTTTATAAATGTCATTTAGGTTTCATGTGAATAATCATTTTCATCTCTAGTGGACCTAATTGTTTTGTTTATTTGAAATTAAACCTGCAATAAACTCCACGCGACTGTTTCCCCACTTGTATCAATGTGTTGCCTAAATTCACTAAATCATTACAGCAGTAGGACACCAGAGGGAGACGTCATCATGTCTTAAACAGCAACAAGTAAAAAAACACTTTGCTGATGCATGACATTTGGTAATACAAATCTGTAACATTGGACATAGAATTGTTCAGCTTCCTTTAAGACTATATTGTACATAATGAGACCAAAAATGGAGCAATAAACATGCTTTTTTATTTTCCTATTTTTATTAAAAATTAAACAATTGAAAATTGAAAGAATTTAAATTAGAAAATGATTCAATGCATGGCCTCGAGCACACCCTGTTGAGCTCAGATGGATTCTCTTTGCTTTGATTTTCTGATGATAGTCTTTATCAAACGTCACTGCAGATCCCACCGTTCTCCATTCACAGAGATTCACGACACAATGTAATGCTGGGGGGACAAATGCAGCAGGCATTCTGGGCACGAACGAATTCTTTGATCTGATATCTGACTTAAAAAAAATAAATTATTGGCTGAACACTAAACAGTAAGTCTTCTGAAAAGAAGTTGCTGCTCATCACCTGGATGATACCAGGTGGTGGAAGCATCAGCAAGTCCTGCTCTGGAGTGCACACTACCTTCAATACGGCCAGTATTTCACCTACCATCTTAAGCATACAGTCAGACAATGATGGAATGGGTTTGGGTTTCCTTGAGTGTCCCATCCACAGCCTTGACCCTGACACCATGGAACACTGAAGATAGGAGTTCAGGGATGTTCCCTATCCAAAATATTGAATTTGAGAGGATCTGCAAAGATGAATTAGAGAAACAGCCAAGTCCTGGTTTGCAAAGTCTTACCCTTACACCTTGCTCCAGTGTGTGTGTGTGTGTGCATTTTCTCCTGTGCTTGGGGCGTTTCCTCAAGGTACTCAGGATTCCCCCAAAAGTCCAAATGTAGGCTAATTGGTATTTTTAAAGTGCTCGCAATGTATGATTGTGTGTGAATGTGTGTGTGTGTGTGTGTGTGTGTGTGTGTGTGTGTGTGTGTGTGTGTGTGTGTGTGTGTGCCCTGTGATGACCTGCAATTTCACTGAGGTTTAATAAAGATTTATCTGATCTGATTTGATCTTATCTTATGGTTTTTAGTTGAAGAAGAAACCATAGACAGTGACTATCAATGTTATTAGGGCACGCTTCAATATGGCGCCACCAAGTATAGAGGGGACCGTTGGGCCATGGGGTATTTATTTCAGTAGGGAATAATCGGTTTGTGTGAGCACTATTCAGCGCCAAGGTGAAGGCGCCTCTTTACTGACTCTTACAACTCAAAAGGGGGTATATTTATGTTTTTTTTTTCCCCCCAACAAAAATCCTCCCAAGCTTGGATTCCCTTCCTTCTCATGTGAAATTTAAATATTTATTTATTTATTTGTTTTATTTATTTATTTATTTATTTTATTTATCTTTTTACTTTTCTTATCTCAGCTTTTCTCTTTTCTTTATCTTTTCACTTCTCTTTTTTCAGGTTGCTTTTTTTTTTTCACTTTTCTTTTTTCACTTTTCTCTTTTCTAACTATACCGGAACGATGCTCCCAGACCTGGTGCTATCTAAATGTTTGCACATGGTTTCTGGGTGCTTAAGTAGCCTACCGGCCAGGTGCACTGCATTTCTTCTGATTGCCAGCATGGCTGGGTTGCCTAGTCTATAAATCCGCGGAGTGTTACAATAAATGGTTATAAACAAATAATCTGTTCTTACTGTATACTATATACTATACTATACAGATATTTTCTTGATATAGAACAAATATATTTGATATGGACCTCAGCAGTGTGAATAGTAAATAAAGCAAATACAATTAAAAATAAGTGTGGCAAGCAAAGTTTCCAGAGGAACAGGACGTTTTAGAGTAAAAGACCCTCGACTGCAACATCCTGTTTCTCTGGTTTCTCAAGTTTTACTTTCCACTATCCGCTGACTAGAATTAGAAGGAATAGATACTCATTCTTTTAAGAGGAAACTGCAGTTGCATTGTGAATTTCCTTTCGGTTTAGTCATTTATTTAAAACTCACTTTATTCCCATTCAACCAGAAATGTACTGTATAACCCAGATATCAATTATCTTGGATACTTTGCTCAGTTCATTTTTTAATTTCACTTACAAAAAAGCATAAACAGAAGCGTTTGTAAATCTGCAAGCAAGATTTGGACCGATACTCTAAGGAAAGAGAAAGTTTTTTTAAAGTGAATCATTACTGGTGACGAGACACGGATTCATCACTACGAGCCTGAGAGTAAATGAGCAACGTTCAAAAGTCTGCCATCAGCTGGAAAACTGATGCTTACAGTTTTCTGGGATTCTCAAGAGCCAGTACTGTAACATTATCAGGAAACAATCAACGGTGCTCGTTACAGTGAAACGCTTGTTTTGAGGCGTTAAAGCATCCCCCCTATAGTCCTGATCTCTCTCCATCAGACTTTCACCTGTTTGGTCCACTGAAAGCAGCCCTACGACGATGAAGATCCACTTCTGATGAAGAATTGAAGACAGCAAAGCATTCGTGCCCTAAAAGTTTTTTAATGAGGGAATACAAAAGATTGTGGACAGATGGACAAAGTGTATTGCAAAGCAAGGAGATTATGATTGAAAAATGATATATTTGTCTTTTTTAACTGTTAATTGAAATAAATTCTACAACCAGAGTGCGGATAATTAAAAAAAAATTTTTTTTTATTTTTCGTATGTCGATAGATAGATAGATAAATGCTGGGGTAACATTATCCTAAATAGTGTTAGATTTTATAGATTATTCAATGCTCTTTTATTACTATAAGTATATAAAAAACAGTCTTGTACAATAAGTAAGATATTAATTTTTATTATTATTTTTGATTTGGGTTATAATTGATAAATAATTTATGAGCCTGCACTTTGCTTCGGTACTGTGTTCTAGGACCTTTTAAGCATTAATTCTAGGAATGAACCAGTGGATATTTATCATTTCCATGACACATTCAATGTCTGGTTCTCTCCCTCTGTCTCTCTCGTACATCTCGTACACAGACTAAGGGAATCCTGCGGTAGTGTAACCACCAGTCAGATAATGGAAACCCTGAATGAACACACACACACACACACACACACACACACACACACACACACACACACACACACACACACACACACACACACTAAACTCTGTATCTCCTCATGTCAGTGACTCCAAGCTTAGAGGTTAAACTTATAGTAGGCTTAAGTCATGACACATGGAAAGGATTCCACATGACTCCACTATTTAACTTTACTGTACAGTACTATTGAGTCACAGTCTGATTCATATATTTTATACTGGTGATGAGTCATTTGGTTTCCCTTTTTCAGCTCCATTAATAGAATAGGAAGTAAAAATCCACTAACAAGAAGCTTCGATTCGAGCGCTTGCAAGAAATTATTGGTTTAAGGAAGTGTTCTTTGGTAAACAGGACTCGTTGGTGGGTTGATGTGGTGTGTCTCTATAATCCTGTAAATCTATTCTTGGGCAGAAACGTGGCTTAGTGGTTTTAAGTTGTTTTTAAGACAAAAACGTAATCTTTATCTGATTTACTTTTTAGACTTCTCATCTGTGCTTCACTCTGCGATTGCGGAACAGGGAGTGTATTTGATTGATGACGAGAAAACTACAACTTAGCGTAAACAAGCTATTTTATTTATTTGTATTAATAAGTGAGATACAGAAAGACAGACAGACATGTATGTGGGCTTCAAACTAATATCGCTGATAAGGTTAAAGCCGATCGGCTTATTTTTAGCTTGAACTATTTAAAAAATTTGCAATATTAACTTTAAATAGGTAATATCCAATACCCTATGAATTTCCTCTCAGCCAATAAAAGGTGTGTAAAGAAAGAAAGAAAGAAATTAGAGAGAGTGAGAGATATTCAGTAAGATAAAAAGTTACACATATTGTAGATCAGCAACTGAGCAAAACTCCTACAGCAAGGAACACCTCATTGCAATCCTTTTGCAATTTTTGTAGAAGCCTTACCTCATTCTTTGTGCATTCAAACACAATTAAAATTGTCATGAATACAGCCTTCATAAAAAATACTACCAAGTCATCAAATAGCTAAAGAGGTGACTCAAATCCAGGATCTAAATTGGTCTTTGGTAAAGTGGCGTCCATGAAAATGTGGGATAGAGATTAAAGGAATGAAAGAGACATTCACCTCCATCTGCCAAATCCATTCCATCCCCTCATCGTGGCCATGTGTTAGTCAGGAAATTACTCCCCAGTGGCGCAGACCTCAAAATCCCTCAGACATCATCTAAAACAGATGGCGAACCGAAATTCATGGTAATCCATGACACATAATGCATACAGTAGTTATGTGAGTAAGAAATACCTGAGGTAATACCGTTACCTGCTTTCACAAAGTTCACAAAGTTCCGCTGACTGCCAAAAATAATGCTGAGTCATCTCTAATGAGACACGGAACAAATTTGGGTCTTAATCTGGCTGTGTTATTCTAAGTAAGATAAATCTGCTACCAAGACCTGTTTCAGAAACTATGCATGCTTTGAAATGAACACACAGTTTTCCATGGAAAAATAAGTCCTTATTGTCTGGCAGCAGTAAAAATGACATCATACTTAAAGAAGGACAAAGAAATCTGTTTTTTTAAACATTAAATACCATAAACCATGACCAATACAACCTTAAAATGTGCTATTTGCTTATTGTGGAAAATACAACAGGCGTTCAAGCCAAACCGGGACTTGTGATGAAATTTCATCTTGAAAGTGGTCTGAAAATAGCATGAAAATAGCACAAGCTCAGTACGCTGATGAGACTCTTAGTCACAATAAACCATTTGAATGATGCAAATGTTTTAAAGAAGGCCGCATGTCTGTGATGTACTAGATCACTCACATTCACTCTCACTCATTCTCAGTACCGCTTATCCTGTACAGAGTCGCCCGAGGGGTACACACTGGACGGGCTGTAAGAACACACTCACCAACACTCAAGGGCAATTTGAAACAGATAGGCCAAAGTTCTAACCACTACATCACTGTGCCACCTGCTATATATCAGATTTTCATATTTCCTAATTAATCCTGAAAGGCATCTCTGATCAGGATTAAGCTCTAAATTAAATAATCACTTCTTATAATGTCAGGATTCATTTTAATTAAACAAAAGGCAGTTTGACATCATGATAGAAATTAGAATTGTATAACAGAATCTAAATTAGATTAGAAAATTATATTGGAAATATAATAGAAATGTGTTTTTTTTTTTAACAAAGTCTCTTAAGGTGTTTTTTTGTTAAATAGTTGTGGCCACAAATTACACATTCAAACCATGGGTTAACATTCTAGGAATCTGTTGCAAAGTAACCCATGACACTATTGCATCTTTTGGTGTTTTAAATTAAGCCAGATTGAGAAATTAATTGATTAAACCACTGAAAGTTTTGCATGAAAATGAACGGTATTATTCTACTATAAATGTGAGCTTCATAACGATACTGTACAGTGGAGGTGCAGGCACTGGGACATGGATACTGTATCCCATTATCTTGCATCGTCTTTAGCAAAGTTTTTTTTCTTCTGCTAAATATTTAACAATCTTAAAACTCAAGTGGCAGAGATACTGTATGTGCTGGCAACACAGCATACTGTAGGTCAATGTTGATTAAAAATGTGCTTATATGGAAGCCTTGCCAGTGCGTGTTAACAGGGTTTTCAGATATGTCAGGAAGAACAAAAAAGGGTCAATGACCACTACCAGAATATTGGATTAGTAATTATGAATTAGGAATTATGAACTAGCATATTATTATTAGTAGTATTTTTTTGGTCATAACCAAAAACAACCAGAAAACATGTGATCATGTGTATCTGTGATATGCTAGATTTCTTTGCCTATGTGACCCATTTATTATTTTTTATTTTTTGCTCAGGCATGTTTGGGTAGGTGGTTAAAATGAAACAAAATTCAGTTCATCATATTGCTCATTTTGTGCTGAAAAAAAAAGAAAAAGGAAATGTTACTCTATATTGCGCAATCCTGCGCCCTATACTGTACAGTATATATTTTTTCTTCTTTATCTTTCACTGTTCCCTTTCACAACCCTGGTGGTGAGGAAGGTGAAGAGGACAAAGGCAGAGCAGGGGACAAAGTGGTGGCAGTTTTCAGGAACGAGTTGAGACAGGCTCTGGGGTCAGGAGGTGCTTTCAGTTGACTGGACAACAACAGCTAATGTGATCAGGGAGACAGGTAGGAGAATACTTGGCGTATCATCAGAAAAGGGGAAAGTGGACAAGGAGACTTGGTGGTGGAAGGTCGAGGAAGTCCAAGGGGTGTATACAGAGAAAAAGGTTAGCTAAGAAGAAGAAGTGAGAGGACTGAAAAGAGGAGACAGGAGTACAGGGAGAAGGTGGAGGTAGAGGTGGCAAAGGCCAAACGAAGAGCATATGAGGGCTTGTTGGTCTTAGGTTGCACAGTACTGCTTACTGTCCAACCTAGGACCAACAAGTCCTCATATGGAGGGCTGGATCTGTACAGGTTGGCGAGAGATGGAAATGTACTGACGAGTGCCAGAAAGGTGATGGGAAGATGGAAGGAGTACTTTGAAGAGAGAGAAATTAAAGGGAACGATTAGTAGAAGAGGTGACTGTTGTGGCGCAGGAAGCAGCAAAAATCAGTAAGAGTGAGGTGAGGACGGCGCTGAAGAGGATACAAAGTGGGAAAGCAGTTGGTCCTGTGGAGGTATGGAAGAGCTTAGGAGAGGTGGCAGTGGAATTTCTGACAAGTCTATTTAGTCTATTTTGAGAGTGAGATGATCCCAGAGGAAAGTGTTATAAGGAGTAACGAGTAAAAAAAAAATCAGGCTTTTAAATCATAAAATACCATAAACCATAGCCAATGACCATGACCAATAAAACCTTAACGAGTTCTGGAGTAACTTTCCAGAACTCATTTATTTACACAAGCATCAGTTTTGTGGCTTAGATATATATATTTTTCCATCGCAGTATACAAATATTACAAAATAACCAATATTAGAAAATAACAAATCTCCTGGGTTTTTTGTAAAATATTTAATTTTGCAAAAAAAAAAAAAAAAAAAAAACGACTTGCACCTATGCGCTTCCACTAAACCTGTCTGACCTTAAGCAGAACATTTTCATGTTACAAATCTTACCATTTCAAAAACAAAGTCATGAAGAAATAGGAGGAAGTATGAAGTTCTTGAGAAAAAAAAAATATTATCTTCAGTAACATGAGGAAACCCTATATTATTGCTTCATATTGTAATCTGAAGACTTTCCCAGCCATCTTTATTTTCTTTTTGTCAGTACAAACAAGACATAAATATTAACCAGTACTTTTTATCACTCTGATCAAAATCAGTCGGGCAGTTTATAAATATTAACACGCCAAGTTTTAAACCATCATCTACGACTGATATTGTGCAACTCACCAGGGTGAAGTCTATTTTCCTTGCCTTTGGAGGAGCTGTTTTTGTTTTGGATCAGATAGCAGGTGATCCATGGGGACTGAAATAATTTTCCCACAGAAGTTTGTTCAGTTCACCAGACACACGCTTACCAGAACACTTCCTGTCACACAGGAACTGATAATACTGTTCAATTCTATCACTGACAGGGAGGATATATTATCTTATTCGTTAAGGTTCTCGTTTTCACACAGTGCTGTCAACCACGCACACACACACACGTTTGGTCTAAGGTCATTGTGAGGACCTTCTGCTGCTGTGATTATTAATGCAGCTATTTCATGCTATGCTACACATAAATATGACCATAACCATAACATGTAGACTAAGGGTAATGTTTTGGATTTTAATTCATTTAATTTTTAATATAATCTACATTTCTGTTAAAAACAAGAGTCTTGCTTATGGGGATCAGTCAAATGTCCCAAGATCAAAATTGTCAGATATTTCCATCCTTGTGAGGAGTTCATCCTTAATCAATTACACAATTTCAAAAGCAGTGGGAAATGTATGTTATGTGCAGATAGTATAACTTGTTTTACCAAAATAAAACAAGTTATACTATTTTGAAAATGTTTATTTTAAAATTATATATAATTTCTATATTTGGTGAAAATATTATAATACTATGGTAAATTTACTTTTATTAATAACTGAAGAAATGCAGTAATTACAACAGGAGTTTTTTTTATTTTTTATTATTTTTTTTTACAATACTAGGTCTTTTAATATAATATAATACATTAACAAATTATTATTTGTAGTGGCACCAATCGTTAGGTTAAAGATTATATCATGTAAGAGGCCATTTTCTACCTTCAATGTAATAAGCAACCAACATAATTCAAGTGAATAACAAAAGAAATCTTCCTAAATTAACACTTTCTAAAAGCAAGACATTCTTTTTTTTTTGGACGGGGTAAGAATTTACCAAATTTCCAGTTTAATTCCACTCTTCTTTGCTTCTGGATCTATTGAACTCTACAGGATATCCTGTGAAGATGCCTTTTCAATTCATTTAAAAATGTTTTCAATAGATCTGCTATTCCTGCTATCCGTTATCACCCAGATGAGGATGGGCTTACTGTTGAGTCTGGTTCCCCTCAAGGTTTCTTCCTATTGCCATCTCAGGGAGTTTTTCCATGCCAACATCACCCTCGGCTTCCTCATCAGGGACAATATCCCTGATCATTTTTATTCATACATGCATTCTTACATTTCATCCACATTTCCATAATTTTCTTTTGGTTCCGTAAAGCTGATTTGCAACAATGACTATTGTTAAAAGCACAATGTAAATAAAATTTGAGTCTGAGGTCTGACCAGGCTGTTTCAGAAACCTGATCTTCTAAACTCCTTTGTCGACTTGCAGCCATGTTGCAGATTGTTATTGTGCTGGAAGGTGAAAAATTTCATCCTCTTCAGTCGTCTAACAAAAGCCTGCAAGTTTTGTGCTAAAATAGTTTGGTATTTGGAGCTTTCCATGGTTTCTACCACTACCATGCTTTACCATGGGTATGATGTTCTTTGGTTGGTACTGTAAGCTGTCTTAATTTTGAAGTTCTACTTTGGTCTCATCAGATCATAACACATTTGGTTAAGAATGATTTAGGTAAGGATTAATGTGTTTTTTTGTTTTATTTTTCATGAGAAAGGGCCCAATGCTTCTTTACGATATTAATTCCACTACTTTGATGTTTCCGTAGGTCTCTTGGCAGTTCTCGCCGATAAGTTTTTATCTTGCTTTTTTAGATTTTGGAGAGACATCCTGTTCTTAGTAATGTCACTCTGGTGCCCCATTTTCTCCACTTCAAAGTCTTCATTATTGCACTTTACACTTTGCAAAGTATTTTTTGTATTCTCCTGTTGATTGTTACCAGCAGGTGGATGTTGAAGTTATATTTAAAGTATGTTAAGAATTTTGTACTGAGTTATGTAATATGTCATATAAACAATACATATCATTTTTAATCAAATGCTCATTGTGTGCTGGAAAGCAACTGGGTTTATGATGGCATTAAAGCAATTTCCACCCCGGTTAGTCATTTTAACACTAAAGGAAATTGACTGAAATTGACTTAAGTAACATAGAACACTGACAGTTTTGTGATCATATCTGGCCTGGCGTTTTCTAAGCACGGTTTGCAATTCTATTGTCCATATTCAGTGTATTTGTAAGGATCAAATGTTCTCATATGCACATAACACTTTCATTTATTTAATCAATTTTCTTTTGTGGTTGTACTGTATTTGTGGGACCTAGTAAGAGAGAGAGATATTTCTTTGCTGCCTAGTTGCATATTGCAAGCTTCTAGGCCTTTAGCGACTCTTGAGTGGCAACACGTACCTTGGTTGTGACAGTCAGTGAGAACAACATCCTGTTTGCTTCACTTCGGAACAAAGTTTTGTCAATGAATATAGCAATGTGCTGCATTTAGAAAGATTGAGACAGAGTGTGTTGTACAGGTGTTTTAACATTTTGTTGTAATCGTGCTTGTTGCTTTCATTTCGTTTGCACGCAAAGCAGGTTGCTTGTATGTGTCATAATTTCACCTTATATGATTAATCAATTAGTTTGAGTAATTAATTTATCAGAGTCTTGCTACGTTAAAGAACTTGCTTACAAAAATCTATCGAATTAAATTGAAGGTAATTCTAAACAACAATTTACTTTTAATTACTGATTAGTTAGTAATGCATAGCTATATACCTATAGATATCAACAAGTAAGGACTAAATGTAGTTACCGGAGCTACTGACTTTTAAATACAACCACTTGTGGTCTCCCAGTTACAGTGCCTTTAGTAACATTTTGTCATGTTACGAACAGAAATGTAAATATATTTTATTGGGATTTTATGTGATAGACCGACACAAAGTGCTATATAATAGTAAAGAGAAAGGAAACTTTGCTACAAATAAAAATCTGAAAAGTGTGATGTGCATTTGTATTCAGCGCTTAATTGACTACAGAAGTCACCTAATTAGTAAATAGTGTCCACCTGTATGTAATTTAATCTCCATATAAAAACAGCTGTTCGGTGAAGCCCTCAGAGGTTTGTTAGAGAACATTAGTGAACAAGCAGCATCAGGAAGCCCGAGGAACACACCAGACAGGGCAGGGATAGTTGTGGGGTTGTGGAGAAGTTTAAAGCAGGGTGAGGTTGTAAAAATATCCCAAGCTTTTAACATCTCATGGAGCACTGATCAACCCATCAGTCAAAAATAGAAAGATATGGTAAAGTGCAAAAGACATGGCCGTCTACCTACACTGACAGGACCGTCAGAACATAAAGAACATCAATAAGAGAAGCAGCCAAGAGGCCCATGGTCACTCTGGAGGAGCTGCAGAGATCCACAGCTCAGGTGGGACAATCTGTCCACAGGACAACTGTATTAGTCATGGACTCCACAAATCTGACCTTTATGGTTGAGTTATTCCATTACTGAAAGAAAGCCATAAGAAGTCCTGTTTGCAATTTCACATTGGTTGTCACAAACTGCAAACAGGACTTCTTATGGCTTTCTTTCCACAGGTTCAAGGGGTATAAATACTTTTGCAAAGAACTGTAATTCCTGATGGTGACAGCTGGCCAACTAGTAACTTAGATAACGTATGCTTGTGCCAGCACTGAAGAAAAACTCCATAGATGTGATAATCTGGTCATTCAGTACATGAAGGTATTCAGCTGACGTTTTATCTTTTATTGCCATATAATGTTGATAATGTTGCTGAGCATAGACATGAAGAACTGAAGTGACTGGCTTAAAGAGACTTGTCCAGCAGCCACAATGCCCCTGATGCATGCATTACTTCATGCATTTCCCTTCCTTCCCTGACACGCCCATTGCTCTGGAATAGGCTCGATCTGGAGTCATCAGATCACATGACCTTTTTCCCTTGCTCTAACGTCCAATCTACTGTATATGCTTCCTATTACACGTAGGCCTTCTTTCAATCAGTCTCACTAACAAGCGTTTTTTTTTTTTTTTTTGTAGCTGTTTAATTTCAGTCCTGTCAGTTCTTGCTTGTGGAAATACTCTTAATAGCAATATTAATTCAATTTTTATATTTCTTCACATTATATAACTTTACCTAGTGTTTAAATGATCTCAGATTCATTATGTTCTCATGACCGCATTTCTTCCGTTGACAGTTCAGCACTAGCCTTCCAGGATCTAATAATGAGTTGGACAGTTCTTAACCTGATTCCAGCAAGACCCTTGGTTGTTTTCTTTGCTTGATGCAAAAAAAATATATATATTCATATTTCATTATATTTAATTCATTATAAATTACATAAACACATGTGACTGGTGATGACACTCAATGCACTATAGAAGTCACAATTACTTTAAAAAAAATTTTTTTTTATGCATTATGGTCAGGTGCTTCTATAAGCTGATTATTCTGTACTTTTTTAAGTACTTGGTCTGATGCATGGAAATGCTGGTTCAGGAAATGCACAAACAGTTTTTTTTTTCATACTTAAATAGTTTATTTCATTATAAATCACATCAAATTAAGTCATTTGAATCCATTCACAGTGCAAACTTTCTACATTCAGAATAAAACTTCAGTAGTGTTAATGGTGTCTTCATTATGGACAGTAAATGTGGGTAAGATATGTGTCCCACCATGTGGGAGGACTGAAAATAAATGTATGCAGGTATTTGAACTTTGTGTAGTCACATGAGCAGATCAAATGCTTTATATATATATATTTAAAAAAATTAAATAAGCAGCATATTTTTGGGAAAAAAGTTCATAAATAATAATAATAATAAAAAAAAACACTGATATGGAAGAA
This sequence comes from Clarias macrocephalus, assembly GCA_011419295.1. Classification (NCBI taxonomy): domain Eukaryota; kingdom Metazoa; phylum Chordata; class Actinopteri; order Siluriformes; family Clariidae; genus Clarias; species Clarias macrocephalus. Next base: position 97,845 of record JAAGKR010000512.1, on the reverse strand, counting down.
AGATTTATGTACATATATTTCCTTGTACTTAGTCTATATACTGAAAGGGTCACTAAGTGTACAATACAAAATGTGTTAGCATGTTTAGTGATGGAAAAGGACCACCAGTAGACCACAGCTCACCAGATATTATTCTAAGCGCAGCAATAACAATGCCATGGTAGCACAGTGTGTGTGTGTGTGTGTGTGTGTGTGTGTGTGTGTGTGTATGTGTGTGTATGCCTGGTGTGAGTGTTATCAGGTACAGCAGCAGTGTTGTGGTCATAAACTGACAAAGATAAAGAGTTCACACTCGCTGTGCATGGAAAAAGATAAACTATGGTCTCTAACTGTACACCTACAAGTATAACGCTGCGACACTCATATAACACCCCACACAGCACACACACCACACACAGCACAGAGCAAACAGGCTCCACTCAGTCAATGTAGGAATACAAAGTGATCTACAGTATGTGTGTGTATAATCAACAGGCAACTCAGGGTAGTACATTTTTCTTTAAATAATTATAAATATGTTTTTTTTTTTTTCTGAACAGATCCTGAAGATCCATTACCAGCAGTAAAAGATTTGAGCGATAAATACGAAAATAATACAAAAATAATTCAAATGAGAACAATTTCACATTCAGTGTCAATGACCTCGCAAACACTTTGTAATTCACTCACACACTCACACTTCTTCTATATGTATCACACTTTCAGTCACACTCTCTCTCTCTCGCTCGCTCGCTTTCTCGCGCTCTCTTCCACTCTGCGTGTTAGAGTCTCTGCTGCGTATCACATCCCAGGAACTCCACCCTCAGTGCAATGTCACTAACCCAGCCTTTTGGGTGGATGCGGATAAATCGGGTGAACAGCGGAGGCTCGAACATGTTCAGCTTCTCCTCGTTGTACTCGCTGTTCCCTTCGAAGTTCTGCAAACAAATGAACAAAGACATTCATAATATATATATATAAACCTGGAAAAATTCTTATTAACTGCATAAGGATCGAAACTCTCATTTGGATTTAAAGTGCCAAACTCAAGGGTTCTAATTCAAATATAGTTTGCTTATAATAATCCTATATGAACATATCATTACCATAAAGTACCTGCAACTTCAGGAAACTTAAAACCTTTTGGATATACTGTACAATGGGTGTTCAAGTCAAACCGGGACTTTTGCTTGTGCAGAATACAGTTATAAGCATAAAAGCTTTATTTCTCTATATAATCCTCTGCTACACTAATGCACTTATCCCAGTGTTTCACTAGTGCGTGGATACTATCAAGGTAGAAAGTTTTTTCAGTACGCTGGAGCCAAGATCAGACTGGCTGCTTCACGTCAGATACCCTGGCCTCCCAGGAACTCCTTTAATGTTCAAACATGTGGAAATAGCTTGGAGCGAGATCAGGACTGTGCGGGGGATGTGACAATAACTTCTAGCCGAGTTCCTGTAATGTGCAAATGGTTCCGGTGAATGATTGTGTGTACAGTTGCGTCCTTTCCGCTGAATGTTCACAGGAATGAATAAAGTGGTTCCAAGGATCGACATTTACAGACATACGTCTTTAAAAAAAAAAAAAAAAAAGTTTGTGCCATTTTAAATATTTTACTGCGGCTAAGAGTCTCATTACCGTACTGTGCTTGAAGTCTTCTGTAAATGTCAATCAGTTTTGTCCCGATCACAAGTCCCGGTTTGACACGAACGCCCATTGTATCCAGTTCTCAACAACTGGATGATGATTTTCAAAACTGTGTACAATTTTTAGGCTCAAAGAAATATTTCATTCTGTAGTAACACAAAATCTGCCGCCTTAATATCATAAGTTATGGGAGGACTTGATTAGAGGTGTACACTTTGACTGGGCATCTGAACATCCTGCTGAAATCAATAAAAGTGTCGCAGGAACTGCTCAGATTTCTCTTTCAGGAGGGTGTGATCAGGGTCACTGTTTTTTTGGTCAGACAAATAAAAAAATCATTTCCTGTAGGGAAGGATTAGTCATGTGTCAAGTGCCTGTGAGAATTCCTTCAGGAGTGAACAAGAGTGAAGCACAGGGTCATGCGTGCACCTATAAAGTTGATTTTTATTAGGGAAATCTCACATACCTTCTCCCGCTGCGTTCCCGGTTCGGTGACCTTGGCCCAGCTGAGGCCGTCATCACTAACAGAGATGGTGAACTCGGTCACCATCATGTTCGTGAACATGGATCTGGCTCCCTGTGTGACGATACCAGTGACTCTCTTCACCAGATTAAAGTCCACTTGCAGCCACTCGTAAGGGTTAGTTGACTAAAATCAATCAAACAATAAATAAATAAAATACAGTTAACCTAAAGTCATTCATTATTTCTATTCATTCGAATTAGAAACTTTGACATCCTTTTTTAAATTAACTGATTTTTGTATTTTTCAGCAAATCGCCTTTTGGTTAGGATTAACAGCGTGTGTATTTCTTGAGTATTAATTATGGGTGTCTGTTGCTTACAGAGGGAAGTGGTGAAAGTAATGAGTCATGTTCAAAGAGCGAGACAATGGGTTGCACGTTTCACGCCAAAACAGACAGCGAGAGGAAATTCTCACAATACTGTTCAAATGCGTTTCTGCCAAACATTACCAGACTACTGATTACTTCATTCGCAGTTTGTACTCGGCCAACATTTTTGCTAGAAAGACCAAATTCTTGCTTAATTCTGATCAACAATAAACTATTGTTGTGAGGAATTATTATAAACAAATTATTTTGTAAGTATAAAATTTTTTTTTATAAAAAATGATATACTTCTAAACAGTACTGTATATCCAGGAGAAATGGATTTCAGGAGATATGTGGACTGTACCTTTGGTCTCCATGCGTTGGCGCTGCCCTCTTGGTTGAGTCTGGCGAGCTCTGGGGTCCATGAGTTCCTCCAGCTCTGTCGGAAGGTTGAAGCCGTAATCTGATTTTTGGAAATCAGGTTTTTCTGCATTCCTAATGGCATTGAGCAACCTGAAAACATGACCACATGCAGTTTTAGTCCTGAACATAATCAGCAGAACCTGCAGCGAGATATCAGATTTTAGGAATTTCCATGAGACCAAAGTCACGTTCATACAGGACCAAACCTTTCAAAGAAAAGACCCTAAGAGATTTTTCATGAGATTTAACACAGAGACACATACACGCACGAGGGAACTGGTCTGAATTAGAAGCTTGTTAAGCTTAGGTGTAATCCTAATCTTAAATATAAGATCCTAAAATTATATGCAATTGATATAACATATATAGTATATATTACATTTTTAAATTGTTTTTTCTTTTTATGTACCGTTATTTCATTTGCCAACTTAACAAAAACATACAAGTAACTGTTCCTGTGTGAATATTGACTTAACTTAACTAGTTTAAACACCGCTGCTTGTTATATAACAGGGACACATTAGCGGGAACGCATAACTCCCGTCTTGGAGTCCTTACACTGACCTCCTGTGCAGTTCAAGGTCAAGATCAAGATCTGATTAATAGCCTACAGATCCCTGAATAATTTAGCACCGCCATATATTTCTGATCTTTTGAGGCAATACAATTCAGCACTCTCTCAGGTCTCTCAGGTCTCTCAGGTCTCTCGGGTCTCTCGGGTCTGGTGATGCAATTCCTAAATCCAGGTTGAAGAGCCCCTGAACTCTGGAATGAGCTGCCCCTGTTCACTTCCTTTAGCATTTTATACAGTGTGAGGACATACTCTTTTTGATTTATTATTGATTGTTAATTATTAATTATTTATTATTATTATTATTATTATTATTATTATTATTATTATTATTATTATCTATTTATTATTTTATTTGTTTGTTTTTCTGTTCCTGTTTCAGCTATTTTAAAATTGTGCAACACTTGTTAACTGTGTTGTGTTAAATGTGCTTAAAAATTAATTTCGCTTCTTACAATTGGGTCTATGATGCAAAATTCAGACAAATGTGTTAAATTACACTCAATCAGACTTATTGTTTAGTTGAATAATTTTAGATACATTTTTGATCCTAGTTTTTTAGACCCAAACAACACTGCTTGTTTTTTTAATTAATTAATTTGTTTATTTATTTCAATTTATTTAATTATAACATTTGATTATGTATGCATTTATACTCACTGTTGAGGTCGCAGCCCAGCAGTTCAAACCTCAAAGTAGGCCTGATGGCGTAGGTGAACGGATGAATGCGAATATAGCGGCCAATGATTGGAGGTGAGAAGAGGTTCTCCTTTATCTTGGAGCCATCCAGATTTCCATTAAATTTCTAGTAAAAAAAAAAACAAAAACAAAAAAAAAAATCCCCACATAAATTACGCCTATTTCTAATTCAAAGTCCTGCCTAGAATTTTATTATAGAAATCATGAGAGCAAATTCATGTACAGTATGTGTGGTAGAAAATACTGGTGGTATAGTTTGCTGTTGGGAATCGGTGGGTTGACGTCGTATTAAGTCTTGAATTTTTTATGCTTAAGGTTAAGGTGAGGATTTGGGGCTAGTGCTGAGATTGTGTGTTGAACCTAGAAGACAAAATTGAGCCATGTGTGCAGGCAGGGAGTTTAGATTTGATGCAACTTTTTGTACACTGAAGTTTGTGAAGGTGATATGGTGGCTTAGTGCTTAGCACCGTCACCCTGTACCGATTCCCGCCTCGGGTCTGTGTGCATGGAGTTTGTCATGATGTTCTCCCCCGTGCTTCATGGGTTTCCTTCGGGTTCTCCGGTTTCCTCTCTCATTAAACTAATTGGCATTCCCAAATTGCCCATAGTGTGCTTTTATCAGTTCTGTAAAAGCCAAATGGGGTGGAGGCAAGGTCTTGAAGTGATCAACTGGTTCATATGGATTGTTATGGTGTGTCAGGAGTGTAATTTATAAGTAAAGTATTTGTTCATGTCAGTTGTTGAAATGAGAAGGGTTAGGGCTTGTACTTGGGTTTCGATACTAACATAGGCAGACTCGCTACTGTTTCCTTTGTACATCTTCCACGTTTTCTGGTCCATGCTGTAGCTGATGGTGAAGATCACCGTGAACATGTCTTTCAGACCGAATGAAGTTTTCGCTCCCTGTGTCTGGATCCCGTGGAGCACCATGGGCCGTAACAAATCCACCTAACACACACAAAAGTATTCATTCTGGAGAAGCTCTATGCAAACAAGCTTTGTCATTCATTTTGGCCCAACTGTTCATTTGTGTATGTTTATATACAGTATTTATATTTATGTAAACACTGTCTCCATGACAAATTTTTTTTATGTAACTGATGTATTTGGAAAATGAGAATACATCAAATATAAGGCATAACATATACAATAAGGCATAAAACTGTAGACTTTTCTTTTTATTTTGGCTTTGATCATGCTGATTATTGTACCTGTATCCAGGACTTCTCATTGTTCCCATTCCAAGCATTAACTGAGCCGGATAAGTGCAGTCGGGCTAAACCTGCCTCCCACTTTTCTGTCAGACACGGAAAAGTGTCAGAAAATATTATAGAGAGATTTTACTCTGAATATGTAAATATTTCTGATGTACATTGAACATTTTATTTAAAATAAATGATTAGCATGTCTATTATTCACAAATATCTATTTTACCATTGATTAAATTTATATTTTTTATTTATTGTATTCCTATATGTATTTTACCATAATGATCGGATTCAGTGAGCTGCTCATCAGTTATCCAGCCTGACTGCATTCCCAACGGCTGAATACATTCTGCAAAAGCAGATCAGATCAAATGTCATTTTTAGGCAGAATGTTTTTTATTTTATTTACACACAGGAACTAATAAATACAGTAAGTTGTTATTTAGCATATAACAATAGCAAAGGTTTAACCAATGGTTTATCCACACTGTATACAGTATGTTTAGATCCAGAAAGCTCATTTCGTAAATATAAATTGTATACGGTCAAAAAAGCAATTATGTGAATATGGTACATGTGTATTGTTTTATAGCTGTTTCTTACGTGGGTTATAAACTAAAAGTTTGGCTCTCATGCCAGAGAGTTGGTGGTCTCCAATAGTGCACTCCACCCGCCACGTGCCCACCACTCCTGGTCTCATTTCAATGGTTCCAAACATTCCTGCAATGAGAAAGGAGAAAGGCTGAACATCAGTCATTTTAATAAATTATTATTATTATTATTATTATTTATGATTTTCAAGTTTTTAACATAAATAAATTAATTTAATGTTTGTTTTATATCAACGCATTGTTGAATTATCAAGTTTCACTGATCGGAACATCAATGATGTGCAATTTCCACACACACACAATAAAAAAAAAAAAAAACTCATCGGATTGGGACTAAACAGCTGTTAGTGAGAAAAAAGGCTTCAGGTTGCTAGGGAGTGTTTAGATTAGACTTTGGAGCAATGGAAAAACATCATGTGGTCTGATGGGTCCAGATTGATCCTATCCGCGCGTGGTGATGGGTGCGTTAGGGTAAGAAAGAAAGCACATGAAGCGGTGTACCCATCATGCATAGTGGCCAGTCAATGAATTACTGTCATTGTGACAGTAAATGAAGTCAGCTGTTGACCTTAATGTAGTCAATGACCAGGTTGTCACATGTATGCCATTTTTACAGTAAGACAAAAATTTTTATTAACAATTGACAGTCTACGTGTATACCATGTGTATATACATATTTATTAACATTGTGTGTGTGTGTGTGTGTGTGTGTGTGTGTGTGTGTGTGTGTGTGTCATTGTCATGTGTAGTTCCTGTTGTCATTTAAGTCACACAAACATCTAAAATTGCAACACACTTACTCACTTTTGCTTTTGCTTTATTCTGTTCTACTTGCAAACAGAAGAATAAGTGATAAAAAAAAAGTTAATAATGCATTATTTTCCCTTATATTAAAATCTTGTGTGCTTACCCGGATAAAGGTTGTAGATGCCCAGGCGGTGTTCCTGGTCTTTCCCGTTGCTAAACGGTATTCCGTGGAAGTGGACAGCATGAAACTCTCCACCGCTGCCAACGTTTAGCAGGTGCCAGCGAGATACCCGGTGCTGCGCCACCACCAGGCCAGGTAGAGTATCTGCGACGTGTCCATTGATTGCTACATCAGAGCCAGAAACAGGAAGAAAAAAAAAAAACGAATGATGCTGGTTCATAAATGTGGCAATATGGATGAGCAGTAATATTCTGGATTCTGTAGAGGAAATTTCCTTGTACAGTTGCTGAGGATGCACTAAGCAAAGGCATGTAAAAGGAATTTGAAACTTGTACCAGCAAATTTATTGTTGGTCTCGAACCATGGATCGTCTACTTTGGCCTGGCATGGTGATGAACAGAACTTCCTCATGTTGTGATCCAGATACCAGCTCTTCTTCTCGTCAAAAACGGTAAACAGGAGGAATAAATCTTGCACGCCAGGTTGCAGGAGGGCGCGTGACTGAAGTGTCCCGGGGCGACAGATCAGCAAGGGACCGATCAGACCAGAGTTTATGTCCTTTTCCTACGACGCGAACAGACGCACATATGTACTATAATCACATCATGCATGTAATTCTGCTTTCAAATAAATATGAAGTGAATGCTACCAAATTCCTAAGTAATAATAGAACTGGTATTGCATACCATATTAACAGTAGAGTAATAAGCCCCAGCCTTGCAGTCAAAGTCTTTGGATGACGGTCCTTGTCTTTTAGTAATTCTCCAATTGTAGATCCTCTCCTCCCCAGGAGCCACAGGGTCACCGGGTCCCTCGTCCTCCCGTAGTTTCTCTCCCTGTGGTGCAGAGCTCACCATGGTTCTGTCATACACACCGTGTAGATGAAGGGAGTACGGTCTGGAGGCGGTGTTCTTGAAAACAACCTGCAACAGATGACATGACAATCTCAGCACTGTCGCATCTTTTTAATGCCATTGTCATGAGGGTATTTGCAATCAAATCAAATATTTCCTTATTGAGAAGCATTTCTGATGTAGGATCAGACTTACAGTAAGAACGTCATTGACCTCCACCTTGAGCACAGGACCCATAATCCCAAGGTGCTCGTCAAGCTCTCCACGTTTCACAGGATTCTTGAATTCTCTGTCATGATACGCTCGGTACACAACTTTCTTGTAGGCTGGAAAATACTTCCTTAATCCCCTTCTCGTCTCCCTGTGTAGACAAATTACACTTTCAGATTCGGATCTACATTGTCTTGCATACCGTCAATTAAAAGACACTGTTGAGATTAGCTGAGTGTATTGGGTAAGGAAGCGGTATTAAGAGCAGCAAACCACAACGACTTATGAATGTAACCACAATAAGGCATGCTAAAGTTTATGTTTTGGCTATGAAGCCAATATTATAGTCATAAATACATAGTATTCGACGCTAATTAAAGATTAGATGTCCAAGATGGTGCGTTGTTGGAGCAGAATATGTGCTGGATCAAGTGCTATTTTACAGTCTGCTTCATGGAGAGATTTGCAGTGTTATTCTGTAATTATTATTTTTAATTTCAGATCCATACCCTTCTTCAGTCAGCATTTTCTATCCCTCATTTTTTCATCCTTAAAGACAATTGTTTGTATTCAAGGGTGATGATGATTAATAACACCCATCACTAACACTTATTCATTCATCTTCTATACCGCTTATTCTATAAAGGGTCGGCCATCAGGCGCCACATACAGTACACTACGCCAATTAACCTCATCTGCATGTCCTTGGACTGTGGGGGAAAACCAAAGTGCAAACTTCACCCACACAGACCAGAGACAGGAATCGAACCCTCGACCCTGTAGGTGCGAGGCCACAGTGCTAATCCCTACAGCACTGAGCCGCCTACTGGACTTTTGTACTCAAGTAAAATCTTTGAAGTGCACAGACAAAGATGGTTTTCAGTTGATGTAAAATTAGGACATCGCTTCAAAGTATGGTTCACCGTCAATCAGGTCTATACTCTACCTGGTACTGATGAGTTGGGAAGGCTTATCAATTCCATAGTCCCACATGATTTCCTCCGCTGCGATGTAATAGCTACGGAACCTGGATTCACTGGACCTGATATCCATCTCGTCAGAGGCCTCGTAGCTTGAAACGGTTTCATTCTCATCATCTTCGTAATCGTCATATTCCAAAGACGGAAGTTTTTTTGAGTAGGTCTCATTCTGGGAGGAGTTTGGCCGGGAATACTCAGAGCTCAGATCCAGATGTTGATCCAGATGTTGATCCAGATGTTGATCTATGTGGGGAGAGTTATGAGCATCTAGGCTTTCAAACAGCTTGTCCAGATCTAGAACTTCATCGGTCAGGACATCATTGTCACTGACTGCATCATTTGTTTTTGTGCCCCTGTCTATATCCTTCTCCGAAGCCTGTCTTCGAGGTCTCTCTGTCAAGTTAATCTTGGGGCCCAAATCAGAGGTCATATTCAGTCCTGATTTCTGAATAAATTTCTTAAAGAGGTCAACAGATGGACTCTTATCTAGATTTGATATTTCAGGTTTTTCTTGCTCCTGGTATCTCTGTGTATCATTGACTTCCATCTTAACCATTTCATCGGCTTTTCTTCCTTTGTGACTCAAAGATTCTGTGTGATTTCTGTGGGAACGAGAGGAAGGATGGTCACTCTTTGCTTCTGTGTCATTCTCCACAAACGCAAGCCTCTTTTGGCGTTTTGATTGAGCCATCTCCATGTTGAGTTGATCCAGAATATCCTGCGGAATTCCTCCCTGGGAGAGGACATCCAGATCCTCAGCTTTATCTACAGGGACAAGTTTTCTCCTGCAAACCAGGGTGGTCTTCTCACCTATTTTCTCCAGAGGGCCACGGATGGAGTTTTGTTCCTCTGTTTGGCTTGTGTTGCTTGACACTGTCTGGCAAACCTGGATAGTCATAGTTCGGTTCTTCTTCTTCTTCTTGAAGCCCCGTGGGATTGGGAAGTGTTTATCTAGGTGGTCCGCCAAGTCTTCGTAATCATCAGTGTCCACCAGGGGGAGCTCTTGCTCACAGTTAAACACGGAGTATCGTACGGACATCCCATGTGCTTTCAGAGTGGGATCGAAGGCACCAATCTCCCATTCACCTGAACAATTTCATTTTGTATTAAGGCATTGATGAACAGACAAGGAATAGTTTATTGCAAATTATATTACATTTTGAAAGCTTTGACCCTTACCTTCAGTCTCCATCTCGGTAATGACCGTGTCACCTGTCATTGGGAAAAGCGTAAGGACTGTGCCATAGGTTCTGTCTTTTTCAAATGGGTTTCCCGTGAAATACACTGACAGGAAATCACTCTGCATGCCCACATTAGCCACGTGCCAGAGCATAACATCACCAACACACATCGTAAACTGTAGACTGTTATTCATGAAACCATTTACACCTATAAGAGAAAAAAATATAGAAGGAGAGACAGATCAGATATATTATTGTTGTCAAAAGTGCTGCTACACAACCTGAGCAAGATAAAAGAGATGTACTTACTGTGCATGACGTTAGAGTCGTAAAAACTAGGATCATTGCGATCAATTTTAGAATGATCTTCACTAAACTTCTTGATATTCTCATCAGCATACCAGCTTTTGTTTTCATCAAAAATGGAGAACATGAGGTGTTTTTCACTGTCCGAAGATAACTAAAAGAATAAACACACGTCGATCATGTTGCCAGGTCCATCCGTCCATCCATCCATCCATCCATCCATCCATCCATGCATCCATCCATGCATCATCTGATTTCCCATTAATTGATTTACTAAAACCATCTATCTATTGTTCTAAGTATTGAACAAATTTACCCATTCTTCCATATTCCTGTTGACCCAATGATCCATTTAGCAAAACACCTCTCTGTGTATTGATTAACTTGCTAAATATACAGTATATACCCATCCATCCATTCATCCTCAGGTCTGTTTTAGGCTCTTCACGAAATCCATCCACCTATATATTCATCCGTTCATCCAAATACAATCATCTATTTTAAGCTCTTCAGCAACTCCATCCACCTAATATATAAGAACCCAAAATAACCATCTGTTAAGCCCTTCTCACCAAACCCATCCAACTATCCATCTCTCCATCCATCTTTCCATTCACCAAATACAATAATCTGTTTTAAGCCCTTCAGCATAACCAACTACCCATAGACCAACCAAATGTAACCATCTATTAACTGCTTCAACAAATCCATCTGCTATCCAACCATCCATGTCCCAAAAACCTCTTAACCAAATCCACCTATTCATTCATCCATCCATTGATCCAAATACAATCAATTTATCAAAAGACACTACACGCCCTTGATCAAATCAATTTATCCATCAGTCCAGTAAATACAACCATCTGAAAAGCCTTAAACCCAATTCCACTGAAACAGCGATCCATGCATGGAGCTGTGCTTTAACTTAATAAACAATACTTCCTATTTAAATCTTTAATTAAGAGTTAACACTCACCACATTCCCTCGTTTGTCCAAACTCTGTGACTTGCAGATGATAAGGGGCCCTACCAGGCCGGACGCAATGTCTCGCTCTGTATCCACTGTACTGTGATACATCCGGGTCAGACATCGGGGGTCGGCTTCAATGGGAGCATCGTCTGCTGTCACCTTCCACAAGTACATCATAATCTCACCTGGTGGGACAGCCAGGGACCGCAGATCCACTTGCTTATCTTCATGTGAAAAAGTGAATAAAATACTTGGGGTTATTAGGGTATTACTGTATTGTCAGATTTCAATCTGCATTGTGTCAAAGTCATATTGTGAAGTCAAGTTCTTTCTTTTTTCTTCTTCTTCCTAAGGCTTAGTCATGTGAGTCCTAGGGAAAATCAGCCTTTAGCTCAGTCTTGAGAACATTCGTTTAATTAAATACTATGTGGGGAAATAATCAGGGCCAGGCCAGGAAGCTTTATAAGGTCATGGTAAGAGCTAATCCTGTTATATAACATTTTATATAACACCCTTTTGGCTTTGTTTTTATGGCTTTGATATTTTTTTTACAGTAATAAATCCTGTTTTTGTTGCAAAGTAAGGTCTTACCAGTGAGGTTAAACCAAAACTATATGGACACCTGACTGTCACACCCATATGTCAGTCATGTCAGCATCAACCCCACTAAACTGTCTTGGGAAGAATTGGAACACTGACTGCATCCCAGGCTTCCATGCTTGACCTGACCTCGCTAATGCTATTGTGGTTCAATGAGCACAAAGCCCACAGTGTAAAATCTAATGCAAAACTTCCCCAGGAGACTGAAAGCTGAGGACACAACCATTTTGGGCATATAATGTACTGTATTTCATATTAATAAGAGAAGGGGGGGGGTTCCTTTAATTGTTCCAAACACGCCTTAAATACAGTAACATAAACCTCAGTCTGCAGAAGGAATTCACTCTTACCTCTCTTCTTCACTGGCTGCACGCTGGCAAGTCCATTTGGGAAGATGTTATAAGGTCGATTGGCCATATTTTTAAAGACAATCTGAAAATGTATTAGAATATTGCATATGAGTATTATTGTTTCCAAAATGTTATTGTTTCCAATCCATATAAATGATTAAAATGATACAAGTTGTTTTACCTGAAACTGGTCATTCACCTCTCCTCTAAGCACTGGACCAATCAGTGCATTGCTTTGGGTCTTCTTCTTTGTAAATGTGCTGTCTGTGTACTCGACATAAGCCACCTTCTTATAGACTTTACCTAAGATTGGTGTTTTTTGAACTGAAGGCTCAAGCTTTGAAGTTCTGGAATAAAGGTAACAACAAAAATATTACAGTATATATATATTGTAAATATGTAAATTAACTTACATACAGTACTGTGAAGAAAAAAAAGTCCTGTGCCATGTCCAGGATACACAGACCAGTCAGATTACAGAAATTTGTACCAGTTCATCCAAGTTAACCCATTTAAACCCAAACTATTCAGATTACAATCTCCGAGTTTTTCCAGACTGGTTATGGTGGTTTTTTTTTTATTTATTTACTCAAAACATGTTAGGCAGTGATCATACCGGTCATCCTGAGGGTTGTAGTCCCACATGATCTCCTCAGCGCTGATGTAATGAATCCAGACTTTGGGTCGTCTTCCACCAGACCTCAGAATTGATGGGGGTCCACCAGGTCGAAAGAGAATAGAATAAAGATTATCCTTTGTGTAGTCCATGTCCTCTTCCTCTTTTTCATCAACATTTTGTACTTCAGGCAGTTCATTGGATTCAGGACAGTTCTCCACAGTGAAGAAGGCACTCATACCAGCTAATCAGAAGAAAAATAATAAACAATGGTTAGAACTGCACCTTCTGTAATTAGAATGCCTCTGTAGTTGGGATACATCATGTCCTCAAGAAGAATCTGAATGTCTGCTGACCTTGCTGATGTGCATGGATCCTACAGGAAATCTGAAATTTTCCTACAGCATATGGGTTGAGCAGGGCAGTGGTGAAGGTCATTGGGGTCATCTCTACCGTAACCCGTCTGTGATCCATAACTTTCAAAGTGTGGTCCTGGAACTGAATAGTATGAATGTCTGGAGTGGAGCCCAGGCCAATAAGGTGCCAGGAAACTTCTGAGCTTTTCTGGCATAACTTTAGACCTGAAAAAATAAAGAGCGGGCAATGATGATCTTAATGATAAAGTTTATGATGGCTACGAAGCTTATGAGGCTTGAGTTATCTGTGTAAGTCATTTAGGCATTTAAAATGCCTAAAGGTGTCAAACAAAACCCAAGGCTTGGAAATGAAAATAAAAAATATATCCTTGGATCCATCCATCCATCCATCCATCCATTCATTATTTTTCCCACCAGAAATAACAAATCTGCTGAGCCCTCATCAAACTAATGCACTGTAAAAGCCACTTAATGATGCATTTAGCAAAACATTATTATTGATTGATCATTCCACAAATCCATCCATCCATCCATCCATCCATCCATCCATCCATCCATCCATCCAATACAATAATCTGTTAATCTCTTTACCCAAACAAAGTCATCTATGCATTGTCCATGCTACCAAATGCATTTTACAAAATTATTTATAAGACTACACATTTGTTCACTAATTTTCTTCATTTATCCGTCTGTCCATCCATCCATCCATCGATTGTTCTATCCATTTCTGAGTGGATAATGAAGATTGCAATCACTGCAATACTTGCAAATTAAGCTAAATGGACATTTTAATAGGATGTACAGTATGATGAATTTCTGATCCTAAATATTTTGACAAATCGAGTAGCCAATACAGAGTACTACCTTGATCAATAATCTATTTGGTTGCAAATCCTTGCAACTGAAAGGTTGTAAAGGTACATTTTACGACTACCAAAAGGCTACTGCTCAGCTATGTGCTTGGATTGGATACTGTCTTATTTTAAAATAATTGTAAAAAAAAAAAAAAGCTTGTGAAATGTATTGTGTCTACATACAGTATTGTATTTTACAAAAAAAAAATGGTTGATTATACTGTATAAGGAAACATTGCCTGGACCTTTCAGTGTGGAATTGATGTATCCGTTGATGGTGTGGAACTGCTGACTTTCAGACGGTTTCCTCGGTTTATCCGCCCTGCCCACGTCTCTATACCAACTCTTACTCTCATCAAAAACAGCAAACAGCAGCACAAACTCAGGCACCTTGCGCTGACGGTCGTCCGTTAGTGTACCTAGACAAGGGGGAAAAGGTTGAAGGTCAAAGGAGCTAGAATTCTGTAAGATATATTTAGACTAACACTGCATGTTGGAGCATCTAAAACTGTTAAAATTCAGCAAAATCTGATTCCATCAGACCTGATTTGCAGATCAGGAACGCGCCGATGAGTCCGGAATTGAAGTCTCGCACAGTGTCCACTTGTGATGAGTAGGAGTAGGTGAGACACTCGGGGTCTGCAGTGGTTGGCCCACTGTTAGGATGAATGTCCCACACGTATTTATAATATCCACCAGGCTTTACAGAATCGTCCTCTTGCTCCAGGGAAGATGTGGCGTCCTCATAACCCACACCTGGATATAATATGTAACAGCTTGGGTTAAAGGGATGAAACCTGAATTGTAAAAATGTATGATCTATAACAGCTTTGTCATGAAAAGGAAAAAAAGGTGACAGGGCATGCTGTTATAGAAAAAATATATACAGTAACATATGGATAGATTATACAGTATAATATAATGTAATATTAAAAGGTTATGAGTTTATGATGAGTGAATGATGAGTTTATTAAGAGCAAAGTGAATTATAGAATGGAAGAAATGCAGCATTAAATCAGTTAAAATGTGTCTCATGTGTCCATTAATGTCACATTTATCATATGATTCTCCTACATTTTGACAGCCAATCGACTTACACGTCTATTCAGTGTTATAATATTACCAAAATAAAACTTTTTTATCATATTACAGGTTGAATCATCTTGTTGGCAGGAAATGTCTCCTCTCATTGTCTACAGAAATGCCGGCATTGCATAAAAAAGGTCTTCCAACATTACCAAATGTCTGAATCTTTTATGAATGAAGCAGAAATTCATTGTTCCATTGATCAAGACAATGTATTTATAGCAAAACTGTAACATGTACATTATGTAGGCGTAAATCACAATAGGACATGCTGTTATAGGAAATGAATCAATGCCTGAGCGGTGTGAAATAAATACTGCTTGCAATACAAAGTTGATTTTTAAAATATTTTTATAAAAGCATATAATAATGAAGAATTCATCTGGAAATCTTATTATGAGTTAAATATTTCTTCAAGCTGGAATTCCTGTCCCAGCCCCTCTTGAAGTTAATGGTAACAGCTCAGCTTTTCAGAATCAAAAATTTAAGAGCGCCCCCAGTCCACTGCATTAATGTCCCAGCTCTGCTAAAAGCTTTTTCATTTCTCAGTGCACACTCTGATCGAGATTTGTGGGTAGAATTTACAAGATAAAGAAAATTGCAAAGCCACTAGTATTCTGGGTCAAAATGACATAAGAAATGTTTTAACCAAGTTTTAACCAAGGTCATAAGGATTCATGTTTTATAAAAACTTATAACATAAAATGCTGAAGAAATTCACCTTCAGATTGTTTCCAGTAGGGGATACCGATCGGGGAAATGCTGAGAGGATAAGTAGCAAAGTTCTTAAAGTGGACCACTACTCGGTCATTCACTTCTGCTCTGATTGTAGGACCTTGAATTCCTGTAGGGTAGAAAAAACAAAAACACCGGTCAGTTTCAGCGTCTGGGTGGCATCACAAGGATAGAAATGAATTCAATTTAACCCATGTCCTGGTATTCAATGCAGAGGATATTAAGCCATTATTGTGTTGTATTAAATTAGAACCTTTCCTGAGATGGCTTTCAAAGGAACTGTAAAATATCCAACGAAACATTTTCCCCTAATGATATCCATTCAAGCCGATATCACAGTTTTCCCATTTCACATTGTCCTGGGATTTTTTAATATTAAAGTCTTATATTATTATTAAGAAACATGATTAGACAGACAGGCTGATGATTAACGATTATATTATCAAATCCACTTTTGTTATAGTTTCCTTGCAGGAAACTTAGCAGGAAGCTTTGCAATGTTGTGTTCATCCAGGATTACAGTCGCCTCACATTGCCTTTTTAAAAACACATATTCTAGGAAACTATTCAAACAAACTGTTGTATCCTATAATAGGGTGGTAAACTCAGTCGCACTAACCTGCCCATGGAGGTTTGGTTTTCGGGGTGGCGAAAGTCGAGTCTGTATATTCAGTGTAGACGACTTTGACATACTTCTGCACGATGGATCCTCTGTAGAAAATTAAAGGGAAAAAATCAGTAAGGCAAAAATAATGAAAATATAATAACTCTTAATACATAGCAGTTTTTTTTTTACATACATAAGCAGGTTTTAATCAAACCTCAGACCTGCTATAGTAACATAGTTACTAGTAGTTATATTATTATTAGTAGTAGTAGTAAGTTATGATAGTTTGTATAATAAAATAAATTATAATACAAAAATATATACTAAAGCAGCTGTACACTATGGGACTATACTAGTTATTAGAAATAAAGCACAACTTGGTGTAAAATTTGACTGTAGGAAAGTATCAGTTACATTGTGATGCATCCTGACACACAGAAGAATTATTGTCGTGATGGTTATTTTCCCATAACAGCACTTCCTGAGGTCTGTGTGTGTGTGTGTGTGTGTGTGTGTGTGTGTGTGTGTGTGTGTGTGTGTGTGTGTGTGTGTGTGTGTGTGTGTGTGTGTGTGTGTTTAATTCAAGTTAAGAAGAAACACATTTTTTCATATCTTCATCCTGAAGAAAACTTTAACAGCTATGACTGTTACACTTAAAACTCTACTATAAAGACAAAAAAAAAATCACTTTATCAGAAAAAAAAATAATAATAAACTTGCATAATTTTTATATTTTTAAAAATAATCAACATTTTCTGATCAATCAGCAAAGAATTCAACAAGGATTCAAATCTGCTTTAGATATGTGCGTGTGTGTATGATGAGTGAGTGTATGTGTGTTGTGAGTACCTGAGATTAGCAGCTGGATCCCCATCACCGGTGTTCAGATAATCCCAGCTTGTCTCCACTGCAGCGATGAAGAACTCCTGTGTCTTCTCCACAGCATGCGAATCCGGAAAACTATTTACAAGGAAGAGGATGAACACTAGAGCATTCATGTCTAGAGTTCACACACACACACAACCTGTACTCAGCTGTACTTCACATACACACACTTATTCCTGTTGAAGTTAACTTACTAATGAGCTTAGGAGACCAAGTAGAGGAATTTAAAGCGAAACAGTGGGGGCGTGTCATCTCCCAGGAGGGAGTCAGATTTTTTTTTTTCTTGATGATGATAATGAAGATGAGGAAAGGACTGGTGGGAGGATGAGGAAAAAATGAAGACAATATGGAATTTTTGATGTATGCATCACTGATTCTTTAAAACTTTTTTCATGTGATTAGAGCAATTTTCGGGATATTGGGACACCTTTGAATTTCCGGCTTGTCTAAGCTTTCTTGCTATTAATAAAAACACACACCTCAACACACGTACAGTCCTGGAAACCATAAAATTCACCATATTATTAAGAGTTTTATTCAACACAATTTTTTTAAATTCGTTAAAATTAGGCCTAGGTTAGGCTTTTATTTGTGTCCCCAGTTACATATTTAAAACATTGTTTGTGTTTTTATTATGTGCTCATTTATGACGTCAACAAATCAAATTTTAGTAACGGTTTTAATTTGTTCTAAAGTTTGTTTTTAATCATCATCATCATCATCATCATCATCATCATCATCATCATCATAACATTCTTTCACAGCAGTAACAATGATAATAGAATTTATAAAAATCTTTCAGAATTCCAAATTTAAAACCAATCTTTTCTTATTATGTGTGGACGCATCAAATAATAATCTAATTGTACAATTTTTACTAAAGTATGTGTAAAATATTTCATAATGTGTTATAATTTATTTGTTTCAGTAGCAGCATAACACTCTGCATACTCTGTAGTAACATCCATATTTACACTTCAACTTTATCCCCTTTATTAAGATACTCTATAAATAATACATCTAATGCCATTCAAGGCATCACTGAACCATAGTTATGGTATTCATGCATCTGCTCATGTAGTCACTGACAGTCTGAGTCAACCTGAACATAATTTCCCAAATTACTCATTTACACTTGATCATTTTGGATATCTTCATAATTATAAAAACATTATTGGGGAAAAAAAGTTAGTTTAATTCCCCATGATATTTATAGCTGACTTCCTGTTTGATGCTTCCTACATTCTCTTATATGATGTTATATGTCTGTTATTTTATGTTATGTTTAGTCATTTCTATCGAATGTTACCATTGCAAGGGCTTAATAACAAAAGCTTCGCCATTCGCTTGACAGGCCAGAAAGTAAATGATGATAATTTTAACCATCCCAATTTCTTCTGTGAAAATTTTTCATATTTTCTATTCCAATGGCTATCAATGCTTTTTACTTTTTTGTTTTAATTTGATGGAATAAAGTGATTATTTTTTCAGACTTCTGAATAATCAAAATATGAATTTATTCAAAAACACTATATATTCCTATAAAACATATCCCTTAAGTATAATTAAGGTTGCCTGATTTTTTCCTTTTTCCCCCCTTTTTTCCCCTTTTAATGTCGTTTCCCTTTTCCTGTGAGCCTGTTCAAATTTATAATGCAAGCCTACCCTCTAGTGGCCAGAGAGGAGAAGTGCATAAAAAATGAAAATAATAATTTAAATGCAGTTCCAATTAATTTACTAAAATTATATTAAATGATACAGTAATAGTATAATGCCATAATTAATTACAATAATACACACATAGTGTAGACAGCACACGATTTGATCAGTGATTGTCACTATGAAGAATTATGTACGCTAATTTATTTGTATCATTACGTGATATGATGGTGCAATGCAACCAGAGCATTGCCACTTCACAGCTCCACAGGCTTATTTCTAATTTACTGTACAGTTTGAAGTTTTTTTTAATTTTATTATTATTTGTCATTACCGTGCTTTACAAAAGCATTCATACCCCCTGAACTTTTCCACATTTTGTCGCGTTACAACCACAAACGTAAATTGGTATTTTATATGATAGACCAACACAGTGGCACATAATTGTATCAAAAGTGTAAGGAAAATGCTACTGTACATGTTTTCCAAAATTTTTTTTTACAAATAAAAATCTGAAAAGTGTGGCGTATATTTGTATTCAGCCCCAAGAGGCCAATGGTCACATGACTTGTCACAAAGTGCAAACAGGACTTCTTGTGGATTTCTTTCAACAATGGCTTTCTTTTCGCCACTCTTTCATAAAGATCAGATTTGTGGATGTCGTGACTAATAGTTGTCCTGTGGACAGATTTTCCCACCTGATCTCAAAAGGTTTCTTCCTATTGCCATCTCAGGGAGTTGCCACTGTCGCCGTCATCCTCGGCTTGCTCATCAGGGACAATCTAATTGTTTTGATTTATACACATTCACATTTCATACAAACTTCAATAATTCTTTCGATAGTGTAAACCTGCTTTGCGACAATGTCAACTGTTAAAAGCGCTATATACAGTAAATAAAATTGAATTTAATAGATTTGTGGATCTCTGCAGCTCCTCCAGCGTTACCATGGACCTCTTGGCTGCTTCTCTGGTTAATTCTCTCTTGCCAGGCATGTCAGTTTAGGTGGACAGCCCTGTCTTGCTAGGTTTATAGTCATGCCATACTCTTTCCATTTTCAAATGATGGATTGAACAGCGTTCAGTGAGATGTCCACAGCTTGGGACATTTTTTAATAACCTAACCCTGCTTTAAACTTCTCCACAACTTTATCCCGGACGGTCTGGTGTGTGTTCCTTGGGCTTCCTGACGACGAGTGTTCACTAATGTTCTCTAACTAAATTCTGAGGGCTTCACCAAACAGCTGTATTAGGTGACTTTTTATTGGGTGTAGTCAATTGAGGGCTGTATACAAATGCATGTCACACTTTTTAGATTTCTATTTCTAAAAAAAATGTAAAAAACATTTATAATTTTCCTTTCACTTCACAACTATTTGCCACTTTGTGTTGGTCTATCACATAAAATACATTAATATTTGTGTAATGTGACAATACGTGGAAAGGTTCAAGGGGTGTGAATACTTTTGCAAGGCACTGTGTATATTGTGCGTGGCCTTTCTCGCCTCTTCCCATCAGCTCTCCCTCATTTTGAGGAGTCACAACAGTGGATCTTTGGTTCGGCATATTTGATGTGTTACTGGTTTTTATGCCAGATGCCATTACTGACAAACTTTCCCCAATTTATCCAGGCTTGGGATATCACCAGGAGTGCACTGACTCAGGCAAATCCTCAGTGGCTGGGGCTTGCTCACTGATCAGTATTCAAACCCAGGATGCAGCAGTGAGTGTACCACATGCTAGGAAGCCCAAAAAGAAACCACTGTCGTGACCAAAATTTTATTTGATACTGTCACGTTCTGATGTTGATGGCTCATGGTGATAGCCGTGGGCTGAAAAAGGGGCAGGCATAAACGCAGAGGGGTTTTCAAACAATGAGTCCTTTTTATTTAAACAAAAACTAGAAACAAAACTATCAAACAAACAAAGGATGTTGGCTAACTAATTGGAGCACGACACACAACATAAACCAAATAACTTGGACAGACTAATATACAAGACAGACAAGAGGACTAGCTAAGCCTAACAGAGACCTAGCCTGCTAGCTGTTACACAAACTAGCTGCTAAGCTGGATGGTAGCTAATCAGACTAGTAGCCAATGAGCTAAGAGATGAACAGACTGGGTACACAGCAGACTAGGTAGGGGACAGACTAAGAACTAGCAGGTTAGTATCTAAACAGACTAAGCTCTAAGCAGACGTGGAGACTAGACAAACTAGGAGACTAAACAGACTAAGCACTAGGCAGGTTAGTATCATGTTAGTAGCAAGACAGACTAAGCACTAAACATTCTACAGTGGTACTTACACAAGGGAAAACAGACTAAGATACAAACTAATACATTTAACAAAAACAGATCCACAAAACATATGCCAACTTAAAACAGAACGTAACAAATGCTCGACCCAGTTTCCCAGCACAAACAGCTATTTATAGAACGTCTAACGAGCACACTCATCACCTGACCGAGGTGCCTTCTGGGAAACTGAGTCTACGAACAAAAACTACAAAACAAACCAACTCCAAAACAGTGCCATCTAGTGGTGAACCCTCACAGATACCTGCCGATCGCTCCCATACGAAATATATATAATATTCCCCAAACACATAAAATCTAACATTTTTAGCTTTTATGCTGTAAAATAATAATAAATTACACTAAATTTGGTTAGATTTTTTTCTTTATGTGTTTTTTTCACAACATTTAATAAAGGTTTCTTTTTAATTAAATCACAAGCTCCACAAGTACAGTTTCATAATGCAGTGATTTACAGAAATATCTCAGAGGAATAAAAAGAATACAGATTTACCATTTTGCTCTATGTGCCTTTAGATGTGAAATGTATAATTTTTTTTTATCAAAGAAAAAAAGAGATTAAAACCTGCCCCTAGTACAGTACTTTACATTAATTGTTAATTTAAAAGTAAACCTTGTTATCTGAATAACAAGGCTGTGTTCATTTAGAATGTGTAGTAATTAAATTCTTAACAGTTACAGTAATTCGGCCATTAGCTGGTTATTAGGCTGTTATCTACTTAATTAGGAAAATGAAACCAGAACATTTTCTGTTCTTTTATTCTTTATTCCCTATTTATATCTATTTGTTCTCCGAGCTCTTCAGCATAGTCATTGGCAAAATGTGCGATTTGCTTCAGTGCCAGCAGAAGAAGGACATCAATGTCATTGTTTGTTTCTGTCTCCTCGTGGTAGTTCTTCACAGGGAAGATGCAGGTCATTGGAACTTGCAAACCGCTGCTGCATTCTTCCATCTGAACACACACACACACACACACACACACACACACGCACGCACGCACGCACGCACACACACACACACACACACACACTTACAAAATGCTGTAGCCAATTGTTCTTGCTAGTGAAATAACATGAAAATATATAGTACAGTATAACATCGAGGAAAGTACTCCACTAGACCTCAGAAGGTGTTCTGTGTTATCTGGCACCAAACCATCAGTAGCAGATCCTTTAAGTCCTCTAAGTTGCAATGTGAGGCATTCATGGACCAGACTGCTTAGTCCAGCGTGTCCCACAGATGCTCAATCAGATTCAACACCTTAAACTCTTTTTCATGCTTCTCTAATCATTCCCAAATTATTTTGCAGTGATACAGACGGCATTGTTCTGAAGCAGACTATTGCCATCAGGGAATAGTTGTTACCCAGATCATCACACTGCCTCTACCAGCTTGCCTTCTTCCCTTAGCGGTTCCTGGATCCATCAAGTGCCCAGCTATCCATGTAAAAGAAAGCTTGTTGAATCAAACCAGGCCACCTTCGTCCATTGCTCCATAGTCCTGTTCTGGCGTAGGCATTTTCAGCAGTGGACACCAGTCAGCATAACCAGTCAATGGCTACACAGTCCCAGTGATGCGCTGTAGGTTCTGACACCTTACTATCATAGCCAAATATAAGTTTTTCAGCAAGTTGTGGTAAAGGGTTTTTATTCGAAACAGGCTAGCCTTTGATTCGCATATGGAATAATGAGTATTGGTCATCAGTAACTCTGTTATCAGTTCACCGGTTGTCCTTCCTTGGACTACTCTTAGTAGGTAGTAACCAATGCACACCAGGAACACCACCATTCTGAAGATAAATGGACCCTGCTTTTTATCTATCACAATTTGGCCCTTGTTAAAGTCTCTCATCTTTATGCTTGCTTATAGCACATCAATTTCAATTAACTCTTCACTTGCTGCCTAATTACAGTATATTCCAACCCTTGACAGGCCTATATATAAGAAGATAATCAAGGCTATTCACTTCACCTCTCAGCACTGATATACCATCATATGGCTGATCTTTGTTCGATAATATACACAACTTAAACATCATGACTAACCTTCTTTTTAATTGCCTTGCTCAAGTAGATACTTTTCATGTCCGACTTAACAGCTGGACAGAGCATATCACCCATCGTCATGATAACAGCATGAGGGATTCCTGCAAATATGATGAAAAAAAATGAAAAGGCTTTCTAATAAGCATGTATAGCTGTTGAAATGCTATAAAGTAGAAGTAGAGGTATAAGTAAAGAAATTACATCACTGGCATCACATGGTAAACAATGAGCAATTAAACAATGGTAAACACTATATTATTATTATTATTATTATTATTATTATTATTATTATTATTATTATTCCTAGAAGCTGATGTTTTTAAAAATCCCTCTTATATCAAATTTATATCATGAATAATATTCTTACATCATTCATCACAGGTCTGAAGTGTACAGTTCTCTAGGATTACCACATTATGTACAGTAAGTTTACTGTAGGGTGGAAATCTATTGAACCGTCTTATCTGACCTGATGAACGTATGTACAGATGCATGCACATTGTATTGTACGGAGGCCCTGAAAGGACATGGGTGAGCGGCAAAAACATAATTGATGGGGAAAAAAAAGTAAAAAAGGAAGAAAAGAAGGAAACACGTGATAGTCTTCAGCCCTCCCGGCTGAGTGGTAGTAGTAGCCTTGATGTGAGAGCCCCCTAGTGACGGGGAGGAATTGGATACGACTAAATTAGGGAGAAAATCGGGAAAAAAATAAAATACAATATTTTAAAAAAATTCCTAGATTAAATTTTTTTCCACCCATATCATGTTAGCCTATTTCGTTTTTTCTTTAAAGTGGATTTTTTTTTCCTCCAAAGTTTTTTTTTTCCCACCCATGTCCCTTTAGGGGTTCAGTATTGCATCATGTGTTATAGATAATAATACTAATGTATCCTATACCAGTTGATGCAGCTTGTATAACACACACACACACACACACACACACACACACACACACACACACACACACACACACACACACACACACACAATAAAAGCGTTGTGCCACTTTATTATATTTCCTTTCTTTTTATTTGTTGGTAGGGGGAGGGGGTATTTACCAAGTTTACTTGCTTCCTCTAAATACCATTTCATCTTGTCAATGGTAGCAGGAAGCATTCGAGAGAAATTGTTTGCTGACACAACACAGACCAGGCAATGTGTTTTTTCTGCATCTGAGGGGTTCATGATGTAGCGTGGATCGTCTGAAGAGGCTCATTACCAGTAAGCTGTAAATAGAAAGCAAACATTGTGGAGTTTTAAACATTAACGTTACAGGACGGTTTAATTCCTGAATAGGATTTGACATATATCTAAGTCTGATGTTTTTTCTTGCTGCAAGGTTTATATTAATATTACTTCTCTAAACCAAACAAATTGTGTGCTCTGACCTGAGAGCGCACGCGTAACTGGTAGTGTGCTGCTCTTTCTTTCAATGGCACCAGCATCTGACATTGACTTTAACTGGGTCTTTGCCTTCTCTTTTCCATTCTTTTCTTTGGTCCTATTACCGGAGCGAACCTGGTGCTACCTAATGTCCACACACCGCGTGATGGTTTCTAGACATACCCACAGGTGTAGTGCGTTTGCATTGATTACGCTTATGGAAACGTTGCCTATAGCAATCACTTGTATGGGAGACAGCGAACCTTCCTGTTCAGAACTTTTACAGTACAGAGTGTCACAGCGCGGATCTGCCCCTTATGAGACCCACATCATTACAATCAGGCTTTGATCATGGTATAGTTGGTGGAACCAGGATGGCACTGATTTCCACTGGGTTCCACCCTTTCAGCCAAGGAGAGGAATCTGAGTTTATTGTAAGCACAAGCTCATAGACACTGGACAGTTAAAGAAAAAAAAAATCACTTGTCATTTTAAAGTCTCAACTGTCCAGTTTCCACATAAAAATGTATTTATTTATTTGGATTTTTCTAAATTTCAGGACTAAACAGTAAGTGTATGATTAAAGAGCAGGTATGCCAATTAAGCAAAATACCTACAGTACCTCATATTCATCTGGTAAATGTCCACGCAGTGCATTTCTCAAATCATCAAGATGAATATTTTGTGCATTTCCTTCCAAGCCCATGAAATCAGCTATAGTGATTCCCAAAGTTCCAGAGGGAATTTTGATTGCATAGTTCTTGTACTAAAGGGAGAAACACAATAAACACATACAGTGGTATCATCTGTAAATGTCTGTATTTGTCCTCATAGAAGGCATTATATTACATGTGTATTTCTTTCTTTCTTTTCTTTCTTTCTTTTTTTTTAAAGGGCAACAATGTCCAGTATGAATAATATATATTATTTGAACTACTTGACAATATCACTCGAGAACAGATCAGGGTAAAAATGCAGACTAGTAAATTGTCCCTGACATTATTTTTCCCAATATGACAGTTGCACATGTTACAACAGAGGGAATGAATTAGAGCAATTTTGTAGACAATCCAAAAAGCGCAAAATACCAAATCAATGAATCATGAAAGTGAAACTTTTTTGGAAGAAGCAATAAAGGGAGCAAGGATTTAAAAAAAATATTTTATGATTATACAATTATTCATGTATACTACTTACAAGAACATCACAAACATAATATGCTTAGAATGAACATTCTTACTCTTTTTGTGCAACTCGTGGCTGCTGATGGTGCCGCTCTCACTTTGGTGATAACCCGTTGTGCAAAGATACTATTCAGGGAATTTATAAAGCTGGACTTTCCAGATCCAACAACTCCGAGCAACAGGATCCGAACATTACCGATATCTGGATTACTTGGTTTAAGATTTTTCACACTGTCTTCTATCTCCTTTTTACTCCTGTATAAGAAATTACAAATGGAAGTCAAACTTGTAAAAAATTATCCTCCGTGTTACTTGGTGGCAACATCTGTTAGTCTAGAGTTTAACAGTCTCTATTAACATTATGGATTAATGCAGAGGTTCCCAACTGTGATCTCTAAAAGAAAATCCATAAAACAATTTTCTTCCTAATTATGTCCGATTCCCACTCGTCATTAGAGCACTCCCACATCAAGGCTACTACTACCAGTCAGGGAGGGCTGAAGACCATCATGTGTTTCCTCTGTGACGCCAGCCAACTTCATTTTTATGAGCTGCTCGCTCATGCACTGTGGACACACTCGGAGGTCAGCGCTGTCTTGTCCTTCCACAGACACCTGTGACCCATGGCTTAGATTGGCCATCAACAGTAGCTCTCTCCAACCTCCAACCCCTGGCTGCGGGAGACTAGAGCATCACCTGGGAATTGAACTGGCGATCTCCAGATGATGGGACGAGCACTTTACCACTGCATCACTCAGTTGCATCATTCCTTTTATAGTTATTACAACTGTGATAACAACAGAGTCCATTAAAAGCCGTACAACACTGCTGTATGTAATATAATTCTATCAGCTATAAATTCAATACAGTGTCATTTGAAGTAACATTTATTTTGATGGACAGAGCAAGGTATTGGAAGTTGCAAACTCTAGCAAGATACTGTACAATGCTGTGAAAAAAAGTATTTGCCTGATTTTTTTTTTTTTTTTTTGTCACACTATCAGCTTGACCATGTTTGACAGTTGGTATAATGTCCTTTTTTAAATGAAATGCTGTGTTGGTTTTACGCCAGATGTAACGAAAGACACACCTTCCAAAAGTTCAACTTTTGTCTTATCAGTCCATTGAATATTTGCCCAAAAAGGACGTTTCTTTTTTGGCAAATGTGAGATTAGCCTTTGTGTTCTTTTTGGTCAGCAGTGGCTTTCGCCCTTGCAACTCTCCCATAGATGCCCAGTCTCTTTCTTATTGTAAAATCTTGAACACTGACCTTAACTAAGGCAAGTGAGGCCTGCAGTTCTTTAAATGTTGTTCTGGATTCTATGAGCTCCTGAATGAGTCGTTGTTGTGCTCTTGAAGTAATTTATGGCGAGGCCAGCCACTAAATTCTTGGTAAGCCAGCCACTAATGGGAAGGTTTACCACTGTTCCAAGTTTTCTCCATGCGGACCAAATGGTATGCTGTATTGTGTATACGGTCATGTGTAAAAATTAGTGCACCCTCTTAAAATTTTTTATGTTTTTGTCATACTTCATACAACTTCAGCTGACCAACAACATCTAACTTTTTCACCATGCCATTGTTTATTTAACAAAAATAAGGTTAAAAAAAATGTGATTAATACTTAGCACCTCCTTTGATTCAATAGTTTGTAGATCCACATTTAGCAGCAATAACTTGAACGAATCGTTTCCTGTATGACTTCATCAGTCTCTCACATCATTGTGGAGGAATTTTGGTTAATTTTTCTTTGCAGCATTGGTTCAAGTTCATTGAGGTTTTTGGGCATTTGCTCTGCACAGCTCTGTTAAGGTCCTACATTTCAGTTGGTTTGAGGTCTGGACTTTGACCGGGTCATTCCAAAACCTTGAGTCTTTAATTTTTCAGCCATTCTGATGTAGAATTACCGTTGAGCCTCACATCATTGTCCTGTTGCATGACCCAATTTACCAATTTACCAATTTGCCTCTCATTTACCTCTGGAATGCTCTTGTATACAGAGGAGTTTGTGATTTGTTTCAAGGTGCCCAGGACATGCGGTAGCAAAATAAGCCCAAAATATTACCCCTCCACCGCCATGTAAAATGCTGTTTGGTTTTTGACAAATATGGTATAATAATCATAAAATCGTTTAGCCTTTATATTTTATACATACAGTAGATACATACATGTAGTACTTTTTTCGGTTCTTTTGAAATAGATTAAATACAAAAATGACCAGCATGGTAAATAAACTGAAAATTAAATAAAGCAAAAATAAATAAATAAATATATATATATGTGTGTGTGTGTGTGTGATTAGGGCAGAATAAGCCTGTTATTAGATCTGTTATTTCAAAGTAAAGGCTCATAATATATCATAATTAAGAGTGCTTTGTAGTGATGCACGGGTCATGCATTTTTCTTACCCGCACCAGATTTTATCACTTAGCTTAAAAAGAAGACGCTAATGTTCTGTTGCTAATCTCACAAAAGTGAGTATACCTATCAGGATCTCACAAAGATGGGTATACGCATTTCAGTAACCACTTTATTATATGTGTTC
>JAAGKR010000512.1:2500-66834 GCA_011419295.1 Clarias macrocephalus | reverse complement strand
ATCATAATTAAGAGTGCTTTGTAGTGATGCACGGGTCATGCATTTTTCTTACCCGCACCAGATTTTATCACTTAGCTTAAAAAGAAGACGCTAATGTTCTGTTGCTAATCTCACAAAAGTGAGTATACCTATCAGGATCTCACAAAGATGGGTATACGCATTTCAGTAACCACTTTATTATATGTGTTCAAGGGATAATACTATGGAAATGAAAATTGGATATACAAGGAGTCAATGTGCAGCTTGTATAGCAGTACACTGAGCTGAGCTGGCACGTCTGGCTGCCGCTGCTCCTAGAAGCTGTTGTTTGTTGCTGCTCCTGTTTATTGTGTTCTTCTGCGTTTAACTTCCTGCTTAACCAAGTTCAAGGGATATTATGTGGTTTGTTTACATCTCACAGGCCCAAACTTCCGGACGTGGGGGAAGCCATCACGACTTACAAGGCGTCTCCTAAATCTTAAACCTGCTGTTTTACAAATTAGTGATTCAACACCGACTACACTTGCTGTTACATACTGACCACCGAAATAGTGTAACAGATTTTTATCTGAATTCTCTGCATTTCTAACCTCTCTCTGTACATTCTCTTCTAATGGTATCTTACTCTGTGATTTTAACATTCACGTGGATGCCACTATAAATAGTCTCACAAATGACTTTATGTCATGCCTTGCTGGCTTTGATTGGCCACACATTGGACATGACGACTGACAACCCCTGACGACACTACAGATCCTCCTGGACACACTTACACCTCTAAAAACCTGATCTGTCTCTATTTTTCAGTCTTCACTCTGGTTTACTCCTGAGCTTCGTCAGCTCAAGCTCTTATAACTGAAATCATTCACTTCTCTCTATGTTCCGGCATTGCCCCATCATACCTCACAACAGCTGCAATTGCTCTGATCATTAAAAAACTTTCAGATTTGAAATGTTGCTTTAATTTCTAAAATCTTGGAAAAAGTAGTTGCAATACAGGTTCATACTCAATCATTACAGTCTGGATTCCAGCCACCTTCTTATAGACTAAACATAGTATGGAAAATGCCCTGGTTAAAGTTACCAATGATGAATGAACTATCCTTGTCTTGCTAGAGTTGAGTGTCGCCTTCGACAATATCTCTCACTCCATTCTATTAGACTGTTTAGCTATAATCGACATCCCTCTCACCTGGTTCACCTCATACCTCTCTGACCGTATCCAGTTTGTGCAATTAAAAAAAATCCATTCTCAGCCTCTCCCAGTCAGTTGTGGTGTTCCACAAGGCTCTGTCATTGGCCCCCTTCTGTTCCTCATCTACCTCCTCCCTCTTGGTCACATCTTCACATCTTCATCTACAACTCAGTATATATTTCCATGTTATGCAGATGATACACAACAGCAATAGGACAGAGATCCTCCTCATAGGGTCAAAATCTACTTTATCCAAGTCCAACAGTTTCTCACTCTGCATGGATAGTTACTCAGTTTCTCCCTCTTCTCAGGTCAAAAACCTGGTGGTCATCCTTGATAGCACTTTGTCCTTTGACACTGATATAAACAATATCTGCTGATCATGTTTCTTCTAGCTATGTGACATTTCTCGTCTTGACCATTCCTCACTCCACACACTTCTGTCACTCTCATTCATAGACTCTGCTGCCCATATCATAACCCAATCACCTTTAAAGCATTACATTACCTCCAATCTTCAACAACTCTACTGCCTCCCCATCATATACCATATAGAGTTTAAAATTCTCCTCCTCACTATTAAAGCACTTTATAATCTCGCTCCCATTTACATAACAGAGCTTGTTCAATTCTACACCCCCTCTCATACTCTCCTTCATCAAGGCTCCTTGTTACGCCTGACCACCATGGGCTTTAGAGCCTTTATCCGTACTGCTCCTCGCCTCTAGAATTCTCTCCCCAAAAACATCCATAACATAGATTCTCCGACCAAACTCAAAAGTTAACCTAAGACCCATTTATTCAGAAATGCTTACTGCTTATTCTCCATGCATCTTCTCCAGTGTAGTCCCTGTCTTATGGGGAGAAAAATTCCTTCACACTTTACATTCAGCTGGCATCCGATTACATTAATATCCTCATGCATGCCTGTTCATTACACAAAGTAAGGTAAATATATAGAGCAAGCTCCACTGTAGTTCAATAATGAATAATTATTTAGAATAATGAATAGAATAGAATAAAAAGCACCATACAAAAAATATATAATTTAGGACACCCAAACCAGATGATTATATTGTGGACATAAAACATTCTGACAAAATTGCAGATTTCTGCGCTGTAAAAAACAAAAACCAAGTTACATCATATCAGCTCTTTTCCTGTAATGATGTATAGTATGTGCACAGATATTTGAGCAGTATATATATATTAATTATATTGATCAGTTTATTAATTGATTGACATCTTCTTTAGTTTTTTCTTTAATGTTATTATAATTCAATGTACGATGTATTAAACTGTTGATTTTTATTTATCAGTTTATCCAATGCTATGTACAGTTGCAACTCAATAAATTAAAATATTATCAAAAAGTTTATTTATTTCAATTCAAAAAGTAAAAGTCGTAAACAGTATTATACAGATTTATAGCACACTGACTGTGCTAAAGTATTTCAAGTGTTTATTTCCTTTAAATTGGTTGATGATGTCTTTCAGCTAACGAAAACCCAAAATTCAGTATCTCAGAAATTTAGAATATTACATAAGACTAATTAAAAAAAAGATTTTCAACACAGAAATGTTGGACTACTAAAAAGTATGAACATGTACAGCTCTAAATACTTGGTCGGGGCTTGAATCACTGCAGCAATGAGGCGTGGCATGGAGGCAATCAGTCTGTGGCACTGCTGACATGTTATGGAAGCCCAGGTTGCTCTGATAGCGGCCTTCAGCTCTTCTGCGTTGTCGGGTCTAGTGCCTCGCATCTTCCTCATCACCTTATTCGTTCAGGTGAGTTTGCTGATCCATCAAGCACAGGAATACCACGGTACTTAAATCAGGTATCAGTACTTTTGGCAGTGTGGGCAGGTGCCAAGTCCTGCTGGAAAGTGAAATCTTCATAAAGCTAGTCAGCAGAGGGAAGCATGGAGTGCTCTAAAACCTGATAGACCTTGAACCTGATAAAACACAGTGGACTAACACCAGCAGATGACAGGGCTCCTCAAACCATCACTGACTGCAAACTTTACACTGGACTTCAAGCAACTTGGATTCTGTGCCTCTCCTCTCTTCCCCACACGCAGGGACCTTGATTTCCAAATTAAATGGAAAATTTACTTTCATCTGAAAAGAGGACTTTCTGCCACTGAGCAACAGTCCAATCATTTTTGTCTTTGGCCCAGGTAAGACACCTTTGACGTTATTTCTGGTTCAAGAGTTGCTTTACACAAGCAACGCGACAGTTGTCCTGGACACATGTCCTGGATACGTCTGTGTGGTGGTACTTAATGCACTGACTCCAGCTGCTGTTCACTCCTGTTGAATCTCCTCCAAATTCTTGAATGGGCTTAGTTTCACAATCCATTTAAGGTTGCGGTTATGTTGCTTGTGCACCTTTTTCTACCACATTTTTAAAGGTTCAGTAAACTTTGCAGGTGTTTTGCAAGTTAATTAGCTGATTAGAGTGCGACACCATAAGTCTCCAATATTTAACTTTTTCACAATATTTTAATTTCCTGAGCTACTGAATTTTGTTTTTTCATTAGCTGTAAGCCATAATCATCAAAATTAAAAGAAATAAACTTGAAATATATCAGTCTGTACGTAGTGAATCTAAATAATAAATAAGTTTTATTTTTGAATTGAATTACGGAAATAAATTTAGTTTTCAATGATATTCTAATTTATTGAGATGTACCTGTATATAATTAATAATTAAATTGACATTTTAATGTATACATACTTTTTTTTCATAAAGGATTTGCTTCCAGTAATAAAATTCTACAAAAATTATTAGAATTGTGGTGTTTCCCAAGAATTATCCTTAAAATTTAAGAGCAGATCCTAGCAGTCTGTCTAACAGGCAATACAGGCAGTCGCTTAGGGCCGCGCCTTGCGGCAAGGGCCCCGCGTACAAATGAACATGAATACATAAACATATAATTATACAACACATGGACACATATAAGCATTAAACATGATACAATTTACAACAATGGTGAGTAAAAAGATTACCCACCATATTAAATAAAAAAGGAAAGCTCTGTATAATTAATACATGACAAATTGCTGAAAATGATAATAAATGCAAAACAACAGTATAAATAAAAAGCATAAAAGATTTGAAACATGCACAGAAGCACCACCTACTAATTTGCATAACACTCCCTGCAATATACTGGGAGAATTGGAGTGCTGAGGGAAAGAGGACATCACTTACCTTTAGAAGAAGACGGCAAATGCGTCGCTAATGATGTAATATCCAGCGCAGATACCGTAAATGCCTGCAAAATTGAAAGTGAAAGTTTCATTCTTGATTTGTCTGCGTGTTGGTGTTTTAATCCCCTCCTGGTCTTTGAGAAGCTGCTGAAAGTTGTAACCATGACATAATCATTCTATTTTTTTTTAAATGTAAAAAATAAACATTATTTAAATATTTAAATAAACGCACCCACCGCACCCACATATGCGCAAATCAAGTACAGGCACCAGCATGCCAACCTGGAGTAAAGAAAAAATACAATACTATATTATATGCTTTATTACCACTAGACTGATAAATGGCGAGGGACTGAAGGAGAACATTACTCTTTCCCATGCTCTCAAAACAGGGAAGTTCTAATAAATATGGCCAGTAAAGGCAACATGAAAAGACCAGGCTAAAGGAATTCTTCCAGACATATGACAAAAAATAGGTTTTCATGCCAGTGGTGTACAGTAAATGCATTGGAAACAAAAGCTACAGACACCATTAAGGAGAAAAAGTGAGCGTCTAATAATAAGTCTGCATGCACATGTTACAAGCACAACCACCAGTAATCTGCAGCATCTTTTTCAAAAGGTTGCCTGAACCCGTCTGACCCGATGGCATGTTGATGGTATGTTTATGTACTTTACATACATATACTGTATGAAGTGCCGTGAAAAACTATTTCCTGCTTTCTACCCTACACTTTAATTATTGAGACCATAAAACATTTACATTTACTATTACATGAAGATAGCCTATGTAAATGCAAATGCAATTTCTAAAAGATAATTTCATTTATTAAGGGGGAAAAAACTGTCCAAACCTCCTATGTGAGAAAGTAATTGCCCCTTGTTGTGGTAGCAATAACTTCAATGTAGCATTTGCAATAACTGCCACATCACTGTGGAGGAATTTTGGCCCACTCTTCTATGCAGAATTGTTTTAACTCAGCCACATTAGAGGGTTTTCGAGAATGAATGGCCTGGTTAAGGATCTCATTTGGAATCATTTATCCAACAGCAATAGAGACAGTACCACAAAGACAGGTTGTAGATGTGATTGAACACTGTACTGTATGTGCAAGAGTAATGTGACAACTGACAAGACATTACTAGTGCAATGCTAAGAACAACAACAACAACAAAAAAAAAACTCTACAAGATATGTAACCATATAAATAAAGGATGTAAATCACAAGTTTAAAAAAAGTAACTAATGCAATCTTGAGGTGCAATTTTATGTGTGGCAAAGTGACAGCAATGCAAATAGTAGTAATTTGTGCAAAGAACAGCATGAAAGCGACAATGAAACTGAGTCTGTGCATAATGGCAAAATCTGTAATAGTAAGAGTAACTGAGCAGCCCATGAAGCTAACAGATGAGAGAGTTACCCGGGTTACACGGTGATAAACGGTATATACTGTAGCAAAAGACCTTTTAAGCCTAGATCTCTCAATCTACATTATCAGGCTCCATGTAGACAGGTGTTGAAGAGCTGAATTGCTCTGGGACAAAGGATTTGGTCTGAGTCTGTCAGTTGAGTGGCTTTGCAATACTGTAGAAGTGTTCCACTTAACACACTCTTCTGTTTGCCGAAAATTACTATGTGCAATGGGTGGGTGAGGTTGGCCATGATGGACAGCATTTAGTTTAATATCCTCCTCTCCACAACTTCCTCAAGAGAGTCACGCTCCAAACCAACCACCAAGCCAGCTCTCCTGACCACCTTATCCAAGCACGTGGCATCCCTGCTTCCAGCAGACTACCACTTAAAGTACAGTGCATTGTCGATGACAGGTTGATAAAGCTTTTTACAGATGTTGAAATATTCTACAGATGTGGTCATTAAGAATGTGCGCTTTTTCCCGCGAAAGGCCACAATTTGTCTCGCGCCGTGCGTGGAATGCTACAAGCACCATTAAGGAATTGTAATAAATGTGTTGCACTTCACTGACATGGAAGGACTTTATCTAAAAGCCAGACCAAGTACTTGAGAATTGTATATAATTAGTTAGCCTAAAACAATATTGTTTCCAATGCTGGAGCAAACATGAATTTTAATTTGTTTTAGAATAGATCTTTCATGATGAATGTGCGTATATGTGCTTCATATTATGTTCATAATGATGAAATGAGATGCCCTAAACCATTCTTTAAAATTCAGAATAAAAAGTTTCTTATATAGTTTTTGTAATGGCTTAACAGGGACAAAACAATGAAAGACATGGCAATGCCTCAGTTTAAATGGTCTTAAAATTAATTTCATTTCCTGATAGTAGGATATGAGTTAATCTCATAGTGTTAACCATGCAAATGCCCTGATTCGTGAATATACCAACATGTAAAAAATGTGTCGACATTGAGCACCATCAGAAAACATGAATGAACAAATATATATAAGGAAATATTTTTATATGAACACAAAGTGCTTTGGGCTTGTCTGAAATAAAGCTGTTCATCTCTGTGTGGAAACCCGTGGCTCGTAATTTCACTTTACAAAAGGCAGGGTTTCATGGTGGTCCAGATGGCCTGTCCTCCGCTGCCCAAGACCTTCAAGACAATCTCTGTGTATGTGCACGGAGATACATCATGTAGGTGTGAGATACACCATGTAGGTGCACGGAGAGGTTGTGTGTGTGTATGCCAACATATGTTTATTAAAACGTAAAAATGTGACGACATTGAGCACCATCAGAAGACATGAATGAACGAAAAATCTATATTTTTAAGTAAATATTCTTATATGCACAGTGAAAGTGTTTATGGCTTTTTATAATAATAATCATCATGCTTTTTTGCTGTTTGTGTCCAGCATTGAATAATTATTTCATCCATTATTTGACCACGGCTGGAAATAACGGCTGGAATGTGATTGTGAATTTTTGACTGAAATAAAGCTGTTCATCGGCGTGAGTGAACCCATGGATTGTACTTTCACTTTAGAAAAGGCAGTGTTTTGATCAAAAAGCTGATAAACGTGTGCGATTCATCGTTAAAAATGCAGACCTTTTATAAAGTGAGAGTGCGAGCCGCGGGTTTACACACGCCGATTTTAAATGAATTTCAAAGCACGATTTTTATCTCATTTCATTATTATGAACATAATTTTGAATGACATTAGAAAAAAATATTAAATCCAACTATGAAGACGTAACGAGTGAGCGGTAGAGCTCTGATTAGACTATGTAGGAAATAGGCTCAACATCCCGGAGCCCAAACCTCATTTAAATTACATTTTAAATTAAAAATTATTGTAAGTTAACAACATAGCACAAGTTTAGGAAAAAAATATTTAGACTATAAAAAATTATTCATCATTTATTTTAGCTGGCACTGTTCTTATATTGCTCTCTGTCAGGGTAAATTTTCATGTACTGTTTCTCAGCCCCACCCCGTGAAAACAGCAAATTTAGGGAAAGGTTGTGTGCGGACCACTGAGCTTCTACGAATTAAAAAATTGACGTTGTTACTGTTTTTTAATCCCGCAGTGGAAGAATAAAAAAAGTCCCAAAATGTACACAACTTCTCATAATGTAACAGTAGATTGCCTGTTAGAAATACCCCAAATAAAACCTATAAAACCACATTTTAACCACTGCAGAGAAAGTGAGCCAGCTGTAGTTTTCAGAAGGTCGTTTCGAGGTGTGGCTGTGTTGAGCTCCAGGGGATTGTCTGGAGCTCAAATCTCCGAAAACGCTGTGTTTTGACACAGCAAAAATTGCAGCGCTTCTAGATAAAATATAAAACAACTGTCCATAAATAAAAATTTATATTTAGGCCTATACGTGAAAAATGACTGATTAAAACAAGGAAAGAAGACGTGCTGAGCTTCAGTTCATTGTAATACACACAAAAGGTCTAGGGAGGAAACAAAGACATTTCTTTTTCCGCTTTTTGCATTGAGTTTAATCATGTAGCACTTTTAGTATTCATAGCCAAATAGTCTCCTCAGAAAGAACAGCCGACTCTGACCTTTCTTATACAGGTAGTCAGTGTTAACTGACCAGTCCAGTTAGTCATCCAGCTGTAGCCCCAGGTATCTGTATGACCTCACCATCTCAACATCCACTCCCTCGCTGGAGACAGGTAACAGGGAAGACCCGGACCGGCAAAAGTCAATCACCATCCCCTTGGTTTTAGTGATGTTCATTTGTAGCAGGTTTAGATTAAACCAGACCACAAAGTCCTAGACCAGACTTCTTCATGTGGCATGAACAGTCCACTGTGGTGCTCCTGTGCTGGTAAATATGGTTTCTGAGATGCAGTCCCTTGTCCTGACCGTGGACCTCTGATGAGGTAGTCTGTGATCCAGATCACCAGGTTGAATCCACCTGCATGTCAGTTAGCTTGTTTCCCGAGAAGGGGGGCTGGATTGTGTTGAAAGCGCTCACTTGTGGCATGTTAAGGGAGTGGGAGGCATGGGAGAAAAAGATAGCAAGTAGAGGGGAGGGTATTTTGCTTGTTGCCGGATACACTGTGCATGGGTCCCCTGTCACCTAGAAAGCCTCCTTGAGCTAAGCTAGGTGGTGGTGCTTGATGCACTCGGAGGTTCCCTGCAGAAGCCATGCAATAATTTGCTCCTTTGAGGTCATGTACTGTATATGTATAATCACACACAAGCTCATTTATTAAAGGTTTCTTTAAATCTTCCCATTACACACAGTGTGGGATTTGAATGTAGGACTTGAATCATTGTCATATGTGTAAAATATTTCTATACCTTTGATAGTTTCACTCAAAATGTCCTTGAAAACAAATAAACATAATTTTATCAAACATACCTGAAAATAGAGTTTTGATATTTTAGACATCAACCTATTAGTAGATTCTTCACAATATTGGTTTGTGTATTGTCAAGGCAAGCCATGCTTGCATTCATTGGTCTTTATTTTTTGGCACTGAACATGAACACACTGAACACACTAACCCTAACCCTACCTCTTCTGTGTTTATGTTATTGATCCTAGCTGATGTTTTGTTTCATACCAAGCACACGTTTTATTGTATTAACCGTGCCATAGTAGCATAACTACCTGCAACCGGATCATTCATTGTTTCTGCAACATTCTCATACTAGTCATATTAGACACAAGTCAAGTTTTTTTTATTCTTGGCCTTGGTTCATCCATTTTATACTTCTGAGGTACTGGAGTAGCAGGATTATCAGATTCAACAGAGGAACCTGAGGAACCCAGAACACTTGGATCAAATTTCCTTCAGGCGTACTAGAATGAGAAGGGCCCTGTCGAGCAATTTCATAGTGAACATTACCAACGGATATTTCTGAACAACCTTGTGCACACACTTAAACTTCAGCATAGTAGCTTCCAATGTCCTGCACTGAATCAGGCTTTAGAGAATGTGGGAAAGAGAACAAGGGATGGGAAGGTAAATAAAATGTTTGGGGAGCTCAACATTGAAACCATGCCATTTCCTGTGGCATCAATGCACTGAGCCTTTTAAGTGTTATGGAGTCAGGGGATTGCAATATTACTTCAAGCTGCATGTTTATATTAATTGTGCTGCTTGCTATACAAGATTTGTCCACTAGATGTCAGTATAACGAGCCCTTAAATTAAACTTTATGAAATGAACCTTTTGGCTGGAAAGCCTTGACATGCAAATGAGGCTTCATCTTACCACCACTAGTATGGAGCTGATTCATAATTATGTAATTGTAATAATATTAAATAATGATTTAGCACTTTTATTTTGCCTCATGCTCATGTCCCGGAAGTGAAACAATGATTGTGTTGTGCGCATGCGCAGTGTAGTCATTGTTGTTATGCATACAGTCTCCTTTCTCTGTTATGTTTTATTTGTGTGTTTATGAATAAAGGTGCTCAGTCGTCCTGATTTTCAACCCCAGCCCTGGACCTGTAGCCATAAAACATGCCGGTGCAGGGGGATTGTGAGTTCTTGGTGAATTGGTACCCGTCTGTGATCTATAACTTTTTGAATGTAGTCCTGGAACTGAATAATATGAATGTCTGGAGTAGAGCCCAGACCAATAAGTTGCCAGGAAACGTCTGAGCTTTTCTGGCATAACTTTGGACCTGAAAAAATAAAGTTTATGAAGGCGATGAAGCTCATGAGGGTTGAGTTATCTGTGTCATTTAAAATGTCTAAAGGTGTTAAACAAACTATAACGCATGGCTTGGAAATGAAAAAAAAAAAAAAGATCCTTGGATAATCCATGCATCCATCCATCCATCTATCCATCCATCCATCCATCCATCCATCAATTTTCCCACCAGAATGAACAAATCTGCTGAGCCCTCATCGAATTAATACACTTTAAAAGCCACTTAATGATGCATTTAGCAAAACATTATTATTGATTGATTATTCCTCAAATCCATCCATTCATCCAGTACAAAAATGTGTTAAACTCTTCCAAACAAAGTCATCTATGCATTGTCCATGCTACCAAATGATGCATTTAAGGTAAAAAAATAATTTGCTGCAAATCTTTTCACTATTTTCCTTCATTCATCTATCCATCCATCCATCCATCCATCCATTGTTCTATCAACAAGTACAGTATCATGCATTTCTAATCCTAAATATTTTGATAAAACAAGTAGCCATTACTGAGTACTACCTTGATAAATAATCTATTTGGTTCAGTAGCAGCACAGCAGTTAAGGATCAATGCTTGCAACCAGAAAATTGTAAAGGTAAATTTTTACGACTACCCAAAAGCTAGGGATGGACATATGACATTCATCTGCTTAGCTATGTGCTTGGACTGGATACTATCTCATTTTAAAATGATTGTAAAAAAATAGCTTGTGAAAAGCTTTTTTTGTGAAAAAAAAATGGTTGATTATACTGTATAAGGAAACATTGCCCGGTCCTTTCAGTGTGGAATTGATGTATCCATTGATGGTGTGGAACTGCTGACTTTCAGACGGTTTCCTCGGGTTATCTGCCCTGCCCACGTCTCTATACCAACTCTTACTCTCATTAAAAACATCAAACAGCAGCACAAACTCAGGCACCTTGGGCTGATGGTCGTCTGTAAGTGTACCTAGACAAGGGGAAAAGGTTAAAGGTCAAAGGAGCTAGAATTCTGTAAGATATATTTAAACTAACACTGCAACTAACTAACTAACAAATTTCGACTCCATCAGACCTGATTGGCAGGAAAGCCCAGAAAATGAGTAGGAGTAGGTGAGACACTCTGGGTCTGCGATGGTTGGCCCACTGTTAGGATGAATGTCCCACACGTATTTATAATATCTACCAGGCTTTACAGAATCATCTTCTTGCTCCAGGGAAGATCATCATAAACCACACCTGGATATAATATGTAACAGCTTGGGTTAAAGGTATGAAAACTGTTTTTTGTAAAAAAAATAAATAAATAAAATAAAAAAAATATATATATATATATTCAAAAAAGCTTTGTAATGAAAAAAATGTGTATATATAAAAACAAAATATACAGGAACATATGGATAGATTATATAATATAATGTAAAATTAAAAGGTTAAAAGTTTATGATGAGTGAATGATGAGTTTATTAAGGGTAAACTTAATTATAGAACTGAAGAAATAGAAAGTAATAAAATATGATGTTATGCTCTAGATTTAAGACTGCATTAAGTCCAAGCAATTAACCAAGTATTGAAGAAACAGATACGTCTTGAGTCAGCGTTTAAAGACAGTCAAAGAGCTGTACAGATATCTATAAAGGTGTTCATTACACTATGTAGGTGCCAGAACAAAAAACAGTCTAGATACATATCTTCCTCGATCTCTGATGGTAGGACCAGGCGAGCAGTCCTGGAGGATAGGCGGGAATGTGATGCAATGCAGGGTGTGATTAAAACTAAGAGGTAAGTGGGTGCTGGGCCATTTGGTAGGTGAGCATCAGGGCTTTGAATTTGATGCAGGCAGCTACAGGAAGCCAGTGCAGGGAGTGGAGAAATGGAGTGGTGTGAGAGAACTTGGGAAGGTTCAAAACATTCTGGATCAGCTGCAGAGGGCGAATGATGAACAGAGGCAGACCTGCCAGGAATGAGTTGCAGTAGTCCAGTCTAAAAATAACGAGGGACTGAACAAGCACCTGAGTCGCCTGTGAAGAAAGAAATGGGTGGATTTTTTTCTGATGCTGTAAAAGAGAAATCGATAATAGCGAGTAAGGTTAGCAACATGTGAGGAAAATGACAGATAATTGTCCACAGTTACCCCAAGATTTCGGGCAGTGGCTAAAGCAGTGATCTGATTGTTGTCCAGAGAGATCACAAGTTCTTGACCAGGGAAGAATCGTCTGGGATGAGCAGTTTTACTCAGATTTAGCTTCAGCTGATGAGCTGCCATCCAGGATGAGATGTCTGCCAGACATGTTGAAATGTGTGTGGAAACATGAGTTTCTGAGGGAGAAAAGGAGAGAATAAGTTGCGTGTCATCTGCATAACAATATTATGAAATGTCATGCAATGGTATGACCTTACCAAGAGACCATGTATAAAGGGAGAACAGAAGAGGACCAAGTACTGAACCCTGTGGGACACCAGTAGAGAGTCTGCATGGGGCAGATGTTGATCCCCTCTATGTCACCTCATACAACCTATCTCCTGTTCCATAGATTCCAAAGCTAAGAATAAAATAGAATCTTGTGGTTCACTGTGTCAAATGCAGCTGACTGGTCCAGAAGGATGAGAACAGATGATAGTTTAGTTGATCTAGCAGCATGGAGCTTCTCAGTAACTGACAGAAGGGCAGTCTTTGTGGAATGTACCACTTTGAATCTGGATTGGTTGGGGTCATTAAGGTTGTTCTGTGATAAATAAAGAGACATTTGGTTGAAAATAGTCCCTTCAAGAATTTTGGAAATAAAACAGAGAAGCGATCTAGGCATGGTTTCTGGAGGATGGGAATAATCCTTGCCTTCTTAAAAGGCAACATGACCAGATGATATGGAATGGTTGATGATAGTTGTTATGAAGGGAAGAGGTTCTCGTGAGATGGCCTGGCCTGATTAACGATTATATTATCAAATCAACTTTTGTTGTAGTTTCCTTGCAGGAAACTTTCCTTGCAGGAAACTTGGCAGGAAGCTTTGCAATGTTGGGTTTATCCAGCATTACAGACATGTCTTTTTAAAAACACATATTCTAGGAAACTATTCAAACAAGCTGTTGTATAACAGGGTGGTAAACTCAGTCGCACTAACCTGCCCAAGGAGGTTAAGTTGAGTCTGTATATTCAGTGTACACGACTGTGTATTTTAAATACATAAGCAGGTTTCAATCAAACCTAAGGGCCTTGTATGGTAACTAAAAAGTTTAATTATTATTATTATTAGTAGTAGTAGTGGTAGTAAGTTATGATGGTTTGTAAAATTAAATTACAGCTATACACTATGAGACTATACTGAGACTATGAGACTATACAAGTTATAAGGAATAAAGCACGACTTAAAATTTTACTGTAGGAAAGTACATATTGTTCTAGTAGATTGTGAAGCAATACATCCTGACAAACAGACAAATTATTGTCATGATGGTTATTTTTCCATAACAGGACTTCCTGAGGTCTGTGTGCGCATGTGTTTAATTCAAGTTAAGACGAAACACATTTTTTTCATGTTACTTAGATACCACAAAGCCCTCCATCCTGAAGAAAACTTTAACAGCTGACTGTTAGACTCAAAACTCTACTATAAAGGCTAAAAAATCATCTTATCAGCAATTATGTAAACTTGCATAATTGTTATATATTTTTAAACTAATCAACTCATCAGAGAATTCAACAA
Organism: Clarias macrocephalus; assembly: GCA_011419295.1. NCBI lineage: Eukaryota > Metazoa > Chordata > Actinopteri > Siluriformes > Clariidae > Clarias > Clarias macrocephalus. The sequence goes on along the minus strand of JAAGKR010000512.1, from coordinate 52,644 downwards.
GGATTAAAATCTGCATTAGCTGTGTGTGTGTGTGTGTGTGTGTGTGTGTGTGTGTGTGTGTGTGTGTGTGTGTGTGTGTGTGTGTGTGTGTGTGTGTGTGTATGATGAGTGAGTGTATGTGTGTTGTGAGTACCTGACATTAGCAGCTGGATCCCCATCACCGGTGTTCAGATAATCCCAGCTTGTCTCCACTGCAGCGATGAAGAACTCCTGTGTCTTCTCCACAGCATGTGAACCCGGAAAACTATTTACAAGGAAGAGGATGATCACTAGAGCATTCATGTCTAGAGTTCTCAAACACACAACACACACACACACACACACACACACACACACACACACACACACACACACACACACACACACACATTAAAATTCAATAGTCAATTTTCTTGCTAATCATCATGCCTTTTTGCTGTTTGTGTCCAGCATTGAATAATTATTTCATCCACTATTTGACCAAGAATGGCTGGAATTTGGTTGTGAATTTATGACTGAAATAACGATGCTCATCGGCCGATGCTTTCACTTTGTAAAAGGCAGAGTTTATTTGGCGAGTATTCGTTTGTTCTATATTATTTTACTATTTACCATTTTACTGATTTTACATTTTTTCTATTTTGCACAAATTGATGCTCTCAACAAAACACAAACACTATAGTATATACTCACGAAATAAATGCTGTCTCGTGCAAAATGAAAATGAGTGTCGTTGTGAGCAGATTTATTTCACTCATAAAATACTCAAATCACAAACAACAACACAGCACAATGCTTGTTATCTGTGAATGGCTGAAATGTGGATGTGCATATATATGCCTTTTAGCAAATGTAAAATGTTTGCGTGAACCCGCAGCTCGCATTTTCACTTTACTTTTTTTTTTTTGATGAAAAGGCTGATCAAACACGCACAGACAGATATGAACAGTTTATCAATAAAAATGTATTTTTAATCCAATTTATTCATTGGATTAAACTAAAACATTTTAAATTTCATTTATTTTGTTTTGTATGAAAAAAACATGCATGTATAAAAACAATGAATAACAGAATCATTATTTTATTTCTGTTTGAGCTGTATATATACAATACTTAAAAATGTGGTTCTCACACGTTTATGAGCTCTGTTGCTTGCTGTCAATAGGCGCCTGAGTGGGATTAATACATTATCTGCTTCAGGATACCCAAAATTGAAACACAACTGCCCCCTACGGGTAATGTACATCATACTGCTGCGGCAGCTCGTGAGATTCTTTTGCGCAAGACGCACATTGTTAATGTTTAATCCACACCTAAGGAAAGCAGTTTGAACCCACCTTCAATGTTCTTAGTCTTGCTTCCTTGTACATCAGGTCTCTTGTACAGGCAGTATATCTACTTTTCTCTGCTCCATCATATCAGCTAGCTCTCTCCCATTACCAGTGACATTACCAGCAACATTCAAAATTCCTCTCTCTCTCCTTTCTTTTTCATGATGATCTGTTTCATGATGATCTGTTTCATGATGATCTGTTTCATGATGATCTGCATATTGATTTGGAACCTGTTGTACGCCGGATCCGCTTCCTGTCGCAACCCTCCTCATTTATTCAATAAAATACCATCGTGTTGTAATGTGACAAAATGTGGAAAGGTTCAAGGGTTATGAAGACTTTTGCAAGCCACCGTAAATCTGGAATGGGATGTTCAGCAAGCACATATGTGTGTGATTGTGAGGTGTCCACAAATATCAATATACAACAAAAATCCCTTTTAAAACAATATGTATTGTATGTATACAAATGTGTGACTATCATTTCAGTCTGGAAGGAAACTATTTGTACAGTATTGATTTTTCAAAGAGGCATAGTTAATGTTAGAGCCAAGGCCAGAAGACAAGTATTCAATATTCTTAATGTCGTATTTTTGAGCTTTCATGCTGTAAAAGTTTGTGTATATTCTGAATAATAACTGATGCCACTACATCTGGTTAGAGTATTTATTTATTTATTTATTTATTTATTTAAACATGTTTCGATAAAGTTTTAATTATTTATTAAACTGCAAGCTCAGCAAGCACAGATTTATCTGTATACAGTATACAATTTACAGACAGTTTCAATCAAAGGAGTACAGTTTTTACCTTGTTGCCCTATATATGCTTTTGAGATGAAATATATAGTCATATATATTACAAAAGTAAGCCTTATTATCTGAATAACAGACTGTATTCATTTACAAAGTGTGGTAATTAAATTCTTAGCAATTAATTAAGCCAATAGATACGTATTAGGTTTGTAAAATTAATTAGTACAATAATAAACAATAAAGCAAGTTTTTAACATTCTACATTCTTTTATTATCTATTCTTTATTATCCTTGTGTCCAAGGTCTTCAACAGAGTCATTGGCTAAATAAACAATTTGTCTCAGTGCCAACAGAAGGAGGACATCGACCTCATTGTTTGTTTCTGTCTCCTCGTGGTAGTTCTTCACAGGGAAGACACAGGTCATAGGAACTTGCAATTTGTCACTGCATTCTTTCATCTGAACTCAGAAACAAACAAACACACACACACACACACGCACACGCACACACACACACACACACACACACACACACACACATTAAAATTCAATTGTCAATTTTCAATCACTAGACCTCTGAAGGTGTGCTATGGTGCTGCACCAAGCTGTTAGCTGTAGATCCTTTAAGTCCTATAAGTTGCAAGGTGGAGTCATGAATAACACTCACATCCCACATCCCCCCTATCGGACTGAGATCTGGAGGCCAAGACTATACCTCAAACTCTTTGTCATGTTTCTCACCCCATTCCTAAATTATTTAACAGTACATCAGTACAACAGTCATTATTCTGCTAAAAGAGGCCAGGGAATACTTGGTCTGCAACTATTTTTTAGGGGTTACAGTATATGTCATTTCAACATATACATGAACAAAGCACACATACATGTCTTCCTGCAACACAGATGGACCTCTTAAGTTTTTTTTTTTTTAAACTGTAATTTCACAAATTTTTTGGTGTGATATTATATCATAAAATATTTCTATATAAAAGATTTTGAATTTACAGTTATTTCATCTTATTACAATCAATGGGAAAGAGGGGATGTAGAAATGTTTATGGCTTGTTTACACTAAGTTGTACTTTCGCCGTTAGACAAATACACTATCTGTTTAGTAATCGGAGAGTGAATCACAGATGAGAAATTGAAAAGTTGATCAGATTAAGTTTTCTATTAAAATGACTTTAACGCATTAAAATTCAGTTTTACCACTTTAGTGCAGTGAAAAATATTCAGTTTAGAGTTTCTAAATAATATCTATTGGTGCAGGTGTTTGTTAACATTGAGCAAGTGGCTCATTAGTAGATTATTGTAAAATAGATTATTAAATCATTATTGACTGGTTTTTGATCCTCCAATGTATGAAACGTAAAGATATCATTGCCAGAGCGAGTTCTGGTCAATGTACAGACGAATCTTTTCTTTTATTCATATAGATTTCCTGTCAGCTAGCCTATTTGGCCCTTGTCAAAGTTGATCAAATGCCTTATGCTTGCCTATTTTTCTGCATCGAACACATCAACTATAGAGACAAAATGTCCACCTGCTGCCTAATACAGTATATCCAACCCACTTCTATGCACCACTGTAACAAGATATTGTAGGTTTTTTATGAACTGTAGCTACTGTGACAAGGGCCAAATTGTGATTTGGCTAGAGGACTGGGTCAGAGCAACTCCAAACCTGCAGAGGTTGTGGGATGCTCCCAGGCTGCAGTGGTCAGGTCTTACCAAAAATGATCCAAGGTTAATGCTGGTTCCCACAGAAAGGTGTCAGAACACAGTGCATTGTTGTTTTGGTTGTTTATTGTCATGACTTCTCATTGCAATGCATCTTTTTAATCTCTCTCTCTCTCTCTCTCTCTCTCTCTCTCTCTCTCTCTCTCTCTCTCTCTCTGTCCCCCCACATACAGTATCAGTCAAAAGTTTTAACACACATTTTAATTCAATGTTTTCTGTTAAGTGACTTATTTTCGACACACATATATAAAACAATAGTATTAGGTAATTAATTAACAACAACTTCATTAAGACATGAAGATCAGCTGCTCTGGATCAGTATTATTAAGTGAATTCACAAAACCCATCAAGCACAATGATGAAACTGGCTCTCAGGTCCAAAATGCACAGAATAACTTACCTTGCTTTTAATTTTCTTGCTCATGTAGATGGTTTTCACAGTATACTTAACAGATGGACAGACTTCATCACACATAGTCATGATAACAGCTTGTGGGATTCCTGCAATTAAGATAAAAAAAGACTTTCTATTAACCTTGTATTGTGAGGTTTATCATTTATGGTTCAAGTAGAAAAATTGCAGCAGTGACATCAAGTCTTATAGTAAGTACTGTAAACAATGATAAACACTAGATAATAAGAATAATCTGAATAAAAATACTGTAAGCTGATATTTAAAAGAAATATTTAAAAAAAAAATCTTATTCTCACATCAATCATCACATCAAGATGATTGACCTGTTTGAATGTACTGAATCAACTGCACTGCATTATGTATTATGGATTTGTGGAAAGTGGTTTGTGCCACTCTATTATATTTTATCATTTACCAAGTTCACTTGCTTCATCCAAATATGCCTTCATCTTGTCAATGGTAGCCTGAGGCATGGTAGAGATAGTGTTTGCTGACACCACACAGACCACGCAATGTGTTTTTTCTCTGTTTGAGGGGGTACTGATGTAGCGTGGGTCATCTGGAGAGAGTGGAGTTTCACTATTAAACTGTAAATAGAGATCAAATATTGATGAGTAGGAAACGTAACAGCATTGTTGAATTCTTCAAAAAGATTGCTCACAAGGTTGCATAATTTATTTCTAACAGCAGATCTGATGGTTATTATTACTGCAAGGTTTATATGGTGAATCTTACTTTTGTATTTCAAACACTTTTCTCTCACTTAATATCCAGGTAAATACGCTTTTAAGGAATGATTGTGCCTGAGTACAATTGCTCCCCCTTCCCCTTACCCAGACTGCTTTCACCTTAGTAAGATTGTATTGTACCAGAGTACACTAGTTTACAGTAGGTGCAAGCTGTCAATAGGCACAAAGAGAAAGTTGAGCCTCATGTGATACCTAATATAATAGATACTTTGGATATCATGCCAAGGGGCATCCTTTTGCCTGCCTTCCTACGTTATGAGATATGGTTGGGTAGTGAAGAGGATGAAATTAGTGCGTGCTGATACGCATGAAGATTTTATAAGATAGAGGTTTGCTAATGTTGTCCTGTTATAAACAGCAATTCACTTCCATGTTCAGGTATGGTTGGTTTTCATGTTTGGTTCATAATAGCATAAATACGCACAGTACGCTGATCCATGCACACGCACAATAGTATGTTCACATTACACAACAGTTTCAGTTAGATGAGGAATCTAAGTTTATTGTAGACACAGGCTCATAGACACAGGACAGTTAAGGATTAAAATAAATAAATAAATAAATAAATCACTTGGACTTTCCAAGTCACAACTTTACAGTTTTTACATACTGTACATAATATTTTGGGGAGGATTTTGCATCCTTCTGTGCAAACTCTAGATATCCATTTGTGTATGTGGAAAATGTCAGGAATAAAATGTAAATAAATATATGATTAAATGATACAGTACATATGTCAATTTAACATGATGTTACCCACCTTATAATTATTTGGCAAATGTCCATGCAGTGCATTTGTCAAATCATCAGGATGAACATTTTGTGCCTTTTCTTCCATGCCCATGAAATCAAATAGAGTGATTTTCAAAGTTGCAGAGGGAACTTTGATTTCATGGCCTTTGTACTAATATGGGAAACACAATAAACACATACAGTATCATCTTGATCATCTTTATACTTCCTGTGTTTTTAATTTTCTTTCTTTTTTTTAAGTAAAAAATGTAAGAATCAACACTTTTTTGAACAGACCACTCCAGAACAGACCATCAGGGTTAAAATACAGGATAGAAAATTGTCACTTATATATTTTTTCTACCGAAAATCACATTTGCACATATTAAAAGGGAGGGCATTAAATATAACACTTTGTGCAGGAATCCAAAAATGCTAAATAAAATTAACAAGAAAATTAAACATATTTGAAAGAAGCAATAAAGGGAACAAAAATGTTTTCACCAGCCCCCCACCCAGAACAGAAAAGAGTCTAGAGGCATGTATTCCCCGATCCATAAGAGACGGTGGGACCAACCGAGCAGTGCGTATGTGGGTGCTGGCCATTTTTAGCTTTGTAGCTACAGGAAGCCAGTGCAGGGAGCAGATAAGTGGGGTGGGGTGGTGTGGGAGAACTTGGAAAGGTTAAAAGCTGCTGAAGACGAATGGTGGACGGAGGCAGAGTTGCAATAGTCCAGTCTTGAAATAACAAGGGACAGAGCAAGCATCTGAAATGTACATATGTGCCAAATAAGGAGACAGAAATGGAAAGAGTACATAAATGCTGAGATATGCCCTCATGTCTGGTTCGTCAACTTCACTATTGAATTTGTCTCGCTAATGAGTGTGAGATTGATCAGTGTCAGATTCCGGATAAAAAAAATTCTGGAGAGATTGGTAGTAACAGTGATTAGTATGTACAAAACTTTTTTATTTATACTTTTGTATGTACAATAACATCACTTTTCAAACATAACATGATTTAAATGAATATACTTACTGTTTTGGTGCAACTCGTGGCTGCTGATGGTGCTGCTTTCACTTTGGCAACAACCCGTTTTTCAAAGACACTGTTCAGGGAATTTATAAAGCTGGACTTTCCAGCTCCAACAGCTCCATGCAACAGGATCCGAAGATGACTAATATCTGGATTACTTGGTTTAAGATTTTTCATACTCTCACCTATCTGCTGCTTACTGTGGTATGAGAAATTACAAATGGAAGTCAAACACACACCTCACAATCTTGACCTTATTTGGTGGTAACACCTGTTGCTCTAGAATTTAACAGTATTCCTTATGTGAATTTATACTGTAAATGCACAGGTTCCCAAACATTTTCAAGTTTTGGTATATCAGACAAATTACACTGATTTTTTTTAAAAATGTTTGACACAATTTAATATTTCAGATCATAAATATTAGTCAAAGAAAACACAAGTAAACACATTATGCAGTTTTTAAATTAAGGTTTTTATTAAAACAAAATCCAAAACTACATAGCCCTGTGAGAAAAAGTGTTTGTCCCCTCAACCTAATAACTGGTTGCAGCAACAACTGCAATCAAGCTTTTTCGATAACTTGCAATATATCTGTTACAGCGCTGTGGAGGAATTTTGGTCCATTCATCTTTGCAGAATTGTTGTAATTCAGCCACAAACACTTTTTCACAGAGTTATGTAGTTTTTGATTTTGTTTTCCCTTAATAATAAAAATCATTCATTTAAAATGGCTGCATGGTGTGTTTACTTGTGTTATCTTTGTCTAATATTTAAATTAGTTTGGTAATCTTTAACATTAAAGTTGTTATAAACATGCAAGTAAGAAATCAGTAAGGGGGAAAACACACTGAACAATTTTCAAGTTTTTGTATATCAGACAAATATGTGAACGCTTACTAGACAGTTTTAACACGTACTAGGTCAATTTGGAGACTGGCATTTTTTTTTTTTGAGATCGTCAAACTAATTTTAATATCACACAATGATAACCCAAGTAAATACATGCAATTTTGAAATGATGATTTTATTTATTAAGAGAAAACAACCTGTCCAATGGTAAATCTTCACAGGAGTGGCCAGCCTACCTAAATTACGCAACATCTAAAGATCTGCAGAGCTCACTTGCCTCAGTTAAGATCAGTGTTCATGATTCAACAATAAGAAAAAGACTGCCATAGATGCGGTTTGATGCCCAGAGTTCCAAGGTGAAAGCCACTGCTGACCATAAAGGCTTGTCTCACATTTGCCAAAAACATCTTTATTATTCCCAAGACCTCTGGACAAATATTCTGTGGACTAACGGAACAAAATCTAAACATTTTGGAAAGCCTGCCGTTACATCTGATGTAAAACTAACAGTGTTTCATAAAAAGAACATACCAACAGTCAAATTTGGTCATGATAATGTGATGGTCTGGGGCTGCTTTGCTTTGACTTGCCATAACTAATAGAAACATTAATTTTGCACTCTAGTGGGCCTATCACGCTCTTCTAGCTAGCCTTTTTTCAGGTCCAGACAGACAGCCCAACAGACCGCAAGCTACACTTCCCGCTGTGTTTTATAATGTGGGGGAGACATCTGAGATAAATTAGTGATAAATCAGTGAGCTCTGAAGTGAGTGAGGTGCAATAGGAGATTTAGGCGCAGGCCACAATATCTTCTGTATCTTACATAGTCAGTAAAATAGGGGCATTTACTCTGAGCAAGTAACAGAGAATGAAGTAGAGACAGAGAATTAATGAAGAATTTTATTTCCACCTGCTTTATACCCCTCTGAATATAGCAGGGCTGATTGAGTCAGGTCATACAGTAAGGTTGACTTTACATACAAGATCCACCAGGCCACTGCCACAGAGCTTATGTAGCTCTGGTCATGTAGCTCAAGTTCATCCCAAAGCTATAAAAAATCTATTTTTTGATATTTATTTGTAAAGGTGTGTCCATGCACTTTCATCTAAGGGTTCGTTTTTGGGGACCCAAATAGGACATTTGTTGACCATAACAGCATACTGAAATAAAAGGTATAGTACAGCTTCAACTATTTATTATGAGCAATGGTGTTTACATGTGTCAGTCAGCCGTTTCTGTGCAGCTTTTGTGTAATCACATCTTACATGAACTTTCGAAGGGCGTTGGTATAGTATTATGTTAGTTCCCTTTCAAAAGCTACACTTGATGCTGCATGAAAACGCTATGAGAACGTCTCTTTGCTCCACGGGTTGTGAAGCATGTGTGTATCAAAAACGGCAAACTTTGGCTTATATAACCTCGGTCAGGTGATGTCATCTGATGAGGTGCACCTGCATGTTATAAATAGGACTGAACTGTCAACATCCTCAGTTCTTTTTGTCTTCAAAGACTGCATGGTGTGTGTGCATGTGTGCAAAGCACTTTATAAAAACAAATGTAGAAAGTGTTTGACTACTCACCAGAAAGATGGCAGAGTTAGAGAGGAGATGCGTGCCTCCGTGTGAAAGACATCTCGCGGAGGGTGATCTCCACGCTTTCTGTTTTGAGTGTTTGGGGGAAGAGCATGCTATCCTTGGGCTTGAGGGAGGATGTGAGCATTGCGATCTGCTCCCTAGTAAAGTCCTTCGCGTTCTTCTTGCCTTCTTGCTGATCTGGCAGAAGCACATGAGACGGAATCCGCCTTTTCTCTCACGCTCTTGCCGGATCATGAGCCTTTAGTGTCCACTTCAAAGAGACCGGACCTGAGGAGCATGATCTCCACAAAAAAGAAGTCCCGAGGCTTATGTGCCCAGGACCGTGGGGTGTCTCCGCCCGGGGAGGGGTACGGAAAATTCCATCACAGAATAAATTCTCCTTACCGGCACCCTCAGGAGGCCGGTGTTCAATCTCCACCACCACTGATGTTTAGGGGAACAGCGGCCTCCAACAAAATGTTAGGTGTTCGGTTGCCTCCTGCCACGTTTCAGGATGTCGAACATCTAACACCCCCCAACCCCCCCCCCCCCCACACACACACACACACATCTAGCCGAAGCGACAAAAATTCTGCCCCTTTCGGAGAAACTGGCATCATGGAAGCTACTGCCAGGCATGTCTCCTTGGGTACAAAAGACTGTAGAGAGAGGCTACAGGAATCAATTTGTCATAGAACATGTTCCCCTCCCAGACAAAGAGTCAGGCTTTTACTTGGTTCCCAAGAAAGATGGGGAGCTGCGTCCAATTTTAGATCTTCGCGGGCTGAACCACTATCTCAAAAAATACAAGTCCAAAATGTTGACAGTCAAAATTATTGTTTCTCAAATCCAACCAGAGGATTGGTTTGTGACAATTGACCTGAAGGACGCATATTTTCATGTAGAAATATTGCCACAACATAGGAAGTTCCTGAGGTTCGCTTTCAGGGCAAAGCTTACCAGTATTAGGTCCTTCCATTTGGCTTAGCCCTGTTACCCCGCACATTTACAAAATGTATGGATGCAGCCCTGGCTCCTTTACAACTCCAGGGCATCTGTATCTTGAATTACATAGACGACTGGCTGATTCTGGCTCAGTCACAGGAGCTAGCGCTTCGACATCGAGATGTCGTCCTAACTCATCTCGACTCTTTAGAATTGAGACTCAATGCCACGAAAAGCATTCTCTTTCCTGCTCAAAGGACGACATATTTGGGTGTCACATGGGATTCGACCACAATGTGAGCACAGCTGTCTCCTGCACGTGTCGAATCCATTCTCAATACCCTAAAGGAGATCAAGCTAGGCCAGAAAGGTACCTTTCACTACTTTCAGAGAGTGTTGGATCTCATCGCAGCTGCATCCACGGTGATACCCTTGGGCCTTCTGCACATGAGATCATTTCAGTTGTGGCTAAGACCCAGGGGATTCCATTCAAGGGCCAATCCCCAGAGGCAAATAAGGGTTATGCACCTTCGTACCCTTTCTATGTGGTTCAGACTCCGGTTTTTGACTCTAGGTCCATGTTGTCATTGTAAGACGCTAACGACAGACGCTTCCTTAGGTCTTAGATGGCCATCCAGCCCAAGGGATCTAGAGAGGTCATCTTCTCAAATGGCACATCAATTGCCTCAAAATGATGGCTCCATTTCTGGCTTTGAAATACTTCCTCCAGCAGTTGAGAGGCTACCATGTCCTACTGCAGGTGGACAACACTACAGTATTCTCGTACATAAATCGCCAGAGCGGATTGCGCTCACGCCTCTTGAACAAGCTAGCACACAAGGTTCTGCTTTGGTCACAGGACAAGTTCCTGTCAATCATGGCGATTTATTTTCCGAGGCATACAAATGTTGGAGCAGATTTGCTATCCAGACAAGCTGTGACACATCAAGAATGGAAACTCCACCCCGAAGTAGTGAGTCAAATCTGGGAGAGATTTCATGTAGCAAAGGTGGACCTCTTTGCCTCACGAGAAACAGCACAATGTCCCCTTTACTACTCTCTGAGTCCTTCAGCTCCCCTGGGTCTGGACGTGTTGGCCCACACGTGGCCCATACTACGTCTCTATGCATTTCCTATGATAGCTCTGCTCCCAGGAGTCCTGGCGAAGGTCCGTCAACAGGGCTTGCGCCTCTTATTGATAATGCCCCGCTGGCCGACCAGAGTTGGGTTCTCAGATCTAATATATCTCCTCAATGGCTCACTGTGGGTGATTCCCGTGAGGAGGGATCATCTGTCTCAGGCACAGGGGACAATATTTTATCCCCAGCCTGAGCTCTTCAACCTTCACGTCTGGCCCCTGAAGGGGACCGACTAAGAGATGCTGGTCTTCCAGCCAGCGTAAATGAAACTATTCTAAGTGCTATGGCTCCCTCCACTAGAAGAACATATGCCCTCAAATGGAGTGTATTTGAAAGTTGGTGCATGGCAAAACATGGCAAAAAAGACCCAGTCCACTGCCAAATTGTTTCAGTGCTGGAGTTTCTACAAGAAAAGTTGACCTTGGGCTTATGCCCTAGTACTCTCAGAACGTACGTAGTCGCTATTTCGGCTTATCATGTTCTGACTGATGGGGTTTCTGTGGGAATGCACCCTTTAGTTGCCCGCTTTATTCCTAGAGCTAAACGGTTGAGGCCGCCCACTAGAGAGACAGTCCCTTCTTGGGACCTAGCTATTGTGCTAGCAGGTTTGGTTGATACCCCTCTTGGACCATTAGAGTCAGGGCCAGTCAGGCTTCTGACCCTTAAGATGGTTCTTCTCATGACCATTACTTCTTTGAAGAGAATTGGAGATTTGCAGGCTTTGTCAGCCTCCCTATCTTGCTTAGATTTTGCTCCTGGGCTATTCAAAGCTATTCTGCATCCTCACCCGCACTATCTTCCGAAAGTTCCATTCTCGACCATGCACCCAGTTGTTTTCGAAGCCTTCTGTCCTCCACCATTTACAGCTCCGGCACATTTCACTTACTGTGTCCAGTTTGTGCTCTTCAGATTTACATCCACCGCACTAGCCAGTGGCGTAAATCAGAGCAGCTTTTTATATGTTATGGGGGCCGCAACAAGGGGGCGGCCGCTACTAGACAAACACTGTCACATTGGGTGAGAGATGCTATTGCCCTAGCCTACGAGGGGGCTTGCCTCATCAATTGCTCTGGCAAGAGGTGTCCCTTTGCATCAAGTGTGTGATGCGGCAGGCTCCACACACATTTGTCAGATTTTATAGTTTGGATGTCCATGCTACTCCAGGCTTGCGGGTCCTCGAGTCATCTCATGTCTGAGATCTCTTTGGTGACTTTGCACACAAACTACACAACCATGGGGGTCCAAACACTTGCAGTGCGGCGGCGTTGGTATTCTCGTTCCCATAGCGTTTTTACACAGCATCGAGTATAGCTTTTGAAAGGGAACGTCTTGGGTTATTTGCTGTAACCCTGTTCCCTGAAAAAGCAGGAAAGAGATGCTGCGCTCCAATGCCGCACTGCGGGCGTGATTGGACGTCTTTTCAGACAAAAATTGACCTAAGGATGTTTCCGGTTCAGTCTTATTTATAACCTGCAGGTGCACCTCATCAGATGATGTCACCTGACTGAGGTTATATAAGCCAAAGTTTGGCGTGTTTAATACACACATGCTTCACAACCGGTGGAACAAAGAGACGGTCCCATAGCGTTTTCACGCAGCATCTCATTCCAGCTTTTTCAGGGAACAGGATTATAGCAAAGTAACCCGAGGCGTTGTCATTGAAAATGTCCCTTTATTGGCTACAGGGACCAACACGTTTCATTGAGCTGCTATCAATCGTAATTGCCAGTATACATGGTCACTGAAGAAAAATTATTAAATTGTCAATGAAATAAAAGAAAACTCATCACCAAAGTTGAATCCATACTTACTCCCAATTTACTGTTCTCCAGGGTGTAGAAAACACTATGAAGAAAAGGCAGATCTTAAGACGTTAAAAATATTTAATGTCATTTGATTAAATATAGCATCATGTGATCAGGTTGAAAAATTCATTAAAAATTATATTCTGAATGCTGAAGAGATACTATTTAAATCATATAAATTAAAAATTTACTGTGCATTTATTGTATCAGATCTATCATCAGGGACAATCTGATCATTTTGATTCATACATTTGATTCACATTTCACATAAACTTCTATAGTTTCTTTTGATTGTGTGAAACTGCTTTGTGACAATGACAATTATTAAAAGTGCTGTAGCACTGCCACATAAGGGGCATATTGTTTATAGGGTATAATAAGATGGCTAAAAGATAAAGAAGCTGCAGCGCCTTATTCATTGTGCCTACAAAGGTTTATTTGCCCGTATGAAATTTCTGTATTGGTTCCCGCTCTAACCCGCTCTTAATGGGCTTGAAGCGAGACGGCATATTTGGGACACGTGACAGGTCGGGTTGATTCATCGCATGGTTGATGGGAGCAAGAGCTTGACCGCACAGGGATTGATAATCTTGGTAATCATGAAGGGACCGACGTAATGAGGGGAAAGCTTGCAGGAGAGAGGGAGGTCTCTGGTGGACACCATGACTCTCTGCCCTATCCTGTATTTTGGGGCCTGAGAGCGCCTATGGTCTGCTTGCTTCTTGTAGGCTCTGCCTAGTCGTAGTAGCGTTTTCCTGGCTCGAGACCAGGTTCTCCTGCAACGGGGGATGAAGGCTTGGGCAGGAGGAATGCTGACCTCTTCCTCCTGAGAAGGGAACAGGGTGGTTGATAACCCAGGCAGCACTGGAAGGGAGACATCCCGGTAGAAGACGACACTAGGGAGTTGTGGGCATATTCAACCCAGGGCAGGAATCTGCTCCACGAGGTGACATCTCGGGAGGTCATGCACCTCAGGGCGACCTCAAGGGCCTGGTTCTTCCTCTCTGTCTGCCCATTGAATTGTGGGTGAAATCCTGAAGACAGACTAGGGGTGGCTCCGATGAGCTTACAGAATGCTCTCCAGAACTGGGAGGTGAATTGTGGGTCACGATCAGAGACAATGTCCTTGGGGAGGCCATGGAGCTTAAAAACATGGAGAATCAGAAGTTCTGCTGTCTCGTTTGTGGATGGAAGCTTTGGCAGGGGGATGAAGTGGGCTGCCTTGGAGAACCAATCAACTATTGTCATGATACACGTGTGGCCATCTGAAGTGGGTAATTCTGTAACAAAATCCAGTGAAATGTCAGACCATGGATGGCACAGAATTGGTAAGGGTCTGAGAAGGCCTGCAGGGGCAGAATTGGTGTGCTTGCACCTTACACCTTACATCGCATGCTGCCACAAATCTGGACACATCTTCCTTCAATGTTGAACACCAAAAATGTTGTTGGATTTGAGACAGGGTGCGGGCAGCACCAGGGTGGCAGGAGAGCTTAGAGCTGTGCCCCCATTGCAGAAACTGAGATTGTAGGTTAAGGGGAACAAAGAGGCGGTTTGGGGGTACGTTACTGGGCCCTGGTTTTTGGGACAGGGCCTGCTTGACTTTGGTTTCTATGTCTATTTCGACAGCTGCGAGCAAGCAGGGAGAAGGCAGTGTCACAGATGGTGGAGTCTTGGGTGGATGAGAACTGTCTGGAGAGGGCATCTGGTTTGTAATTCTTTGACCCAGAGCGATAGGAAAGGGTAAAGTTAAACCTAGCGAAGAACAGCGACCACCGTGCCTGGTGGGAGTTGAGCCTCTTGGAATCTCGTAGGTACTCAAGGTTCTTGTGGTCAGTCCAAACCAGGAACGGAACCTCCGACTCCTCCAACCAATGTCTCCATTCCTCCAGGGCCAGCTTGATGGCTAGGAGGTCTCAGTAGCCGATGCCATAGTTTGCCTCAGCAGGCGTTAAGCGGTATGAAAAAAAGGAGCAGGGATGCAGCTTATTGTCATGAGCAGACCTCTGGGAGAGCACACCCCCCCCCCCTATACTGGAGGCATCCACTTCAACAACAAATTGACGTGACGGATCTGGTGTGATGAGGATAGGAGCAGACGTGAGCCATTTCTTGAGCTCCAAGAAGGCCTTTTCGGTCTCCTGATTCCAGCAGAATGGTGTCTTGGAAGAGGTCAGGGCTGTCAAAGGAGCGGTGATGGAGCTGTCGCCGAGAATGAAGCGGCAGTAAAACTTCGCAAATCCCAGGAATCTCTGGAGTTCATGCCGTGAGTTGGGCGTGGGCCAGTCTTTAACTGCTTGAAGTTTGAATTCTTTGCAGCACCTGACGCACATGACGTTGATGTTCTTCCAGATCCCGGCAAAATATCAAGATATCACCCAGATAGACGAAGACAAATGAGTTTAGAAAATCCCTGAGGAATTGGAGGGCCTGGAAGACTGCTGGAGCATTAGTCAGACCAAATGGAACCACTAGGTACTCGTAGTGACCCATTGGGGTGTTTAAGGCAGTCTTCCATTCGTCACTTCCAAATACGGATGAGGTGGTATGCATTGCGTAGGTCCAGCTTATTGAACAGCCTGGCTCCTTGGAGGAGTTTGAAAGCCATAGTCATCAGTGGAAGAGGGTACAGATTCTTTATTGTGATTTTATTTAAGCCCCTATAATCAATGCAGGCGCGGAAGGACCCGTCTTTTTTGCCCACAAAGAAAAACCCAGCCCCCACGGGGGAGGAGGAAGGACAAATAATACCTGCTGCGAGGGACTCCGTGACATAATGGTTCATGGCTTCGCGTTCCTTGGGTGACAAGGAATAAAGGTGGCCTTTTGAGGGAGTGGTGCCTGGGAGCAGGTCTATGGTGCAATCATATGGTCGGTGGGGTGGAAAAGAAATGGCACGGGATTTGCTAAACGTCATCTTGAGGTTGTTATAGTCAGTGGGCACATGTGTGAGATCCAGCAGTTGCTTGGAGGCGACGGGATTGAGACGTGGTGTGGTGGCGGCTTGCAAGCAGGTCATGGAGCACCCCAGACGGTGATGGTGTTCCTGGCGTAATCGAGGGTTATGGCGGCTCAACCAAGGCAGGCCCAGGATGACTGTGGCATGGGATCCTTCCATGATGAACAGAGGAATCTGCTCAGAGTGATTCCCCGAGACCCGCAGGCCTAGAATGGGTGTTCTGTGAGTGATACCTGGAAGGTGACTCCCGTCGATGGCTTGGACCTTGAGGTCGGTATCCAAGGGCAGAAAGGGGATTCCCAGGGCATTGGCTGAGGCTGGATTATTCTGTCGCGGAGCGGAATGAGGTGGATCCAAGAGCAGATCAATGAATAAAATGTCAAATGGAAGCGTGGCCGGAAAGTGAAAGCACTGTCGAATGTCGGAGGATCAATCCGCGTAGTATCTAAGCCAAAAGCGCAAAACAAGAGCCGTAATCAAAATATGAAGCGTGAGGTCAATAACCGGGGAATCAAGCAGCGAGGCGACTATACAAAAACGTTAAACAAAAGCCGTGGTCAAAATGAGGAGGCGAGAAATCAAGGCCGGGAAATCAAGCAGTGAAGCAACAATCCAAAACGCGAGGCGAGAGATGAGAAAACGATAAAACGAAACGGACTTGTCAACGTGAAGACGAGAAAACAAACGCGAGAAAATCGAAGCAAACAACAATCAATAATCCAGCAATTTAAGCAGCGTGCAGCACGTGCTTAAATCACTGGAGTAATCAGTGGAGGGGATGAGAAACAGGTGAGTAGACGGGGAGGAAACGGGGGCGTGGAAATGGACACATGACAGGCAGGGGAAAACATGAGCACAAGGAGAAGTGACAGCATGGGAAAAATAATAAAAAAAATAAATAAACAAACAGGTCGTGGGAAGGAAGTGACACATGACACCAATAAATTACACTGCCGAAGGGCAACCCACAATAACCTGTAATGTAATGTGGGGTTTTTTTTATGTGTTAAGATGGACGCTCTCCTCATACGCCGGAAGCTGGGGGCGGGTCTATGTAGCACGGCCACATAAGGGACAATTGTATATAGGGTGAAATAAGAGGGCTAAATGATGAAGCTGCAGAGCCTTATTCATTGTGCCCACAAAGGTTTAATTGCTCTAACTCTTGCGAGACTGCATTACCGGTCGGCTCGGGAAGACTGTGAAACACGTCGTCACATGACCCAGATATAAATGCCGGCCCAGGAAAGGACTAGCTTCCTTTCTCCCGGGGAGAGTTATGGAGATTCAGCTCTCTGGTTATATTATTTTCACGGAGTTCCACAAGAGACTGACGAAGGCTGTTCCTTGCGGGTTTTCCATTCCATGTGGATTATCGCGGACTAGACTGCTTCATCAGAGCCTTCTTGCTCCAACATTAGCCTCCCGGTGATATTTCATCATTTCCGGTGAGACCAATTCATCTCCCTCACACACTCCTCTTCCACTAACACAGACTTTGGACATTCTACACATTCACACACACCCCGTTTTTCACTGTATATATTTTGTAAATATTGTTTTCTTGGTTGGTGCACCTTTTTGATTCATTTTTTGTATAATACACATTTGTATTGTTTGAATTGGTCTTGAGTTTGTTATTCTTGTTCACTGGTTTTTAAAGCACACCGACACGAAGAAAAAGATCTCTCGTTTAGTGTAACATTAGGGAATTATATTTTATCTGAGCGTTACAGTGCTATACAAATAAAATTGAATTGAATTGAATTGAATATTAATAGCCCCAGGAATCAGATTATCTTTAAAGCTTGGATTAAATTTTGCTTTACTTGCAAAATTGCTAAATAAATTAATGTAAATGAACAAGGGTGGCACAGTGGTATAGTTTCTCTATGTGTGAAGTTTGCATGTTCTCCCCATGCTTGGCGGGTTTCCTACAGGTACTCTGCCTTAGCCTAACTGGCATTTTCAAATTGCTAATACAGTAATATGTAGTGCGTGAGTGACTGTGCACTTATGTGCCATGTGATAGATTGACACCACATCCGGGGTGTACCCTGCCTAGTGCCCTAAGTACCCTAAGATACCCCTGATTACCCCACCACCCTGAACAGAATAAGCAATATAAATAATGAGTGAGATAGAGTAAATGAACAATAGTCACTTGGATTGACATGTCCAGGTTCTTTACAGAAACATTTTATTTTCTGAATCTAAGTGTCTAAAGGGAAAGACTTACCTTCAGCACCATACCACCATTTGTTTATATAATCCTTCACTATAGCAAAATAAAATCAAAACTTCAGTTTGTTATTGTTTGAGAATGGCATTTATATATTTTTATGCCACTGTGCATATAGAATTTCTTTTTTCCTTCAAATTATGTTAATCTTAAGATCTGACGAGAACTATCTGAACATGCTATATTTACATATTTCTTGAATGCAATTAGTATCCTTTTTTAAAAAAGCAGAAACATACCAAAGGACATATTGTTTTACTGGCTGGATGCAAAGTTCACAGTTGTATGTAGGATCTAAAAATTAAACAATTCTGATTAGCATGATTAGTATAGATTTATGAGAAGTTTTTCTTCTCATTATTTAAATATATAATCTCCAAAGAAATCCCCCCCAAGTCACACACACAAATACTGGAATGCCTGTACAATAAAACTGTGGGTGCGTCTTAAATCGACAACATTTAATAAATTTTTTTAAGTAGTTATATATCTTCCTGAAGTTTAACCTGCAACATAAGTGAAATCAAAATGTTGAGTAAAAGCGATGTTGTGTTGATGATATGTTTGTATATATTAACTTAAGTTCTTGACCTGTATCTGCATGATTTTCTCCATTCAGACATTTATTTGTAAAAAATAATAATAATAATAATAATTTTATTAAACCACTTACCATCTTCCTAGTGGGAGATATACAGGCAGGAGGTAGAGATAGACTAAAAAATAATATTAATATGTAATATAATATACACTGATTCAGTACCTAAACTAACAATATACTAATAATATTTACTAACTTTTTTATTATATCATTATACTCCCTTTCCAACTTTAATCAAGTAGAAAAAATGTAAAAAAAAAAATAAAAAAAAAATCTAAATCATGCATGACCGAAGAATGACCCGTACACTCAAAGTGCAAGATAAGGGAACATCAATGCAGACACAGAGTGATGGAAAAGTACAGAAGGATCTTGAAAAGAAAAATAACTTTTTGTTCTGTTTTTTTCCAGAACCGAAAGAAAAAAAACAGAGCATAAAAGAGAATTGAAAACAAAGTGGCCAGACTTTACTTTTAAACACTGAGAAAAACAAAGGACTCAATAATCAATAATAAAATCAATTACTGATTTTCATCAGAAAAAAGAAAAAGAGCCTCGATCTCAATTAGCAGCCTTTCAGGCGATGATTGTATCGATTTGGATAGGGTAAAGTGTAAGCTCTCAGGAAAATCCTCGGATGAGATGAACGCAGCCTATGGGCTAGACTAAAACAAAAGTAAAGAGTTCTTTAACGTATAAAAAGTAGTACATCCTACAAATTATATAAATAGTCAGCCTCCAAATTGACTCAACCAAGTTAAAATTAAGCAATGGCAAGAATGAATCTTGTGGTATACAATGTGTTGTCCGAGTTGTATTCCAAAATCTACAGCCACGACAGTAGTATACCAAATTAAGAAAAATACTACAGCTCCCAAACAAAAAGTAAGCCGAAGAATATGTAATAGTGATATTAAAATTATCCCTTACTGCTACAACTAACACTATTACTCTATATAACCAAACTTCATTAATAATTGTTGTATTTACAAGTACTAATCCAGATATGTATATGTATATTGTCAAATGTCAATGATTAAATTTAAATCATATAGGTTAATGAACAAACTGTGATGTAAAAATAGGATGAGGATATTATGAGTCAAAATTTAATGATCAGTCTTTAAATCAATAATAATAATTAAAATAATACGCTCTAATGAACTGGGAGTCACCACATCACTAGGCAGAACAAATTAACATATTAAATAAAAAAATTAACCGAACAAAGAAAAAAGGAGGAGCAATGAGGCACTTGTCAGGTATATAAACCCATGTAAAAGAGGAAGTGGAAGAACTTCGAGGACTTTGTGGGGTGTCTGTCTTTCTGACTGGTTCAGAGCTATCTATGTTTGTGTTTAATAAACCTTCCTGCTTTTTCTATACTCTAAGTTAGTTGATTTATATTTGGAACTTAGTGAAATTCTTAAAATTTGCCACGACATGTTGGTATAGTCGGCAGGATAACGTGTGGCTGGGCGTCGCCCCCGGAGGGGTCAGACACCCCTTCAGTCAGCAGAACAGGCCAACTATAGGGGCAAGGTACTCAAATTCTGCTGTAGTTCTCTGCTGCCTGTAGGTCGGATGATTCTCGGGGGACAAGTTGACGTCTCCGGGAACACACTAATGTAATAATTTACTACTGTAAATTAGGCAGGGGTGTGAATGTGTAGGTGTGCGTGCATGCATTGGCATGGTAAAAGTAAACATGTACTACTATATACCTAGGTGCCAAGGTAGTAATATATAGTATATATATATATATACATACACAGTGGTGGGGCAAGTAGGTATTTAGTCAGCCACCAATTGTGCAAGTTCTCCCACTTAAAAAGATATGAGAGAGGCCTGTAATTTTCATCATAGGTATAGCTCAACTATTCATTAGGGTTTTTAATGAATTAATTGGTAAATTACTCTGTAAAATATTTTTTATGAAGTAGGGTAAGTATATATATATATATATATATATATATATATATATATATATATATATATATATATATATATATATATATACACACACACATATAGTTGAAACCAGTTTACATACACTTCATGTACACAAAACACAAAAACTTTACAACTTTTTTTTCTTCACTGTCAAACAGTTATTGTTCAGACAAAAAATACGCAAGTATAAAAAACATGGAAATGTACAACCATCATACCACTCAGGAAGGAGACGGATTCTGAGTCTCAGAGAGGAATGTTTTTTGGGGCAAAATGTGTGAATCAACACAGACAACAGCATAAGACCTTGTGAAGATGCTGGCCGAAACTTGTAAGACCTATTCATGTACCACCATGAGCTGAAAGGTTATTCTGGAATGAGAAAGCCATTACTTTAAAACCACCATAAAAAGCCAGACTGCAGTTTGCAACTGCACATGGGAACAAAAATGTCATTTTCTGGAGACAGTTTATGGTCTGACGAAACGAAATTAAACTGTTCAGCCATAATGATAAATGGTATACAGTATTTGGAGGAAAAAGCCTCAGCTTTGAAGCCTCAGAACACCCTCCTCAATATGATGTGGGGCTGCTTTGCTGCAGAAGAGACTGATGCATTTCACAAAACAGATGGCATTATGAGAAAAGGAAATTATGTGGTTATATTGAAGCATCAGTATGAAGACATCAGCCAGGAAGTTAAAACTTGCTCAAGCCAACACCTCCAAATTAGTTACAAGGTTGCTTAAGGACAACAAAGTCTAGGTATTGGAGCGGCCATCACAAAGTCCTGATCTCAATCCCAAACCTAAAAATTTTCCCTCGCTCGATTCGGACATTTAACAAATGGCAGAAATATGTTAATACTTATTGATCTAAAACAGAAAAAGCTTACTCTGATTTAATGTTTAACAGTAAAGAAAAAAAAGTTTAGGAAAGGTTTCAACTGTGTATATATATATATATATATATATATCAAGCTATGTAACAAAAACATTGAAATTTACCTTATGCTGATGAAAATAACGGTAATATAAACAAGCAGTGATGAAGCGCACTAAAAGCAGATGCAAAGGAAAGTGATGTCTAGAATAGGCAATCCCGCCTCCATCTTCTGATTGGCTGGGAGTGACCATACTCTTGTCTCTGATTGGCTGGGATTGTGGTAGAATTAAAAATCTTTTTGAAAAAATGCAAAAAGTACTACTATGGCATTAATTAACGTAAAAATATGCATAAATTACAGTTAAGGAAAAACAAACGACAAATACTGAATTACTAATACCAGAATACAAAACAAAGGACAAAGATGTGAGAGGACAGTGGAGAATTATTACCAAAAGACACATTTTCTAAAAAATTAATAATCATTTTTTAAAAATGTAGACTTGTAAAAGTCTGTTCTTTTTGATAAATCTAATTAGTTTTAAGAAGTGAATTTATTTCTATTATGAACTGGGGGACAGAATAACTTACTACATGTTCAGGAGGTTTATCTTCAAGGATTTTCAGCCTTGTCTCGCTCCACGATTAATTTTAAATATGTGAGATGTTTATTTGTGGAGTTATGCTGCTAAGGGACTCCTGGGACAGGTAGTGTGGTGTGGGGGGCATGGTCAAATCAGCATTAGACAATTTACCAAGACAGTACTAAGTAGCATTAGGACTCTTACATACAACAATAAAGAGAGGGGCTGGTGCCTGGTTGGGGAAGAAAACTGGCTACATAGATATTTAGAGAGTAGCAGGAACAATCGAAAAATCAGTAGACACAATGTCAAATTAATAGAGAAAGAAACCAAGAAATATATTGAAGAACCTCTATGTGCATTCACAAAAAAGAGCGGAGGGAAATTGTGTAATTTTGTATGAATTTTTCTGACCACAGTCAGGAGGGAAATTGAGCAACTAATAGAAAAGTTACTAAAGTAAAGGGAGGAAGAAATTAGACAGCAAACAGGGTTATTATTTATTAAAATAATAGCAGATAAATAATAGAGCAATAAAGATGGAAGGAGAATATTATAGAAATAGGAAGGGGAAAATGAAATAAATGAAAGATTAGAAAACAAGGAGGAAAATAAACGAACCTCGCCACCACCAGTTGCATGAAGAGGCATGACAGCCCACCAACCTAAAACACTGACCACGCTCAAGGCTCCTGGGAGACATGCCATGGGAGTGTAACTGATTTCAGAAGAATGGACCAACGTGGAACTATAAGTCCACAAAACATTGATGGGGTAGCAAAAGGTGGCAAAACATCCAGAGGAGCAGGAACTAGATCATGGGGTGGTCCATGTCCATAGGAGCACACTGAAACCTCACACACTGAACCTATTATACTTGACACCAAGTATAATAGGTGTCACAGAAAGAAAAGAGACTATGAGAGGCAAGAAATGGAAAGTCAAAGACATTGTGATAGTCCCACAAGGGATCGTGGCAATAGTAAAGTGACCAAACAGATTAGAGGACTGGCATCAGGTGGAGGGCTCAGTGCCCCATGTCTCTCTGATGGTCGTGGAAATCTTTGAAGAGTTGAAAGGAACACACTACTTAAATTTACCACCTGACAAAAATTGCATAAATTCCAGGTAGTGATAGACCACAGAGCAAGATGTATAGGTAGAAATACATTCCCAAGTAGCAAGGCAGGCAGATATTACTAGTTGCAAGCAGTGAGAAGGAAAAACTGCGTACCAAGGCATGTATAGAGCCCTTCCATTTTTAAAAATTAAAATCTTATTTGTCACATATACAGTCATACACAGTACGATATGCAGTGAAATGCTTAAACGACCGTTCATGACCATAAAATAAAAAGTGAGAGAATGATTAACAACAAGAAATAAATTATGGAATAAAATAATAGTAAAGTATAGAAAAACTTTCTCTATAGAAAACATAGCTATATAAAATAGAACAAAATATAAAATATAAAAACTTAAAAGCTATGCAAATATCGAAAATATAGAAAACTATAATAGTCTAAGTTTTACAGTTTTTTTTCTACATTTACACTATGTACAGTGAAATGAATAACTATAATATGGTCCTTTGACCAGATAATAATGCTTTGTCGAGAGTTTAAACACTGGGAGGGTAGGTATTTTTTCTCAAAAAATAAGAATCTATCCGAGAAAGTGAAGAAAACTAGCACCAATTATTTCTCAAAAATTATATAGAATATAAATATGTTACTATTAAAAGAATATACTGATAAAACAACTAAGTAAATCTCTTGGCCCCTGAGGCCCTCAAGCTACGCTCGTGGGCACGAGCTACTGACGTGGCCCAGACTCCCAGGCATCCGAATGGCAGCAGGTTCCAACCTGTCTGCCAAGTTTCAGGAGTTTTTGAGCATGTTAAGACCCCAGAAAAGTTCAAAAGTCTGGGGGAAAAAAAAAGAATAATCCTTAGGAAAACAAGAGGGTCCAGCGCACCTATAGTGCTTGGGCCCTAATTAATACATAATATAATATATCATGATTCAGAACCTAAACAATATACCAATAATACTTACTAACTTTTCTTATTTTACTGTATGTCATTATGCTCACTTTCCAACTTTAATCAAGTAGAAAAAATGTAGAAAATCTAAAGCGTGCATGACCAAGAATGACCCGTACACTCAAAGTGCAAGAAAGAAGGAACTTCAATGCAGAGTGACGGAAAAGTACAGAAAAATAACTTTCGGTCCAGTTTTTTTTCTGAAACCGAAAGAAAAGAAACAGAGCACAAAAGAGAACCGAAAAAATAGAGCACAAGTGGCCAGACTTCCCTTTTAAAAGCTAATAAAAAAGAATTTTTTATTTTCATCGGGAAAAAAAGAGAAAGAGCCTCAACCTCAATTAGCACTCTTTCTAGTGGGTAAGCAGCCAATGCTTTGATCAGGCAATGATTGTATCGATTTGGTGTAGGGTAGATTGTTAGCACCTGCTCTCAGGAAAATTCTTGGACAAGATGGGTGCAGCCTATGGACTAAATCGAAAAGAAAGAGTACTTTAATGTATACAGTAATAAAGTAGCCAGCCTACAAAATGACTCAACCAATTCATTGTCAAAATTAAGCAATGGCAAAAATGTATCTTGCGGTATACTAAATTCAGGAAAATACAACAGCTCTCAAACAAAAAGTAAGCCTAAGAAATTTAATACTAATGTAATATTGATATTAAAATGAACTTTTACTACTACTAACACTTTTACCCTATATAACCAAAGTTTGTTAATAATGGTTGTGTTTATAAATACTAATCCAGATATGTATATGTATATTGTCAAATGTGTCCAGTATATTGTCAAATCATATATGAAAAATTGTGATTTAAAACAGGATTAGGATATTGCGAGTCAAAATTTAATGATCAGTCTATAAATCAATAATAATAATAATAATTAAAATAATACGCTCCAATGTAATCAAGTTCTGATAAAATTACTCCTTGATGTTATCCATAATCATTATATAACACATAATATTGAAATCATAAAATGGATCAGAAATGTATAATAAAGGTATAATAAAAATAGAAAATTAATAAATAAATGATTTTAATAGATTTACTATTACTAATGATGGAAAAAATTATGCCATCAACACCAATGGTCGATATGTTGGTTAGAAAAAGAGGAGCAAACCAAACTTTCTTTGAAAATAGACAAAAAGGAGAATTAATTTTTTTGAGGCCCAATAAAATCAACATGAATAAATAATAAATGAAAGATGAGATAAAAGGGGGAAAGTATGGAATTGGGAGTCACCAAACCACTAGGCAATAAGTGGAGAGGCTGAGCAGCTTTTAATATCTAGGCATCCACAACAGTGACAACCTCACCTGGACACTTAACACCAAAATTAAGTTAAGAGGGCTCAGCCGCGGCTGTACTTTCTCAGGAGGCTTAGGAAGTTTGGTATGTCTCCTAAGATCCTCTCAAACATCTCCAGCTGCACGATTGAGAGCATCCTAACCAACTGCATTACCATATGGTACGGCAGTACTACTGAAGAGATTGGTGAAGACTGCTGAAAAGATCACAAGGATTTCACTGCCATCCCTGCAGAGCATTTACCATTGCAGAGTCAGCAGGAGAGCCTTCTAAGGACCCCACCCATCCCGAGCACAGGCTGTTCTCACCTCGTCCCTCAGATACAGAAGTGTGAGATGCCGGACTTCTAAACCACTGTCCTCTGACTCCTAAATAGCTGACAGTAGTTTTACAATTCTCATAGGCTACCAAGTGGACTTACTGCTGACACAGATCATAAGACATTAATTCATTGACTTTGCACAATTCATCTGCACACTAACAATAACGAACAATCATTTGCGCAATCACTGAAACAATCATTTGCATAATTTGCTCAAACCACTGCAGCCTTGCACACACACCAGAATTTCCATACACCTGCGTAATTTGCACACTATGTGAACTGTTTACAACATTTAATATTCTCATTTCATATTTTTACAGTATATATATTATATTTTGCATTAATGCTATGTTTGATATACCCTTATATATATAAGTAAAGAAAGTTGACATTCTTAAAATGTCATTTTTACTTACACTATTTACCATTATTGACCACTCAATAAAAATTTTGTCTCCTGTAAGATATATATATTTTTAGTAATTTACACATACATTAAAGTCTTGCTGCTGTCATGTCATGTCATGAGATGAGATAGATAGATAGATAGATAGATAGATAGATAGATAGATAGATAGATAGATAGAATAGAATAGAATAGAATAGAATAAAAATTCTAGATATCCAGCAGCAATAGAGACACTATATAGTCAGTATATACAGGGTAATGTGAGAACTGACCAGAAGTTAGTAGTGCAATGCTAAGAACAAACAAAAAAAAACACCAATATACCACTCCAAAGCTCACTAAGGCCATGTCCACATGTAGGTGGGGATCTTTAAAAACTGAGATTTTTTTCTCTGCAGTTTTCGCCTTTCGTCCACACGCAAACGTAGTTTTGGTTGTTGAAAACGGAGAGCGGGGCAATGGGTCTTTAGACGTGAGTCGGACGGAGTTCCGCTCTTTAATCGCCGCAAGGAGGACAGCCGCAAGCTCATTGCCCGATCTCCCATCGCTCATTAAGTCCCAACAGATTTCGTGACCCTACTGCCAAGGAGGAAAATTCTATTCAATTAAATTCAATTTTATTTGAATAGCGCTTTTAACAATTGTCATTGTCACAAAATAGCTTTACACAATCAAAAGAAACTATGGAAGGTTACAGTATATGAAATGTGAAAGTGTGTGAATCAAAATGATAAGATTGTCCCTGATGAGCAAGCCAGGGAGCGACAGTGGCAAGGAGAAACTCCCTGAGATGGCAGTAGGAAGAAACCTCAAGAGGAACCAGATACAAAAGGGAACCAATCCGCATTTGGGTGATAACGGATAGCAGGGATTGATTTGCAGTCATACTGTGTGTTAGGCGGCTGGCAGTTCAATATAACAGTTGATATCTTAACGTTAAAATGGATTCCAGTTTGTTACTGGAGGGCCAGGTAGACTGTAGAAAATTCCAGTCCTGAACTATCAAGCGACTGCAGTCACAAGTCCTCAGAGAAGAGCTGTCAACATCACCCGAGGCCAGGACCATCTTCATGGTCAAGTCGCCTTAGTCACCACACGTATCCCAAGCAGACCACATGGGGTATCAATGTGACGACCAGAAGCGGGGTACTATTCCCAGCTGGGGAAAGTCCCCCAGCCGCCAGACGTCACAGAGGATTCCTGTCTGAGGCCACGTCGGCCACCCAAAGAGAGGAGACAACACGAGTGCGCTGCCCACCAGACCTGCATGTGCACATCTTTCCATCCCTTTCCTCCCTCCTTTAACCACTTCCTTCCACTTTATCCTAAGTAAAATTACCCCTTTTCCGTAAGACCTCACCTTGAGTCCGTGTTTGTGTGCCGTCCAGAAGCATATAAATAAAGCATATAAATCACAAGTTTAAAAAAGGGAACTATGGGAAATTAAGTTAATTGCAGTGCAACCTTGATGTACAATTTTATAAGTGACAAAGTGACAACTGTACAAATTGTAGTAATTGTGCAAAAAACAGCAGGCCATGGGAGATGTTTAACTTCATTTTTATGTTCATCAAACCATTCTGTCACCAGTCATGCTTTGTGTATAGGTGCATTATCATCCTGATGCACGGCACCGCCTTCAGGATGCAATGTTTGAACCACTGGGTGCACAAGGCCCTCCAGAATGCTTTGGTGGTCCTTGGCAGTGACGCTTCCATCTAGCACAAGTAATGGGCCTAGGGAATGCCATGATATTGCAGCCCAAACCATCACTGATCCACCCCTGCTTCACTCTGGGCATGTAACAGTCTGTGGTACACTTCTTTGGGTCTCCTGTGGGACAGGCAGTGAAGGTGAACTCATCAGAGAACAATTCATGTTTCACATTGTTCAGAGTCCAAGATATTTGCTGCTGGCACCATTGAAACCGATGTTTGGCATTAGCACGAGTGACCAAAGGTTTGGCTATAGCAGCCCTGCCATGTACATTGACCCTGTGGAGCTCCCGATGAACAGTTTTGGTGGAAACAGGAGAGTTGAGGTGCACATTTAATTCTGCAGTGAGTTGGGCAGCTGTGGTTTTAAGTTTTTTAGATACAATCTGGGTTAGCACCCGAACATCCCTTTCAGACAGCTTCTTCTTGTGTCCACAGTTACTCCTGAGGGTGTGGTTCGTCCTTCTTGGGGGTATGCTGACATTACGCTGGATACCATGGCTCTTGATACATCACAAAGACTTGCTGTCTTGGTCACAGATCCACCTGCAAGACACGCATCAACAATTTGTCCTCTTTTGAACTCTGATATGTCACCCATAATGTTGTGTGTATTGCAAAGTTTTCAGCAAAACTGTGCTGTTAGTCTGATAATTAAACCTTCACACTCTGCTCTTACTGGTGGAATGTGCAATCAATAAAAATTGCCCACCAGGCTGTTAAAATTTAGCCATGACACCTCCAACACTAAATTGGCCAGTGGTTTTGTTTCATTGTCCAACCCCTGTACATGGGTTGCACCATGATGAATAGTATATAGCAGAAGAGCATTAAGCCTAGAACTCCGAGTCCACGCTCCCATGCCTCTGTAGATAGATGTTGAAGTTCCAAATTGCTCTGGGGACAAAGGAAACCTGTATGACCTCACCATCTGAACATCCACTCCTTCCTTGACTAGACTTTTGTAATTGCCCTCCTGTCCATCCCTAGTATACCCAATAATTGCAGTGTCATTGGAGACGTTCTGCATGTGCATGTGGAGTCCAAATTGTATGTAAATTCGGAGGTGTATAGAGTGAACAGGAAGGAGGAAGAACAATCCCTTGTGGTGCTCCTGTGCTGCTAAATATGCTTTCTGTGAAGCAGTCTCTTATCCTGACATACTGTGGACTTCTGTTGAGGTAGTCTGTTATCCAGAACACCATGTTGAATCCACCTGCATATCAGTTAGCTTGTTCCTCTATAAGAGGGGCTGGATTGTGTTAAAATCACTGGTTTGTGGCATGTTGGATATTTTGTTTGCTCCAGGCTACAATGTGCATGGGTTCCCTATCACCCAGATAGCCTCCTTGAGCTAAGCTAGACGATTGTGCTAGATGCACTTGGAGGTTCCCTGCAGAGGCCATGCAATGGGTCACGAGCTATCGGAGGTGGACCAGAAGACTTGTTAGCCCTTCTAGCGTGGATGGTAGACCCAAATGCGGAAGTAGCGGGAGCAGGCAGAATAACCACGCAGGTTAATCCAAGAACTCTCTTATGCGAAGAGCAAGGATCTACACAAATAAATCAGTGTTCTAGCGAAATACACTCAATCAGAAAGATAACCCGAATTGGTGAGTGCTCACAGAAAATCCGGCGGTGATTCAGCGAACTCGATGACTGGTGTGAAGCGCCATCTTGTCTCCTCGGGTCCTAGTGCCGGCTGCGGTGAGAGTGCACACGACACAGTGATTTACTCTTTTGAGGTCATGTAGCATCAGTGGCGGCCGGTCAATACGGGGTGCATGGGCGCCGCCCCCCCTTAAAGTTAGGCAGAGAAGAATGCTCCTTTAACATGTAATCATTTAACATAATAATTATTTATTTTAATAATTAAATAAAGTAATTTAGTCACAAAGTTCCGCTGTATGACAGAGTTCTTGGCAGACTTCAACATGATGTTCCCTCTGCTCCTGGGTCAGCAGCCAGGGGACTAACTTGGCAGCAACATGGGTCATGTTCAAATCACATGTGAGCATTGCCTGGACTGTACTGTATGACACACTGACAATGGCAGCAATGTTGTGGATTGTTCTCCAATGATTAACATGCACAAGTTGCCAAATGGTTTTGTCAACTTCGAGGGTTGAGGTTGTTGAAGGTCTTCCTGACCACTTTTCATCAGTTGGGCACTCCATAGCACTACCTGCTTCATCGCCGCTGATTTCATGCTGCCTCCTGACATCCTGGGATGCAAGCTGCACATTCATGACTATACGCCAGACATCTAACTTCCGCGATTGATCATATCTTCGAAGGTTTGTAACTCGAATGTAGGGGACTTACTGTAAGCCTCAACACATAATGAGGCGTCATCTCACCATCACTAGTCTGATACTGATGGCAAAAATGGAACCGTATAGCATTGTTTCTTTAATCTTTCTTTAAGTCCTTGGGGATAAGCCTATTTACACCTGCTAATAGAGAACTTAACTAACTAACATTACACAGCAGTATGAAGTAGTGATGTTACTATGACACCAAAGCTCTGAAGCTTGTGTCAAACAGAAGGGGGCGTGTCCAAATGAAGCCTTGCTTCTAGGCATGTGTCGGTTGGTTTAAGTAAAGGCTCGGTCACATGGCGTCTCATTGCTGTGCTGTCAATCATTATATTAGAGGGTTTTTTTTAATTCATCAATGAAGATTTAGGGAAAACTTTTTTTTTTTTTTTTTGCGATTCAAGATTAACTTTACATTTACTTTTACCTAATATATGAAGAAAGTAAAAAGCACACTTAAAAACTTTTGGTTTATTTTAATGACCTTAATCTGCCTCATACACTCTAGTGTTATTGTATCTATTTTTTTTATCTCTCATTTTTCTTTCCCTCTTCAATGAATTTTCTTGATTGTGTATGTGTGAATGGTGAATTATATTTAACAGCTGTTTAAAGATTCAAAACAGTGGCTTGTTAGTTGTGCTCATAATTTAAAAAGAAAGAAAGAGAAAGAAAGATAAGGACTCGTTTGTTCTTCACGTTTCTTTTTTGCTATAGTGTTTCACTTAATTCTCAAAGATTCAGAGATGATGATTATGTGCTAAACATTTGTCCTTGAACAATGGATTTTCAAACAACATACACACAACTGACACATGACTGTCAGTGATGAATGCAATATTACTTCAAGCTGCATGTTCATATTAATTGTGCTTCTTGCTACACAAGATTTGCCCACTAGATGTCAGTATAACGAGCCTTAAATTAAACTTTATAAAATGAAACTTTTGGCTGGAAAGCCGCGACATGCAAATTAGGCTTCATCTCACCATCACTAGTATGAAGCTGATTCATAATCATTTATTTGTATAAATATTAAATAATGATTTAGCAGCGGGAATTTACTGTGTCAGGATGAAGACTTTTATTTTGACACATACTCGTGCCCCAGAAGTGAAACGACAATCGCGGTGTTGTGCGCCTGCGCAGTGTTGTCAGTGTTGTTATGCATACAGTCTCCTTTCTCTGTTATGTTTCATTTGTGTGTTTATGAATAGAGGAGCTCAGTCGTCCTGGTTCACAACCTCAGCTCTGGAGCTGTAGCGGTAAAACATGTCGGCGCAGGGGGATTGTGAGTTCTTGGTGAAACGCGCGCGCGAGCTCGTGCCCGATGACCCGTGGGCTGCTAAAGCCTGGCTGATCACCGCGCGCACACTCTATCCCGCCGACTTCAACATACAGGTACAGTACAGAGTGATCACACACAGGGCAGGGGGTATTTTACACAGAATTCGGGTACAGTACAGTACAGAGTGATGACACACAGGGCAGGGGGTTACTTAACAGCATGCACATCATTTCAAGTTTGAGCCTGAGTGCAGTTTTTGCACCTCTTCCCCTTTCATCCATCCATCAATCCATCCATCCATTCATTCATGCATGATAGTGTGTATGTGTTCCTGCACTATGTGAGGTCAGAAAGTGATCCTGATGAATAACACACCACCACCACCACCACCACCACAATCATCATTATCATCCATTCAAGACACATAGAATCATGCCATTGATTTTTGATAGTGCAATGCCATAACATGGCCAATCGAAATGAAAACCAGCAAATTCTGGTCACTGGCTGATCACTAGGTCCATCTCTATTATAAATGTAAAAAAATATATATATTTTTTAAAAATCTATTTTGAAATATAGATCATTTTTGATATAGTGTAGTGATGCAGTTCTAAGGATGGAATCTACTGATGTAGTCTGCAGTGTCAGTGCTTTCTAAAGGTCTGTAGATGTTCCAGCATGTAAAAAAAAATTTTTTTTCAGGATGTCCTGGTTCCTTGGTCGAATGATGACGACCTGAAATGCGGGGAAAAAAAATTAAATGACAAAAACTGAAATAAACTAAAAGATAAAATTGTGAAAACCGGATTGATGTCTAGGGGCTGAAATTCTAAACTTTAATCATTTTTAAATAAAATAGTAAAAATATATATTTCTCGAGAGTCAAAGCAACAAAGTCCTAAGCATTTAAAAGCATTTTGATTAGTTTTTTATATTGGATACATGAATTGCCACACAAAAGAATACAGTACATCACCGAATCCATTTTTTTATTTTGCAAGATGAAACCAGAAAAAAACTTTTATTAATACCAATAATATTAATGAAAATAATATTAATAGTAAATTCTAGCAAAAGTGAATCTAAAGAACTTTGTATAAAATCTTGTTAGTCTGGCCAAGGTCATATTATAATCTGATATTTATTTATTTATCCATTTGTTTTATTTATTTCACTACCATTTAAATCTCTTACATTATATCTACAATATAACTCTATATTGTCTTGGTTTGTATAAATTTGTTGAATGTTTAATATGTATTTGCCATAAAATAGCCTGTGAAACTGATATGGCTATAAAAAAAAAAAAGTAATCAGTATTTCCTTGCTCTGTTTTTCTTACAGTATGAGATGTACATAATCGAGCGCAATGCAGAGCGGACATCTTCAGCTGGCAGACTGCTCTACGATATGTGAGTAATTTTAAAACACAGTGCTTTGTTAGTTCTAATGCTCTACACAGTCATAGAAATAATACAGGACAATTTTTCAGCGAAGAAAAGTGCATAATTGTTTGTGTGTTCTGTGCAGAGACTCTGTTGTTGATCGCTGGGTTTGATTTGCCTTAAACAGATTTATTAATTTCCCGGAGCAGCCGGTGGTGTGGCGCGAGATCAGCCTGATCACAGCTGCACTGAGGAACGACAGCCAGGACAAACATGCACAGTTCCTCAAAGGTGTGTATTTGTGTGGTTACTGTATGGCGTGACCAGACTCTGCACAGGGTCAGACGCTGTTAAACACTAGAATTGTAACTGTGTGTATACTGTATGTGTGTGTGTAGGTGTGTTTGAGACTCTACCAGGCCCTGTGCAGTGTCAGATGCTCCTCAAGGCTACAGAACAGTGTTTTAATACTCTGGAGAAAGCAGAGATGCACCTGCTGCTGCTGAAGAGATTTCCAGAGTCTGTGGTACAGCACGGGGTAAGCAGGTGTTCGCCAACCACACACACACACACACACACACACACACACACACACACACACACACACACACACACACACGCACACACACACACACACACGCGAGTTTTAGTTCAATCAATTAATCGATTCTGTCTGAACTACAGGGATATATTTTATCATAATTGTCTATGTTTTTATCGTATTAAGCAACAAAACACATAATCAAACACTATAAGAGTGAAAAGAACAGATTCTCCCATCAATCCTACTGTGTTAGTTCAACTCTGTAAAATGTTCAGAATTACAATTATAGCTCTTAAAAAGTTTCACATTTATAATTCCAGCTCTCAAAAAACAAACCCAGTTATCCAGAAATCCAAAATATTTAAATGTTTAGTATTTCAGCTGTCAAAAATTCCAGTTGCATAATTGTTTTTTAAAATGATGACATTTTATCATTTCCATTCTTAAAATATCCTTTGAAAATTGTATCCAAAGAATCAAGTTTTACACTTTACAATTTCAGTGCTCGCAAATTAATCAGAATTTTAGATTTTTAAAGCCTTTAAATAATTAATTTTATAGTTTAAACTCTCAAAATTGTTAAATAGTTGAAAATTATTAAACTTTAGTCTTTCAGCACCTCAGCACAAATCCAATTATTACAATTTCACCTTTCAATTCATTCAAATTTTGCAATTTAACCACTCAAACGATTTAATAAAATAAAATATTGATAAAATATTCTGATTTCAAAATAATTCCAGTATAATTTGTTGTAAAACATTTAATTTTCTCATTTTCATTCTGAAAAAAAAACTTTTTTTGAAGGTTAGCCCCTAAAAATTTAATCATTTTCCATTAAATCTCCATTTTTTTAATTAAAGATTATTATTTTTAAATAATTATATTTTCAGTTCTTAAAAAAATCAAATTTTTACAATTCCAGCAATAATAAAAAAATTGTTAACTTTTTTTCTTTTTTAAACAGTTCTTAAATAAATTTTTTTTTAAAAGTCTGCTCTAAATAAAAATTCTAAAGCCATCTGTTGTCTTACAAAACTATATACAGTGTCGCCATATATATACATATTATTATATACAGTATATATACAGTATATATACCAAGTCTACACCTGTGTGGATTTAATAAGTCAAAACCTGGTCTTCTGATTCACTTCACATGTCAGGTGAATTTAGGAGAGTCCCTGCTGGAGGCGGAGAACATGCAGGACCTGGACACACCAGTCAACTGCTACAGGAAACTGTTCGGTATGTCGCTCCTTTCATCTTCAAGAGTTGTTGCAGGATTTATGGCTTGTCAGTATTATTATTTATGTGCTTTATTTAAAACTTGCAAATATTTCTGTTTAGTGTAACTCAGGACTCATTGATTTCTCTCTATCAGTGTGTGACGTCCTGCCGCTGATCATTAACAACATGGAGATGCGGCTTCCTGCCGGTCTGTTGCACAAGTACATGCACAAAGCAGCGGAGTTTTACATCGGCTACGTGACGCGAGGCCCCTGCGCGGACGCCCAGTTAGCGGGTCGGCAACACTTACACGCTTAGAGAATGAAATACATTCTTGAAATGATGTTGTTCTTTTGAACGTTATGATGAGGTGTGACAAAATGACATCATGGAAAGAGCACTAACCAATCATACATACATGGAAGGCAATAAACATATTTACTTTACTAGGTAGAGAAAACCAGCTTTCATCATTATTTTCATCTTTTCTTAGGATCTCAAGAAGGAGGAGGCCTTAAGTCACCTGGGAAGGGGCGGGGCCAGCGGGGTATGATTGACGGATTGTCGGAGAAGTCGTCGCTGGTGACGGAGCCGTGGGAGCGCCTGCTGGAGGTTGTTGGGTCGGTGGGGTTGAGGTGTGAGTGGCAGGGAGAGAAGGGCACCAGGTACGACAGTGTGTGTGTGTGTGTGTGTGTGTGTGTGTGTAAGTGAGAGAGAGAGGGGTAGTATAATAACTGTGTGTGTGTATGCATGTGTGCAGGACGTACTCCGAGCTACTGCAGAGGGTTAAGGAATTGTGCCGCTATTTGCCCGGTCTGGAGGGCGAGACTTTCTCTCGCTGCTGCGCCCAAATCGTCACCTGCTCCACACTAGTGCTGTTCCGTAGTGCGCACTTCTACATCTCGGCAGTGCAGCCCTCTCTCTTTCAGGGTGTGTGTCTATATTATCTAACAGTGTTGTTTAAATTACCTGTGTAATATTTGAGTTCGGGTCACCTTAATATTGTGTGTGTGTGTGTGTGTGTGTGTGTGTGTGTGTGTGTGTGTGTGTGTGTGTGTGTGTGTGTGTGTGTGTGTGTGTGTCTGACATTTTCTGCCTTTGAATAGATAAAGTCTTAAAGAAAACTTCAAAAGTACAATC
Organism: Clarias macrocephalus; assembly: GCA_011419295.1. NCBI lineage: Eukaryota > Metazoa > Chordata > Actinopteri > Siluriformes > Clariidae > Clarias > Clarias macrocephalus. The sequence continues at coordinate 16,646 of JAAGKR010000512.1, read as the reverse complement.
AGTGTCCTCAAACACTACACTACAGGCTGGAGGGAGCTCTAACGGCCACTCTTACAACCTGCGGGGTGCCTTTAGGTGTGTGTGTGTGTGTGTGTGTGTGTGTGTGTAAGTGAGAGAGAGAGGGGTAGTATAATAACTGTGTGTGTGTATGCATGTGTGCAGGACGTACTCCGAGCTACTGCAGAGGGTTAAGGAATTGTGCCGCTATTTGCCCGGTCTGGAGGGCGAGACTTTCTCTCGCTGCTGCGCCCAAATCGTCACCTGCTCCACACTAGTGCTGTTCCGTAGTGCGCACTTCTACATCTCGGCAGTGCAGCCCTCTCTCTTTCAGGGTGTGTGTCTATATTATCTAACAGTGTTGTTTAAATTACCTGTGTAATATTTGAGTTCGGGTCACCTTAATATTGTGTGTGTGTGTGTGTGTGTGTGTGTGTGTGTGTGTGTGTGTGTGTGTGTGTCAGGTCATAACTCACTGAGCTCCACTCCATGGGTTCTGGTGGAGGATCTTTCCACCGTGTTTAACGACATCGAGCCCGAGAGGCCGAGCGGAAAACACGCGCACAAGAAACGCAAACTTGCAGACGGACGTGAGAAAACAATGGTGAGTCTCACAGAGAGACTTATTAAATAAAATAAACATCAAATCGCTTTTCACGTCATGTTTTCCTGTACATGTATTTAGAGTTCTGATGACGAGGACGCTCTGGGTAAAGGACGGGGAAGACACGTTTTGGTGAATAAGACCGAAATGCCGGCATGGGCCGAGACGTTGGAGCATTTCAGAACGGCCAGAGAGAGCTGGGACCTCTTACACTCGCACGAGACTCTGGAATCAGGTAGTGTGTGTGTCTGTGTGTGTCTGTGTGTGTCTGTGTGTCTGTGTCTGTGTCTGTGTCTGTGTGTGTGTCTGTGTGTGTGTGTGTGTGTCTGTGTGTGTGTGTGTGTCTGTGTGTGTGTCTGTGTGTGTGTCTGTGTGTGTGTCTGTGTCTGTCTGTGTCTGTCTGTGTCTGTGTGTGTCTGTGTGTGTGTCTGTGTGTGTGTCTGTGTGTGTGTGTGTGTCTGTGTCTGTGTGTGTGTGTGTGTCTGTGTGTGTGTGTCTGTGTCTGTGTGTGTGTGTCTGTGTCTGTGTGTGTGTCTGTGTGTGTGTCTGTGTGTGTGTCTGTGTGTGTGTCTGTGTGTGTGTGTGTGTGTGTGCGCGCGCGTTTTTAGGCATTTGGTTTTCCCCAATCAGTTTGCTTAGTAGTGTTCACATCAAATGATTATACGAGTCGGACCATTTCAATGTAAAGTAAGGTTACGCTTCAGCGCCCTCTAGTGGTGAATTCCTGTTTATTCTGGTCCAGGTAGTGCTGCTGCAATTCCGTGCTGTACTGTTTCATAGGATTAAGTTAAAGCTGAAATAGTATAGCATGTGTGTATGGTGTCTTACGGCTGTACAGTGAATCTTTAAGTAAATTAAGGATTTAAATAAAGTGATGGATAATGACTGATATCATTCATAGACCTGGTTTTGCTTAGCTCTGCCGTGCTTTACCAAATCAGTATCATACGTATAGTATTGATGATACAGTTTTAACAAATTATGATAAGTCCACCGATTGGTTGATTGGTTGATTCGTTTCCTTAATTTATTAATTTTTCCGTCTCACAGTTGAGAAGGTCAGTCCAGACTTCTCTGTCTATCCCCGATACAGAGTCCAGCTGTCAGATATAATCTCTGTTTAGAAGTGATGGAAAAATTGTGCACGAGACTTTCTGACAAAATAGATCAGGTCAGCACTGTTTCCATTATGTGATGATGAAACCACACCAGGAGTCGGAATGCTGATGAAGCTGAGAGCCGTGACGGGAAGAGTAAGGGCTGTGGAAATTACATTTCCTGTCAGAGTCGCCAATCTTATTCTCTACGCTAGGGTGAGAGGCTTGACAATCCAGGAGAGTCGAGAACACACCCGTGAGTGTGTAGCACATACTGTATACACTATATGGACATATGCTTCAGTATGGAGTCGGCGCCCCTTTTGCAGCTGTAACAGCCTCCTCACTTCTTGGAAGACCGTCCACAAGATTTTGGAGTGTTTCTGTGGGGATTCGTGCCCATTCATTCTGTAGAGTATTTATGAGGGCAGATACTGATGTTGGATGAGAAGGCCTGGCTTGCAGTCTCTAGTCCAGTTCATCCCATGTGAGGTCCGAGCTCTGTGCGGGCCAGGAACGTCCTCCCACGCTGTGGAACTCATTCACTCAAACCATGTCTTTACTGTACTGTGTAGATCTTGCTTTCTGCACTGGGACACAGTCATGTTGGAATAGAAGACATCCTTCCCCAAACTGTTGCCACAGATTTGGAAGCGTAGCATTGTCCAAGATGTCTTGGTATGCCGAGGCATTAAGATTGCCCTTTACTGTGGATTAAGCGCCTGATTGAAACGCCTGAATTCAATAATAATTAACTGGTTCGGCCAAATGCTGTTGTCCATATAAAGTAAATTCCGTTCAAATGATGGTCGGAAATGATTCACCATCTGGGATGGACAAATCATAAATGTATTAGCCATCAGGCGGGTTACAGCTTGTTCAGTGTCATGTTTTGGTTTCCTGGAAACCTGCTTGTATATACCAAAGCAGATTAACCTCAGACAGCGATACCGAGCTGGTTATCAGTTATTAATTATACCTACCAAACTTTTTCATCCACCGGACAGTTACAAATTAACTTTTCCTTGGTGCCTGGACTTGTGATTTCTCTACCCATTGTACATCAAAAATACTTTGAGTGCAAGCGTCTTATACAACATGCATATAGATTACTCATTCATATTAGTGGTATTAATATTATTATTTTTCTCCACAGAGTTTAACAAGATCTGCGCAGCATGGAAGACTGAAACCTGGCTTTGGTTCCGGATCTTTCTTACCGATATGATTATATATCAGGTATAAGCTTAATAGCGAAGCGGTTAATTCATTTATGGATATTATGCAAGGGGTGTTAAAGTCAAACCGGGACTTCTGATGAAATTTCTTAAAATGCTGTACGTCTGTGAATGATGATCACGGCTGAGGTGGCTTGGAATCCACTGCACTCACTCATGGAAGCCATAAATGAGTAGAATGTCTGATCCTTAAACATCGACAGATAACTAATTTGCAAAAGAGACGCATCTGTCTGCGGAAACTGTGCACAAACACAATCATACGCCAACACCACATGTACTCGCTGGGAGTTATTGCCACATCCTCTGTACAGTCCTGATTTTGCTCAAAGTCATTTACACATGTTTGGGCCATTAAAGGAGTTCCTGGGAGGCCAGCGTTTCAGACATTAAGCAGGCAGGCCGATCATGGCTCTGATGCACTTCGACGACGTTCTATCTCGATGGTGTCTAAGCACTAGTTAAACGTTTGGATAAGTGCATTAGTGTAGCAGGGGATTATATAGAGAAACTAGAGAGGTACTGTACATTTTGAAGAAAATGTGAGCGGTGCTTGCTATGGCAAAACATTAGATTCATGCTAGCAACATGCTACTCACTCTAGCGTCATGTTAGCAGAATTCTAACGATGTTGCTAGCAACATACTGATAGAGTTAGCATAATGCTAGCGACATGCTAATTAGCTTAACGTCATGTTAGCGACACTGCGACTCATATTAGCATCCTGCAGGCAACATGCTAACATTGTGAGCCTAGTGCTAGCGCCAAGCTAATATCGTTAGTGTCATGATAGCAACATGCTAATATTGTGAGCATAATGCTAGCAACATGCTAATCGTGTTAGCAACATGCTAACAGCATGCTAATGATGGGTGGTGTGGCTTATGGGTATCATGATAAATGTACAAGAAAATTTACTGCCCACTCTTACAAAAGTCATAACACCCCATTCCCGAATAAGCTTGCACGACTTGATACCTCATTCATTACAGTACAGCAAGGGACTAGTTACGCGCCAAACTTTTGTACGGAAAAAGAAGAATAATAAGCCTGTGAGATAATAATAGCAAGCATCACTAATAAAGTACAAGAGCTTTCGCAATGCGTTTCAAAATGTGTTCGGTTATTTTTTGCAATCAAAAGTCCCGGTTTGACTTGAACACTCCTGGTAGTATAAAATATTAAAGTGTAATTATTTTTTATATAGTGCTACATTTGTGTGTGTGTGTGTGTGTGTGTGTGTGTGTGTGTGTTTCAGGGTCAGTACAGGAAAGCTCTGTCCAGTCTGTTACAGCTGTCATCTCTTCAGCCCCAGCAGATCCAGAACACACACGCGTCAGCCTCCAGCCTGGAGACCCACAGAGCTTTAATTCAGCAAGCATCTTGCCACTACGCTCTCGGGGAGCACCGGGTAACACACACACACATGCACTGATTCATCATGTTAGATCTGCAGTTTCCTGAATTGATTTGTGAATCTGTGTGTGGGTGTGGGTGTGTGTGTTTTATTCCACAGCTGGCATGTGAGAAACTTTTAGAGGTTGTAAGTGGTTTGGTGCCTCAGAATCAGGAGGCAACAAAGTCCGGCGAGGAGCAGAACCGAGGAAAGAACAAAGTCAAGAAAAGTACGTCCACCCGGGATGAGACTGTCCCACAGCTCAGTTCTGATCTTCATATCTCACTTTAGACATTGTATGTTGTTAATATTTACACAAGGGAAAGTAGTTACACATATTCCGCACTGAATCAAAACATTTGTGTGTAGTTGCCTGAGACGCAATTGTTTTTTCCTCCAGGTTCATCTAGACACATTGTACCTAAACTCAATACATAAAAACAGTTCAGGGATAGACAATGCCGAGTCTGAGATGCGAGGCTCGAATGCACTGCTGTCATTTTCATCCTCATAGGGCTGCTTTCAGGGGACCAAACAGGTGAAAGTGAGATGTAACCCAAAAAGACCCCCAAGAGAGCGAATCACTGCTCGCTGGTCGTCTTTCATGCAACTCGCGGGTGGGGCATCCATTTTTGCTCACACCACAGTTACAGATGAACTGATGTAACACGGTCACACCTGCACAGACGAGACTGCGGAGACAGTCGCCTTGAATGGAAAGTGCTGGTTAGACAGTCATTACCTGGACTGTCTAATAAAGCCAAAGTTTTTATATAACTGGCCTGTGGATAATTTTTGACTCGCCCTGGTACAATTTAAAATGAAACGTATTTAAAAAATGATGACGATGGTAATAAATGATTGATATGATGAAGAGCTTTCAAATGATTTTAATCACTAAAATATCACTAATATGGTGATGGTTAATAACCCTAGTTTTCATCAGTGATGTTTTATTATTTGTTACATTTTAGATTCTAAATGGTACTTAATCCAAGCACACATTATTATTTCTTCATTTTATAATTTAGTTTTGTGTGTCTATTCACTATGAGTACTTAGCTTTAAATATGGTCTATTACTAGTTACTTAACATGGTACTCTATTGATATGTTCAGGTAGTGTGTTCTGATTCCCTGCTATGAGTTTTGGGCATGAATTACAAATGACTGAGTGGACTATAAACCGAATTGGATATGCTTTTTAAACTCTGCTTCCTGTTTGTAGACAACGACCTGAGGCTTATTCCCTGCACTAGCAAAGACATCCTGCCCTTCTGTCTGCAGCTGATGCTGGCCTGCTTCAAAGTAAATACACACACACACACACACACACACACACACACACACACACACACACACACACACACACAAATGTTTCTTCATCCCACTTGGATGAATAATGGAATAGATGTCAGATTCAGTCTTCTTGTTTTGGATCTTTGTGTGTTTTCAGTTGCGGGCGTTCACAGAGGGCAGCAGAGATGACCTGTCTCTAGGTCATGTGATCGTCCTGTTGCAGCATGATTGGCCGCAGGGAGAGACTCTCTTCCTGAAGGCGGTGGACAAGATTTGTGACCAGGGGAGTTTTCAGTACGAGAACTTCTTCAACTACGTCACAAGTATCCTTCTCAATGATTGATTACTAGTATGTTTGTTACAGTAAGTCACATAAGCGGATTAAATTCTCTTGATTTGATGCGCAAGCAAACATGGTCCTCATTGAGCCAATTTTTATTCCCTTTATTACTAATATTAACTAATCTAATATCGGTAACCAGCTAGGCTAGTTAGCTGTCATTATTGCGCAGATGGGTAAGAGCGTTGTCATGGTTACTGGTGTTTTTCCATCCAATCGAGTGTGGAAGCAAGTATAACACTAAGGAATCTTTGACTTTTTTCTTTCTTCTTTACTTCAGAGGATCATGTAAAGGACAAGAGGGCTGTAATTATGTTCCACATATCAGGATTTCATCTTATTTATCCCCTTGACTACCAACCCAGATATCGACATGTTGGAAGAGTTCGCATACCTCCGTACTTCAGAAGGTGGGCGGGTCCAACTAGAGTTATTGCCCAATCAGGGGATGCTAATTAAGTAAGTTTCTTTCTTCAAAAACATAATGATGGCCCAATAATGCTATTGAATAAAATGAAAGAAAAAGAAAGATATTTCCTCTTTTAACTTTTTTTCTTTGTTTTGTTTTTGGGTGATGCTCCTGAATTCTTGAATTCTGAATTGTTAGTTTCCTCCTAAATTACTGGCACCCTTTATGAAAATAAGCAACAAATGTGTATTTTAAAAAGAATAAATAACGCATATAAGCTCAGCAACCTTGTGTTTTGTGTGGAAATCTTCCCATAGTGATAGATTTTCCATTTGAACAGTGTCAGATCACATTTTAAGACAAAATAGTATTATTTTTTAAAAATAAGTCCTTATGATTTTATGAATTTTTATTTATTTATTATTATTATTTTTTAATAAGGTAAGTTGAAAGGTAAGTCATTTCTCTTGTTGGTATCTATTGCTGCTTGTGTGCAATCCATTTTTGCCTGTTCTTTTCAAAGGGTGCCAATAGTTTTGGATTTTACATTCAAACGTTTATTAGGAAGAATAACACTTTTACATTTGTCTTTCTCCTTACCTTTCCTTATCCTACCTTAACTAGCTGGCTTAGCTTCTAGTGACCTCTAATATGCACTGTTTCTGGCTGATTTCGCTTCGAATGACCTTTGACCTTACACATGGGGTGCATTCAAGACACAAAAAAACATGTCAGAAAAACACCATTCCGTATGAATGCGAAATATAAAGAAAGAAGGGAAGGAGACATTTAATTACGTTGTAACTTCACTGCAACCTCAAACTATTTTCTGTCATTTTTTTTTGAGAAATCGTCTTATTACATTAACAAGACAAGACAAAATGTGATCCCACATCTGGTATTAATTATAACACTTTCCTCATTAACATACCACATAACGTACTTTGTTTAATAATGTATTTGTTTGTAACAAGCTAACTAGTTAGACACTCCCCAGCCGAAAAGAAAAAAAAAACAGACCCACTAATATTTAGTTAGACCCCCTTTTGCTTTGATTATGGTATGCATTCACAATTGCATCAGTCTAAATAAATTTCTGCAAGGTCACAACATTTATTTCCGTCCACTAATTTGCATTAATTTTGCTTTAAGATCTCGTATTGATGATAATGGGAGAGTCAGAACGCTGCGTCAAGTCTTCTCCAGCACATCCCAAAGATTCTTAATGGGGTTAAAGTCTGAACTCTGTGGTGCTCTATTCATGTCTGAAAATTATGTCTCGTGCTCCCTGAACCTCTCTTTTAAATCTGAGCGTGATGAATCCTAGAATATTCCGGTGTCATCAGGAAAGACAAAATCCATTCATGATAAAAACCTGGTCATTTGATGCAGTCAGTCAGCTGACCTGAGTTTTTGAGCACATAACATTGTTGAACCTGGACCTGACCAACAGAAGCAACCCCAGATCATAAGACTGTCCCCACAGGCTTGTACAGTGGGCACTAGGCACGATGGGTGCATCACTTCCTCTCTTACCCTGATGCACCCATACCTCTGGAAAAAAGTAAATCTGAACTTTGAGACCACATGACATTTCTCCAATGCTGCAAAGTCCATTCTTTATGCTCCCCAGTGACCTAAAGCCTTTTTCCTCCCCAATTAGTATCACTGATGGGGCTACACTACTTCTTAAGGCGACACAGCTGTTTAGTCCCAATCCCTTGAGTTCTCTTCACATTGTGAGTGTGAAAATGCTCCTAGTGTCACTATTAAACATATCAGTGAGTCCTTTTCATTTATTTTTTTTTTCTCAAATATGCCTGTTCACTATACTTCCAGGTTGTAATATCTTTTTAAACCTAATTGTAGTAGTTTTAGTACTCTCCTTAGTTGTTTTCTTTGCTTGATAACGGCCAATAATTTGACCCTTCTGGAAAAGAGTGACGATCTTGCCACGACCACAGGATATGTTTTCTGACATGGTTGTAAATGAGGAGCTGCTCACTGCATCAGTTAGAGTTAAATAACTTGTTACAGCTGAGCCATATTAATCACTGCAGTAATTATCCAATGGAAGCCTCTTAACTATCCTAATGGAATTTTTTAAAGCTTGATACTAAATGCCCTGAACTTTGTGTTCTACACATGAACTTTCATTGTGAAAAGGACTGTCTGTGTCCTGAATTTGAACTTCTCATTTTTGAAAAAGACAGTTATTACCAAACCCCTAACTGAAACTCAACAAATATAAAATGACTTCTTATTTGGTATGATTTACTGTATAGACAGAAACAGCAGCAAAAAGAAATACCCAGACTTGGGGCTCGACCATGTGTCTAGGTATGTGTCTGTGTTTGTGATGGAGTGTGCACAAATACAAGGAGAGAGAAGTAGGAAGTACTTCTCTCTTACAGACGCTATGTACAGTGTAACAGAGACTTACTGCATAGCGATAACTCTTTTGCTTTTGCTCATCCAGATCCTCTCTTGTCTTGTTTTGAGACTCTTTACAGAATTTGTACTGCGCTATTTGCTTAGTTCAACCCAGATGGTGATATTTTTTGTGTCAAAAATAACGTTTCTGACATTCCCCCACTTAAATATTAGCATTAGTGAGTTAGTTTGAGTTAACGCGAAAGTTGAAACTTACCTCATTTTCAGCTTCTGATTGTTCAAGGTATGAAGGCATTTATTGTTAACAATAGCCAGTTAATTTTGTTTATACAAGTGTTGCACTTCCTAGCCCTATTACCTTTAACAAGCTAATTGTCATTATGTTGATTGTCCAAAAGCAAATGCTAGTATATACAGTATAACTAAACCTTCCTTCGGCTGACCCTGTCCACACATAACTTTGCAAAGGTTTTATGCTGGATGCCCTTCCTGACGCAACCCTCCCATTTCTTCTGGGCTTGGGACCGGCAGTGCATGCGGTGGCTGGGTGGTATGGGGCATGGCAACACACTAACGGCGAGGCTCGAACCCGGATCCTCAAATCAGCAACCTAGAGCCTAGGCCACCTAAGCCACCGCTGCCGCATTTATATATACAGTATAACTCATTTGGGGAAAGAATTAATAAAAAAAGAACTCCTTTGTTGACTGGTGATACTGGGAGCAGATATGATGACACAACCTCACATGCTGAACTTTGAGTTGGGACGCCCTTTTGTTTTTCCCCCTCGTCAAAGATCTTATTACGAATCACAAGCTGTATTTGAATGTAGCAGTAATAACAAATTTAACAGCTGTCAGAACTTTTTTGGAAACTGGTTTAAAAACCCTTTAGCCAGGAGAATCTAAATTAGCTAGATAGCAAACTGTATATTTAGCATGCTAATTTAGCAGATTATTAAGGAAGTTACATGCTCCTCATTTTATATTGTGGATTGTTTTTTCCCCCTGTTTATCTTCATTCTTTAATACTACATTCTTCTAAATAGTATATGTTTATATTAATTTTATTAAGATTATTAAAAGATAAATAGCTGTAATAAATAGCTCCATAGGTTAACAGTTAGCTACTGTGCAATAACACTAAGAATAATGATTTAGGTGTTAGCTGGCTAGCTTTTTATGTTTAGCTAACATATTCTTATGAGGTATAAAAAAGCTATTGGTGTAAAGCTAGTTAGCAAAATTATAATTTATTACCAAACTAAATAGCTTTTGCATACAGCTTAATACAATAAAAATAAAAGCATTTGACTTTTTGCTAGCTTGCTATTGGCAGGCTTGCTAACGAGACAGCTAGTTACGTGCTAATGTGGCAGTAATTCTGATTATTAAAGTGGAGTTTGTTTTGCGCAATCCACAGTTATATTTGTCAGTTGTTTTGTACATAAATGCACTTCTTATTTATTTTTTTGTGGATAATTTTTTAAAACTTTTTTTTTAATCCTTTGTTTAAAAGCACACACATTATATACATTAAGTGATAACTTGGCTTGTTTTTCATGGTCTTGAGTGCAGCCCTGTTTTAGGGGTGTTGATGAATTGGTGTTTGATGTCCATAGGAACCCCAGCCCCGCCCTGGGGGTGGAGTTAAATACCTTGCTGCTTCCTGGGGCTCAGAAGGCTGACAGGTACCCCTCCCTCATCATTAAACCTCGCCCATGCCAAAACTCCACCCCCAGCCTGCTCATACGCCGCAAAACTTTGCTGTATTTCTCCCTTTTCTTTTTCTTCGTTGTTTATTCCACAGGATTTTCATTTCATAAGTGTTTTGGTTTCTATCCATAGCATATGTTACAGTTTTGTCTCATTTTGTCGTTGTCGTCGTTGTCGTCGTTGCTGCTGTCGTACATTTGGATGAAATCAAATGTGCTGTTTCAGTATCATTATCAGTGTGTTACTATGCAAAGATTCCCAACATCTGTATATTTTGCTGTTGTGTTTGTTGAGCCTGTCACAAGATATCTTCTGTATATGCATGTTTTAATAACTGAAGATCTCACAGAGATGTGTGTGTGTGTTCATGTGCGTGTGCATGGGTGGGGTTTTACATTGTGACTTGAGTGGTTTCAAACCATGACTGAGAATGTGAATCACATGATTTTGGTCAAGGTTTGAAAACAAGTTGTAAAACTTTGTTTTTTTTTTCCAGTCGTTTGTAACGAAGCAAGTATGAAATTGTAAGCGCAGAGTGCATTTCCGCTCATTCTCATTTTCTGCTTTCTCAGGCATCACACTGTGACTCGTGGCATTACCAAGGGTGTGAAAGAGGATTTCCGGCTGGCCATGGAGCGTCAGGTGTCTCGATGCGGAGAAAATCTACTCGCCGTGCTACATCGATTCTGCATTAATGAGAAAATCATCCTCATCCAGTCCTTACCCTAACTTCAACCACTTAAAAAAAAACACTTCATCAATAGCATCTTTATGCTTTATGATCTCCAACAGTGTCTGATAATTATCTTGGAATAAAATAAAAATGTACACCTAGACAGGGGAGAAAGAAAGATGCAGCAGTGTTTTAGTCTTTAGCTCTCTTGAGCTACACACTTTGCTTAAACAGCTCAGCTTCCAACAGCATTGAAAGAGGCAGTAAAACCTGTTGGAAGCTCATCATCTCGTGGATTGATTGCCAACTACCCAGAGACTAACCTAAGCAGACCTGATCAGAGACTTCCGTAACCCAGCTCAACTAGATCATATAGCGGCATCGCATTCTGAACTTGGCGTCAAACATTTCGCTCTGTTCACTATATCTACTTTGGATTTGCCATAAATATGACAAAATCTCTTAAAATCTTAACAAAAATAACAACAAAATCTAACCAGTCTCACGTGTACATTTTTTTTTTCAGGAGGATTTTTCCTTTGCCTTAATTCAACGTTCCTGCAAAAAACGTATTTTTCAACTTTATACTTCTATTGACTTTTGTAACCTTTATGAATTGTCTAGGTTTAGAGATGCCTGTCTATTTTGGATAAGTACAGAGACCTCAAACAAAAGTGTCTCACTTTTTTTTTTTATACGTATGAAATTGTATATTGCAAAATGGAAGGTTGCACTGGTTGCATCCTTTCTTATGAAGAATGCCTCATTTTTCATAATGTGTTTATGTCCAAGTAATAAAGTTGACAGGAAAGTGCATTGCTTGGTCATTTCTATGGTCGGCTATCAAAAGGAGTTGTTTCATGCCAGTGGGGAAAAAAATATATGAATTATGATGCTTATGATAATTGGTCCTATTTGTAAAATGTTTCAGTTACATAATCATGGACTTGAACATAATGTATAATACAATGGTTTTATTCCTTTTTTTTTTTTTTCATTATTGTGGCTTTGTACTTGGTTGAATTGATATTCTTGCATACCTTAATATGGTTATATACTAAATTAATTTTAAATTAAAATCAAGACTTTGCAAAAAAAAAAAAAAAACGATGATGATAATAATAATAATAAACTGTCTTGAACTTAATCAATGAATATTTACTTATCTTACAACTATTTAAAATTCAGTTTGATTGTAATTTGTTGTTGTGGTGCACTTTTGGATCTTCTACCTCTTTATAATTGGTCAGTCCTCTCATTCCCATTTTCTCTCAACAGAGTCAGGTAGGTCTGCTTGCAGCGCAGCACGCAGGTTTGCCCAAAACATTCTCTGTTTGGCTTTGTCCTGAGGCCACTCTAAGTAAGTTCGCCTGGCCATCATTGCCTTCAACTGGTGATACTTAGAGGGTATAAGATATGTAGGCAATGGCTCTAGTAGAATGAGGATGATGTTGTCCATACCTCGTGTTATCCACTGGTGGCTTGCAAAGTACAGCTCGTAGTGACACCAGTCACTCTGTACAAAGTGGGAGGAGAGTACAAATACGCAGCATCTACTTTGCTCTATGCAGCAGAGGATATTGTCCAGGATTGGCTTTCCTGGGATGAAATCTCGCTCATGGTGGCACACTCTTAGTCGATTTTTGCTCGTACTGTCCTCACCTTCAAGTTTGGGCAAGAGTTGCCCTATAACCCAGCTGGCGTTTCTTTGACTATAGGAGATAAAAGCATGGAAGCAAACTCCTTGAAGATTTTCTTGTTGTTGCTGGGAAGTTCGGGCACGGTGCTTCGCTCGTGTCCATTTCCAAACCATGCCCATATACCAAGGAAGATCAAGTTTTTGGCATAGAAAAACTACAGCAATGACAATAGATATAGCTGGGACCAAAATAGTTACTACTAGAAGTACAGCATTGCAGGTGATCTCAGGCAGGCTGAAGTTTCTAAGCATTGCTTTCCTCAAGTATTCTGGGTAACTACATTGGTACCCATCTGGCCAGTGAGCCACACTGATCCTTTTGTTCTGCAAAGAATTGGACCAACCCAGGGTACCATTGTCATCAATAAGGTGGGTGAATTCTCGCAAAGGGCATGTACAGATGTAGGGGTTCATACTGATATCCAATACAGTAAGGTGTGGACAGGTTTTAAGAGCACCTGTCGATGGTGCATGGATGAAGTTTCCACGTAGCAAAAGTCTCTGCAGTTTTGGATACCCCAGGCACTCTGGAAGATCCAGTAGACGATTTGCTGTAAGATCTAGAGCTTTAAGAACATGCAGAGTGGAAAGATTTGCAGGAATTGCACTGATGTGATTGTTCTGCAGATTGAGATTAACAAGAGTATGTGGCAGGCATTTAAACACAGTTTGGTCAAACTCATTAAAAGATAAATCCAAATGGGTGATTTTAGGAGGCCAAGAGCATATACCCTGAGTTTCCTCATAAGTCAGTAAATTCTGCCTAAAGTCCACATATTTTAAAGAGCTCATCAGTTGAACTCTTGAAGTCAGTGGCATCAACTGTCTAAGGTTATTTCCCTTCAATACCAATGTCTCCAAACTGGTCAAATTGTTACATTCTCCTTGAGGACCTTTAAAGACTTCTTCAGTTAGGACACAGTCAGACAGATCAAGCATCTGTATTATGCTTGCTACATTTGGGCAGGTCATATGGACTATTGGTGACTGGGCAATGGTTAGATTTCTTGCAGGTATATTGATGACAAAGTCATATAGCTGCTGCTGATCAAAAAGGAACACAGTCACTGATGCCTGTCTAATACTGAAGGAATCTAAAGAGTAGTTTTGGTCCACAACATCACCTCCCATCATGTCATGAAGGGTAATATTAGACATGCTAAATTGCCGTATGGATGACATTAAAGTCTCTTTAGTAAGGGCTGTTATTATGCGCCAGGTACTCCAAATAGAAGATAAATGCAAATTAACAGTTTGAATGCGTACTAGTCGCGTCGAAAGGTTC
>JAAGKR010000511.1:170837-194358 GCA_011419295.1 Clarias macrocephalus | reverse complement strand
GGTCTTCTAAGTCGAGTCTGTGAAGTCAGTTAGCCCAATAGCCGCATCTGGGACGGTGCTATCCAGCCAGGTCTCAGTGAAAACCTCTGCGTCATCAAGCCCAATCGTATTTCATCCATTTTGTAGCAGATCAACCTGACATTGGAGAGAAATATGGATGGAAGTGGTGGTTTGAAGGGGTTAGCCTTTAGCCTAGCCTTCACGCCTGCCCGCTTGCCTCTCTTCCGCCTCCGCTCACAACGTCTCCTCCTCCTGTTCGCTGCCGCAGGAATTCCCGGAGGTGATCTAGCAATCTTGGGAGGGATGAAAACATCGGGTCCGAGGTGATATACAGCACCGCTAACGCTAAGGAGTTCATCCCGGCTATACCGAAGAGCCTCAATATGGTAACAATATGAAACATAAACACTCAGTAGAACTAACAAAATGAAAAAGCTATGCCAACAAAGAGAGCAGCGGGCTGCTGCGTCTGTGCGAATGGTTATGCAGATGACACACAACTTATTCTCTCCTTTCCTCCTACAGATACTTAGGTTTCCACCAGGATCTGGCAGACATCTCATCCTGGAAGTGCCTGCCACTGCCCGCATTCTTGGGGTAACTATAGACAATCATCTGTCATTTTCCCCACACATTGCTAACCTTACTCGCTCTTGCTGATTTCTTCTTTACAACATCAAAAGAATCCACCCATTTTTTTCTTCACTGGCTACTCAGGTTCTTGTTCAGTCCCTTGTTATTTCAAGACTGGACTACTGCAACTCACTCCTGGCAGGTCTGCCTCTATCCACCATTCGTCCTCTGTAGCTTATCCAGAATGCAGCGGCACGTCTTGATGTCCACACAGATGAGTCTTTGACTATCTTTAAATGACAACTCAAGACATATTTATTTCTTCAGTACTTGGACTAATCATCCCATTAAAAAAAAAAAAAAAAAAAAACATTTTAAAAAACCTTCCCAACTGTGTTTGACTCCACTTAGTTAGTAACCTAGTAACCTAGTGAAAGTATTTATCCAATAACAGAAACGTCAAAGCACTTTTTGTAAGTTGCTCTGGATAAAAGTGTCTGCCAAATGTCTAAATGTAAATGTAAGACATTTTGGACAATACTATGCTTCCAACTTTGTGGCAACTGTTTGGAGAAGGCTATTTTCTATTCCAACATGACTGTGCCCCAGTGCACAAAGCATGGACTATAAAGACATTGTTTGATGAGTTTGGTGTGGAAGAACTTAACTGGCCTGAAAAGAAAACTCTGACTTCCACCCCAACACCTTTGAGATGAACTGATATGGAGATTGTGAGCCAGGCTTTTTCATCCAACATCATTGTCTGACCTCATAAATGCTCTACAGAACGAATGGCCAAGAATTCCCAAAGAAACACTCCAAAATCTTGCGGACAGACTTCCAAGACGAGTGGAAGCTGTTATCGCTGCAAAAGGGGGACTAACTCCATATTGAAGTACATGTATTTGGATACTATTTCATTGCAGGTTTGGCCAAATACTACTGGATTCTATTCCTTATTCTCCCTATCTGAAATCTACAATCTGTACAATTGTCTTCTAGAACCTCTTCCTACTTCTCTCTTGTGGTCTACAAGCTTCATATTCTGCTCCAGAGGAATATGACTACAAGACCCTAGTAATGTCCTCCTGGAGGCATCAGGTTCATTTTTCTCGGAAGATTACAAACTTGCCCTTCTGGTATTTGAAAGTTTCAAATGGATTTTTTAAATAATCACAAATGAGAAAAATCTTTTTTGATTATTTAAAAAATCTATTTTAAACTTTCAAATCGTTTCAGAAATACATATTAGTACCATTTTTATATATACTGTATATTGTCTATTACGTGCTCTCTGTAATACCTTCAAGTATTAATTTCTCACACACATTAGTCTCACTTCTGGCATTCATATCACGAGTGTGTGCTGTTGCGGGTCTATGTGGTAAAAGTAGTGTGTGTTTGAATAAACGCTTATCTGTGACTTGCCACATTTTCACTCGCTGACATTCTGACATAATGGCCTGACTTCAGCTCTTCTGCATAAATCAATAAAACTCCTCTTGTCATTAAGGACAAAGCCAGGGCGGGAGAACGCGACGGTCCACTGAGCTCATTCACACAAATTGCTCATTCTTTTGTGTTTTCAATCAAAAGGATTAAGTTGGCCAATATTCACACAGCATCCATAATGAAACCCTCCTTCTCCACACTGCACCGTTTATCAACTCATTTTATTATTCAGGCATGTGTAGTTGACATGGGATCAAAATCAGGTAGGGGGCGTGGCCTGAATTGGGAAGTTGTTAAAGGCGATTTGGATTCCAGTTTGATGTACATTGGGAAATGTTTTTGACACTGTTTCTGTACCCATGCCTTTTAAGGTGAGTGTAAGGAAATGACTCGAATCAAATTTGTAAGTCAGAGCTGATCTCTGAGACAGAGGACAGCAGCGTTATCGAGTCAGGAGGTTAACACAGAGCAAAGATTATTTGTGGCCTCATTTACTTCAGCAGAGGGAATGATGCAGCAAAGCGAGCAGAGGTGAGGACAGGATGAAACCCTGGTAAACTGATGATAAGATGATCAGATGTGTGTGATAAAGAGATCAGTGATGCTGTGAGGATGAGGTCCAGTCGGTTTTATCCGTTATTGTTTTCCGTAGTGGTGAGGCGATTCACAGGGGGGGCTACGATTTATTTTGTGGTTCACGACCCGGAGGCACAATTAGGCAGCAGGGCTGCTTCTAATCTCACACTGGGGCAGATTTATCTCCAGCTCTGTCTGTGTGTGTGTGTTTCTTGAAAATGTTCAAGTGACAGTTTTGTTTCTTTAACACATCAGTGCTTTGAGGCAGACAGAAGTAAACCTGTACGTTTTCAGGACAGGGAAGCTTACACTTTGTGATTTCCTGTTCCTGTTTTTTAACTATTTAACTTTAACAGAGCTGAAAAAGTTATACTAATAAATAGATGAAAAGTTTGTTTTTAATAATTAAAATTTATGATAAAGATAAAAAATAAAATTTATATATAAAAACGAAAATTGCAAATTCCTGCAATGCAAGCGAAATAAAGCATTTCAGGGTGTCCAGTTATAGGAAAACGATCAACCTCAGGGTTTTAACTATACCTCACTCGATGTTCATTGACCCAGTCCTCAAAAAAAAAAAAAAATTGTACCACGTTGTACAGAGACCCAAACCGAGTCACAACCCCACTTTGAAATCTCTGCCACGGAATCAGCGAGGAGACGAGTTCACCCTGCAGGCAAAAAGCTGAAATGTGAACAAAGTATGTTCTTTTAAGCTTTGTTTTTATTTTCACTGCTTTTTGCTGCTGGATATTTCACTTGCTTTGGTCTCTGATGGCCGCACAAAGAGAGAGAGAGCGCGATGCCGGCGGGGGAACATAATGCTGTTTGACAACAGGGCTTTCAGTAAAAATCTGCTGTCTGCTCCGCTGTCAAAACAAAACACACGAAAAATCCCATTACGAACAAGCTGAGAGAAACTCGGACAATCCGGGAGTGTTTGAATGAAAAAACACAACGCAGAAATTTAAAAGACTTTAATCCAAATAGTTAAAGTGATTTTAGCAATAAGGCTGAAGAAATATTTCTTCTGTAAATGTGGCAACTGAGCAACTGTTGTGGTAGAAAAAGAACAGACCACTTCAGGATGTGAAGTTACCATCATGTTCCAGAATATACTGTAATAAAGTCCCTGTGTAAAAAAGCATGCATAGAATCGGACATGGACCTCAGCTTTATAACATCCTTCTCATGGACATTTATGATAACTAGAAGAGGTTATTTATTAATCATAATCTGTATATAAATATTTTTTAAGTTATAAGATTGTATAAGTTATAACCGAGCACTATTCCAACTTAGTTAAACATGATAAAGTATTTCAGAGCGCAAAAAGAGTTTAGGATATGAGGACTAGGATTAGTCAAGATAAAGGAGTGAAATAGATTTTAGTGGTGAAGTCATGTGCACACTTCAGTATGGCATATATTTGTGTACTCCATATGCTTCAGCATTCCATACACTTTTCACATTCCGTACATTCTTGCTCAACTGAAAGAACAAAAAGAAGGATACTGGTGATCTCTTTCCTCCTGGAACAGTCAGGAATTGCTCAAGGACTGGATCAAACCTGATTATGACGAGCTGCACTGACTTCCAGTTGAGAAAGGATTCGATCCAAACGAATACTCAATATTTTTATTTCCTGTAAGCATCAACAACATTAAGCGGTTTTTGTGCTTTAAAGAGTGTAAATTAAGTCCTGTATTTCCCCCTATTCTTTATTTCCTTTAGTATTAACACGTAAATAATTTACACACGATTACCACACAAGTCCAGCCGTTTTTTATTCAATCTCATTGTATGAATATTTGAATACGCAAAAATTATGAAAGGCCAAAAGTGAAACAAAAGCATAATTGTAAAAAAAAATAATTTTATTTTTATTTTGCACTAATGCTATTTCCTGCAAAATAACCCATTCCTGTCATTACGTCTGGAATCGTAAAAGTTCGCGTTTCTGTCCTGAGGTCAGACGCAGCAGTAACGCACTCCAAATAGTTCGTGTTTTCATTCCAATTTCATTTGGTTCAGTTTCAGTGCACGTTGGTGTTATTAAGTAATTAAAGAGGCAGAGGAAGAGAGAGATGTATGCAATTGAGGAAAGAAAGGACAAGGAATAAAGGGTATCTCAGGAAATGAGGCAGACCGAGTTAATATTTAAAATTTTATGCATGCATTCATAATATTAAACTAAAGCCTGAATCAGAGAAAGAGAGACAGAGACAGAGAGAAAGAGCAACAACCACATTTTCACTCTCCACCTGTCAGAGTGAAGACATGTTTAGAGAGTTGACAGGATTTAGTAAAGTCAGTTCATTCCATCATTCATCATCATTCTTCCATCCATCTATTCAAATACAGAGTGCTGAAATATCGAGTCTTAAACTGCAGTAGGTTCACACTGACTACGCTGAGTCACGCTGTACCATTTCCTGTGCTCCTATTTATTTAACAGCACGTCGCACTGTTCATATGCTAGAGGTAAGAACAAACTGATCTTGGAGTTCTAAAAAAAAATGTGGAAAATCTCACGAGTGCATTTTTTCTTATTCCAAACACAAGACTGCAAAGAAGTAACAGTATTCTATACATTCCATACATTTTGCTATTATAAACATGCTGCAGCGCAGAATATCTCTGGAATCCTTACATTAAGTATTGATAAATTTCACCTTTCTGTATAATTCAGTATTTCAGTATTCAGTATTCTGCACTCTTCAGTATTCCATATACTTGAGGATATCACGTGCTTCAGTATTCTGCACGCTTCAGTATGTGGCATGCTTCAGTATTCTGCACACTTTACTCTTCCGCAGAGTTCAATATTCCGAACATTTCAATGTTACGCACACTTCAGTGTTCAAACGTCAGTATTCTATACACTTCAATATTCCTTAAACTTTAGAATTCCACACCTGTTGGTATTCCTTGCACTTCGGCATTCTCTACCCTTCTTTATTCTGTACACTTCCATATTCTGTACACTTTGATTTTCCTCAAATTGCAGTATTCCATACGCTTCAATATTCCACACACTGCAGTATTCTTCACACCGAATTATTCCTCACACGTCTGTATTCTACACACTTCTGTATTCCATACATGTCGGTATTCCATAAATCTGCTGCAGTACAAAATATGATTGTAGTTCATCCTTTTAAGTATGTATACATTTAACAATCCTTTTTTTGCACTACTCTTCCAGACACTGCAGAATCCTGTACTCTTCAGTACTCACTACACCACCATATTTCACATATCCCATTGCTTCATACACTTTGTTTTTCCATATAAGATTTCCTATACACTTGATCCTTTCACACACTACACTTACTAAACTATTACATTAAGCAAAATCACAGTATTTTGTAATAAAGAAATGAAATTGAAGGCTAGTGGTGATGGTATGTGTGATGGATTAAAGTAATCTGATTACCGCCTTCAATAATCCTACAAAGTCTCTGACTTGTAAAAGCACTGCTTCCTGGACTGAGTTTGAGAAGCTGCAGTGATGTCAGGATTCTATCCAAATTTAAAGCAGGATTTTAATGAAATGTTCAAAACAAAGGCTTTTACATCTTTTATTTTGAAACACCTTGGGGACGGAGACTGGTAGCTCAGGCAGCTAAAGCTCGAAGATGTTGGTTTGGGGTTCTGAGGATCATGGGTTTGAGCCCTACTGTCAGTGAGTTGCTACTACCCAACCACTGAATGCAGTGCAAGTCCCAAGCCCGGATAACATGGGAGGGTTGCATCAGGATGGGCATCTGGCATGAAACCCGTGCCAAGTTTTTAAGCAGATTGATGGTCTGCTGTGGTGACCCCTCGCCGGGAGCAGCCGAAAGACTAGCAACAACATCTCTAGGTGTTTAAAATATTTAGATTTTCTTAGCATTTAAACACGAATTCAGAATTATTTGATTGGGACTTTTTTCCTGCTCTCTGTCTTTCTGTCTCTATTTATCATGCTAACGATTTACTCAGTGGCACAACGGCACGCCGGCTGAACCCATGAGGCTCACGATCTCTGGTGCTCACATGAAGTTTTTTGTTTGTTTTTAATTTAGCTGTTTTGTTTGCGCTGATTGAAGTTCTGGGAAATTTACTCAGTGTCACCCTGCAGGACAAATCAGACAGATATCTGGCTAAAAGAAAAGTTTTTAAAAAAAAGTGCTTCAAGCTGTTCAGCTTTTTACTTTAGGTCGCGGCGACTGGAATGTCGACTGGAAGCAGATTTCAGGTTCAGGGAAAATGCACAGAATGACCACAGAAGGATCTGGATAGGTCAGGAGGTGTTGATTAATTCTCTATAACAGCAAATCTGACAGTAGCGCAGATTTATATTAATGCGATCACTTTTATACGTTATTGTTTCCATAGTAACGGCACATTCACATGGTTGTGAAAAGCCACACATTCCATGAACATGTTTACTGACATGGTGATTTTATTATCTTTTTTTTTTTTTTTGCAAGGATAAGAATTACTGGAAGGTGTCTCCAGTGTCAGCGCTTTGTAACATACCAGCTGCTTGTTTTTTGTTTTGTTTTGTTGTCTTATTAACTAGGAGAACAGTGCAATAGCAGTGACCTTACTTTGTTCTCTTTATAAATTTCCTACAAAAGCACAGCCTTAAGTGTTTTGTTTAAAAAACGTCCTCATTTAGAGTGTTTAGTGAAGAGGTAGGTCTCTTTGTCTAGGTGATATAAGAGGCTCGTCCGCTGGGCTTCTCTCTGACTTTTAAAAGAAAAAAATTGAAAAACCTCAGCTGTTGTGAAAATGGAAAATAAAATCATTACTATTTCTCTGCTGATGCTTTTATGAAACACGTCACCATCCGCTGCCTTTTCCTTTTGTGTAAGCATATAGACACTTTGTGTGTGAGAGTGTGTCTGTGTGTGTGTGCGTGTGCGTGTTGCATGCACCTTTTGAAGAAATCTTGTAGGAGACCAGAGACAGTGCTGGAAGATCCACAGTGCCACCTGTAGGTAAGGAGACACACTGCAGCCTGTCCTCCATTTCCCAACATACACAACCATCAGTGCTAAATTTAGCGATTTTGTTTTACGTCTATCTTTAGCATGTCACTGTGTGGCTTTTACAAAAACTTCCTTAGTGAGATTCTGGACTACATACTGTAGAACTCTGATGCATTTAGAAAGAAATGTATGCAGTGTAAACTATTTCCCCCCTTTATGAAATTTTTTCACATTTTTGAAAAGGAAAAATGGTGGATAAAGGAAAACCTGTAGTTGTTACTGTTAGCAACTGTGCCAGTTTTTGTTTGTTGGTTGGTTTGTTGGTTTTTAATAGTAGACTATAAAACTATATTTTGCTTCTAAAGCTAAACACAATTTAAATAACTCATCAATCTCTTAAAACACTTTAGGATTGTAGCAATAACTCTCTCTCTCTCTCTCTCTAACTGTAATTACAGAATTTCCGATCAATGTGGAACATCTCTAAAGTAAAATGGTCCAAATCTCCCATTTCCATGTGGCCAGACGCCAGAAGGCCCATTTCATGAGTTATATTTTTTATTCCGCTGCTCTCTGTGTTACTCCTCCATCTGTTTTTCCATTTTTTGGAGATAATGCTGTAAAATTTTGGCCGGCATGATGAGAGGAAGCCGTCCGACCCTCTGTGTCTCCACTTCACCCACAGCCACAGGCTGAAACCCGGTAATTACACCATCAACAGCTGTGAATCAATTTATACCTCCACGGTGAGAAGATAAAGGGCAAATCAGAGGGGAGGAGGACGGGTAGCGTTACACACCTCGGATACAAATTACTGAAATTGTCCGAACAGGAGTGATGACATGATGTCGTGGAGAGAGCGCGCTGGGCCACTCACTAACCGGCCTCTGTAAATTAATAGCTTTTATTTGACTGTTTATATCATTTCGGCTTTCAGAATGGAATGCATTTACAGTGCAAGAAATATTAGCACCCTTTATGAGAACTCCAAAAATAATGTCCTCCCAAAGACAAAAAGGGCATATGGTATAAAATAAGCATTACACTATGGAGTGATGCGATGGACCAAACTCTGACCACTATCTCTTTTTTGAGCCCTTACCAGCTGAAATCTTATTCAAGCAGCTTTGAAGTGAATCACAATTTTTTAATAATTACTAAAAATAATTATAATTAAAACAGTGTTACTTCAAGGGTCGAGGTTTCGATTTCAGCCTCGGGTCTGCTCGCATAGAGTTTACATGTTCTCCCCATGTATGATGTGTATCCTCCTAGTACTCCAGTTTCCTCCCACAGTCCAAAGACATGCAGACATTAGATTGACTGGTGTTCCAAAATTGACCATACTGTGTGAATGAGTGTGTGTGTGTGTGTGTGTGTGTGTGTGTGTGTGTGTGTGTGTGTGTGTGTGTGTGTGTGTGTGTGTGTGTGCACTTCTTTGCCCTGTAATGGCTTGGCAGCCTGTCCAGAGTGCCACAAGTATCTTGGGATTGGCTTCAGGATTCAGGCTCTGAAAGGATGCCTGCACTGTGGCATTGGAGTGCAGCATCTCATTCGCTTTTTCAGGGAACAGAGTTACAGCAAAGTAACCCGCCACATTCCCTTTCAAAAGCTACACTCGATGCTGCGTGAAAACGCTATGGGAACGAGAATACCAACGCCTCCGCACTGAAAGTGTAGTGTGTGCACACAATCATCAAAGAGGTCTCAGATATGACCCTGGGATGCTGACTTGAGGACCCACAACCCTGGAGTAGCATGGACATCCAAATATATAATCTGACAAATGCGTGTGGAGAGGACCAACCTGCCGCATCACACACTTGCTGCAAGGGGACAACTCTTGCCAGAGCAATTGATGAGGCAAGCCCACTGGTCAAATGGGCCCTAATTCCTAGAGGCGAGGCCTGACTACGCGCCTTGTAGGCTAGGGCAATAGCATCTCTCACCCAATTTGACAGCGTTTGTCTAGTAGCAGCCGCCCCCCGGGGGCCCGTAGCATATAAAAAGCTGCTCTGACTTACGCCACTGGCTAGTGCGGTGGACAAAAATCTGAAGAGCACGTACTTTCCTGCTACGGACCTGTAAATGGCGGAGGACAGGAGGCTTCGAGAACAACTGGATGCATGGTCGAGAATGGAACTTTCGGAAGATAATTCGGGTGAGGATGCAGAATAGCTTTGACTACCCCAGGGGAAAAGTCTAGGCAGGATGGGGAAACTCCAAATCCCGATTCTCATCAGAGAAGTAATGGCCATTAGAAAAACCATCTTAAGGGTCAGAAGCCTGACAGGCGCTGACTCTAGTGGTTCGGAAGGGGTATCAAGCAAACCTTCGAGCACAAGTCGAAGTCCCAAGAAGGGACCATCGCTCTAGTAGGCGGCCTCAACTATAGCTCACAAAAAGCCAACTAAAGATTGCTTTCCCACAGAAACCCCATCAATCAGAACATGACAAGCCGAAATGGCGGCTACGCATGTTCTGAGAGTACTAGGGCATAAACCCGAGGACAGTTTTTCTTGCAGAAACTCCAGCACTGAAACAATTTGGCAGTGGACTGGGTCTACATGTTTTGCCATGCACCAACTTTCAAATACACTCCATGTGAGGGTTCTTCTAGCATCTCTTAATTGGTCCCCCTCAGGGGCCAGACCTGAAGGTTCCAAAGCTCAGGGCAGGGAGGAAATATTGTCCCCTGCGCCTGAGACAGGAGATACTAGGAGAGATATTAGATCTGAGAACCACACTCTGCCAATGGTGCGCTATCAATAAGAAGCGCAAGCCCTGTTGACAGACCTTTGCCAGGACTCCCAGGAGCAGAGCTATCGGAAGAAATGCATAAAGACGCAGTCTGGGTCACGTATGGGCCATCATGTCCAGACCCAGGGGAGCTGGACGACTCAGAGAGTAGTAAAGAGGACATTGTGCTGTTTCTTGCAAGGCAAAGAGGTCCACCTCTGCTACATAAAATCTCTCCCATATTTGAATGATTACTACGGGGTGGAGTTTCCATTCACCATGTGTCACAGCTTGTCTGGACAGCAAGGCTGCTGCCACATTCATATGCCCCGGAATGTAAATCGCTCTGAGAGACAAGAACTTGTCTTGTGCCCAAAGCAGAACCTGGTGCGCCAGCTTGTTCGAGCGGCGGTGAGCGCAATCCGCCCTGGCGATTTATATACAAGCCAGCACTAGGATATGGTAGCCTCTCAACTGCTGGAGGAAGTATTTCAGGGCCAGAAATAGAGCCGTCATTTCGAGGCAATTGATGTGCCACGCGAGAAGATGACCTCTCCAGATCCCTTGAGCTGGACGGCCGTCTAAGACCACACCCCAACCTGTGAGAGAAGCGTCTGTCGTTAGCGTCTTGTGACGACAACACAGACCTAGAATGGGACCCAAAGTCAGAAACTAGGGTCTGAACCACGCAGAAAGGGTATGAAGCCCCTGGCGCATAACCCTTATTTGCCTCTGGGGATTGGCCCTTGAATGAAATCTCTTGGCTCCTAGCTACAGGTGATACTATCTCATGTGCAGGAGGCCCAAGGGTATCACCATTGATGCAGCTGTCATGAGACCTAGAACTCTCTGAAAGTAATGAACAGTCACTTTCTGGATTAGCTTGATTTCCTTCAGGGTATTGAGAATGGATTCGACACGCGCAGGAGACAGCTGTGCCTGCATTGTGACCGAATCCCATGTGACACCCAAATACGTTGTCCTCTGAGCAGGAAAGAGAACGCTTTTCCCTGCGTTGAGTCTCAATCCTAAAGAATCATGAGCCCTAACTCCTGGGACTGAGCCAGAATCAGCCAGTTGTTGTCTGTGTAATTCAGGATACGGATGCCCTGGAGTCGTTAAGGAGCCAGGACTGCATCCATACATTTTGTATATGTGCAGGGTTGTGACAAGGCTAGGCCAAATGGAAGGACCCAATACTGGTAAGATCCCCCCCACGAAAGCGAACCTCAGGAACTTCCTGTGCTGTGGCAATATTTCTATATGAAAATATGCGTCCTTCAGGTTGATTGTCACAAACCAATCCACTGGTTGGATTTGAAAAACAATCATTGATTGTCAACATTTTGAACTTGTATTTTCTGAGATAGCGGTTCAACCTGCGAAGATCTAAAATTGGATGCAGCCCCCCGTCTTTCTTGGGAACCACAAAATAGCGACTGTAATAGCCTGGGTCTCTGTCTGGCAGGGGAACATATTCTATGGCCCCTTTTTCCAGAAAAGTCTGTAATTCTTAAATCAAAAGATGTGCTCGTTCTGGTTTCACGGAAGTGGAGACAGGAGACGCGGAGGACAATGTGCAAATTGAATCCTGTAGCCTCGCTCTACAGTCTTTTGTACCCAAGGAGACATGCTTGGTAGTAGGTTCCACACTGCCAGTTTCTCCGAAAGGGGCACAAGTTTTGACGCATCGGCTAGATGGGGGGTGTTAGGTGTTCGGCATCCTGAAACGTAGCAGGAGGCGACTGAACACCTAACGTTTCATTGGAGACTTCTGCTCCCTGAAACACCAGTTGTGGCGGAGATTAAACACCAGCCTCCTGAGTCTTTATTCTCTGTTGGAATTTTACGCACTCTTCCCCGGGGGGAGACACCCCCACAGTCCTCAGGACTTCTTTTTGGAGGAGATGATGCTCCTCAGGTCCAGTCTCTTTGAGGCGGACTGTGAACGCACAGTGAGTCCCTCCCCAGTCTCTACGAGGGTGTGCCCAGCTCGCCACACTCTCCTTCTGCGCTTCATGCCTCGTGGGAACCAGAGGCCGTCTGCTTGGTTGCACTGAGAGACAGGTCTGTGGCTCGGAGTAGCTCTAAAAACGCCCTTTCATCGATAGACCCACCAGTGCTCAAGTCCTTCAGCGGGTCAGCCTGGTAAGCCTGCGAAACTGCCAGCCTGACCCGCTGCCTGAAAAGTTTATCCCACCAATGAAGATGTTAGTCTATATGGCTTGGTGGGGAGTGTGGGCTTTTTCAAGGAGGATGAGGTCCTTCAATCATGCTTCCGGAATGAATTATGCTTGCAATACAAGGTTCCACTGTACAACTATTATTAATAATTAAATATTCAGTTACATTGATACATTTAGATGCCCTAAAGAACAAATTAATCAGTTCTTCAGGGATTATTTATTCAAGATTCAGTCATTTTGTGAGGAAATCAAAGCCTGAAAGAGAGATAGAGAGAGATAGAGAAAGAGAGAGACATGAGATTTCAGGTGCATTTTTAAAAAATATAATGAGTTCAATTTTAAAATATATTTGAATTAGCGCTGGAAGGAATCACACGTCACAGTCCACTTAGCAATCAGGACCACCAGAGAATCTGCACAAGCAGCACCCTGCATCACTCGCTTCCTTCCTCGCTCATTTCAGAAAGACCTCGACACATCTGTTTGAAAGTCTGTCCCCTAGAGAGGCGCCCTCATTCGCTACTCAGCCTCGGTGGGAACGAGGGATGATGATGCTGAGGCTCGGTGAAGTCATTACCTCTCAGCGTTCTTCATCTCTCACTTCAGTTCTCTTTTTTCCTATCACTATCTCGCAGTCTCTCAGAGAATCCTGGACTCCTGAGAGACGAAAAAAGAAAGTCCTCAACACACACACACATCTGTTCAAATATTCATTCCCTAGAGATGTCCCCTAGAGAAACGCCCTCGTTCAGTGGAAGTGAGGGAGGATGAGGTGTGATGGAGAGACGCTGACCTGCCTCACACATTAAATAAAAAATAGGACTGGGAGGATAAAATAATATCCTGTGGTGAAGAAATGCTGGGTGCTGTGCTTCTCTCACTCGCGCTCTCACTCACTCTCACACACATCAGTGCCTCTTTTGGTTTGTTGCCATATAAAACTTTTAACAAGGACACATAAATAAGGAAAGGAGTCCAAAAAGGTGTTCACACCTCGGGAGTCAGCGGAAAATTTTCCTTTCATCACCAAGACGAGGAGAAATGCTTTTACATACGCCATAATGAGGAGAGTCCCAATATCAGAAACAGACGAGGTGAAGGGAAAGAACATGATTTAGTAAAGCAGACCACTCTATAAATAACTACCTATAAAAATACATTATAACAAAGATTAAAAACATCACAGCTTGTTATGTTACCGAGATACAGCTTTACATCTGACACTGGCTATTCCTTCCTTAAATGTTACAGAAACACTTTAACTCCTTACAGAAACCTGTAGGAGCTGTCAGAGCTGCTGTTTTGAAAAAAGAATCAACAGAAATGTATCAGAGTTCTAGATTTTATTCAGAGATTAGCAATATAAATATTTCTGAATAGTTATGTACACTTTTTTTTTTTTGGCTTCATTAATCCGATTCATTTCTGAATGAATCCCATAATCAGAATTCTTTTTTTCTCCTCTTGCCGTCTATAAAACCTGAGCAGTGAAATTCCTCGTAAATGAAATGTGTTTCTGCGTGCCGGAAAAACCATTCCGATTTGGTTTTGATGTATACGGACGCTTTGAAAAGGCCATTGGAAAAGTGTAATTGTAGCGCAGCGGCAAAATTAGAGCTCCATCAGAGGAAGAAAACGTGAATGCGCTTCACGCTGCTAGCTTAATTACCCATCTTAATTAACATGTCCTCCGGTCTAAAGACACCGGGGAGACAGGGACGCTCGCTCGCTCGCTTCTGTAATGGCATTGAAATTTCATTACACATGTTTGTTAGACATGTCTGGTGTGTCTGAAAGCACTGGATCTGTCTGCTAATGGCAGCAAAATAACAACAAACTGACTGCAGCAAAATCAGGCAGTTCACAATATGATGGATTAACAAAAAGAAAATTAAAACATGACAGAAAAGTACACACTGCAGTTTAAATTATCCTATGAAACTTTTTGAAGCGCTAGTCACATGACTGATGGGTGTCAATATTTATGTGACATGCTTTTGAGAGTTCTTAACATGCAAATGCTTCATATCACACAAATAGAATAAACAATATAAACATGACACACACCCAATGTGCGCTTGTTCTTCTTAACAGACTCATTCCTATTTAATAAGATTAGAAATTCAATTTCACCGCAAGTCCTGGTTTGACTAGACACCCCTCTTATTATATTTATGGTATTATTTTTTGGTATATCTAAATAAAAGAAAGGTCTGTCTGTATATTAGTCAGAACCCTACATTGGAGGACCCGAAACCAGTCTCACCTGAGTGAAATACTCTGTCTCACAGACCGTGTCTGTCCAGACAGATTTTGTCACAGCATCATGCAAAACTTGCTGAACAGAATTTAATAAAACATTGCCACTTCTTATAAATTTGCCTGAAATTAAACTCAAAAGCAAAATGTTGAGTAGAAATGAAGATATGAGCTGTTATTCAATTCAATTCAATTTTATTTATATAGTGCTTTTAACAGTGGTCATTGTCTCAAAGCTGCATCACAAAATTAAAAGAAGAAGATTATGGAAATGCGGAGGAGAAAGGAAAACTATGTATAGAGCATAGTGATCTGGTTGTCCCTGTTGTTCTGCAAGCTAAAGCTGACAGCGACGGCGGCAAGGAAAAACTCCCTGGGATGGCAGTAGGAAGAAACCTTGAGAGGAACCAGACTCAACAGGGATGCACGAGAAAAAAATAATAATTAAGGAACAGTTGAGGATCATGATAACATTTTCATTACTTATAATTATGCATGTTGCATTTTTTTATGTTACAGTTTGGGTTAATTAACCTCTCATCCTCATTTGGGTCATAACGGATATGTGACATATTATAAACAGCTAGTTTTGTGTGGGCGCGTGTTAAATCGACTGCTGGACAGAATTTAATGACAGTTTTAACCTGCACCATAAGTGAAATCAACATGTTAAGAAAAGGATAATCTACTAATAAGCTACTAATAAGTTACTACTTGCTCAATGTAAACAAACACCTGCACCAATAGATATTAATTTAAAAAGCTAAATTGAATATTTTTACTGGGATTAGCTCATATTTTCAAATCTGAAATAACAGTGCTGAAGTGGCATAAGTGAATTTTAACACGCTGGAGTTGTTTTAAGACAAAACCTAATTTTTATCCGATCTACTTTTCGATTTCTCATCTGTGATTAATTCTCTGATTACCGAACAGGGTGTATTTGGCTGATGATGAAAGAAGTACAACTTAATGTAAACAAGGCTTAAGATACTCAAACTTATAAAAATTTGATTTCCTTGTATTAATAAGTTAGGCAGTGAGTTCTGCCATACAGAAAGACAGACAGACATGTACATAAGCTTTAACCTGAATACATTATGCTGATCAGATTATTGTTAGCTTTAATCTTTTAAATATTTACACAAACTTTTTATTCATAAGCAACAGGTACTTATGCTAGTTAACAAAATAGTTATATTATTTGCTACTCAGCTGGTGTACATTAAGTTTTATACTAAACATAATCTCTGTGTATCTATCAATAATTGCAGACTGATTTGCCTGATTGCAAAGCGTTGAGATCTTTTCTGTGTTTCGGTTTTTGCTGTAATTTTTCCTCTGGTGCTGTGGCACCTGAATTTCCCCCTCGGTCAACATTAAGAAATAAAACACTGGATATGAAGGTTAACAAACATAAGTGTTATACTCGCCAGGTTTTACCAAGTACATCATTTTAGAAAGTTATACATCTTTATCTTTTTCTCCTTTTCTTTCCTTTTTTCTCAAATGTGACCCTAATAGATTTGACCTTTTTTTTCCCTTTCTTATTTAAAAGTCAAGACCAACTTAAACCATTTCCCCTTGGGGTGTGTGGACTGGTTATATATTATTCTTACCGAGTTCACACAGAACAGAAGAATAAAATATGCCTGTGAAAATGTACAATACAGTATATATTCACAATATCATGTATGATTTAGTTCCCTTCCTTGCTAGAACCAGATCTCCGAAGAGGTTAATTAACCCAAACTGTAACATAAAAAAATGCAACATGCATAATTATAAGTAATGAAAATGTTATTTACTGTTATTTATTCAACTGTTCCTTAATTATTATTTTTTTTCTCGTGCATTCCCATGGGAAGTTGACATCCTGGATCATGAGTCCCAACCAATGAGAAGCACACACAGGCTGAGGGAGAGGAGGGTTTTACTTCCATCCACTGACTGTTTGCATCTCATAAATATCACTCTGTATTAGCAGTCTAACCTGTAATATTTCTCTCTCATAAATGTATCTAAATCTCACAAATACCAAACTAATTTTCAAAAACATGGAACAAAGCATTTCCCATGTCTGCTAAAAACGGGACATAGGGTTGGCGACTCTATGCTAAGATGATTTTATGTTGAAAAAAGTCCTTGCGATGGCCATATAAATTGGCCCATATAAAGTATTAGTAGCTAAAAATGCTTCGTAGTGAAAACAACCTACAGATTTTGTTGTTGGAAAAATGGAAAAAGCAATTGCTTGCCTCACTCTTTTGAATCCTTTATTTTCATCTGTCTGCACAACAGACATCACTTTACACCTTTTTTCTGGTTCTGCTTGTGTACGACATACACAATCTCATTTAATCTGACTATTACACTTCTAACAGGAGCGCAGAGATTAAAGAGACACGCTCTAGCACACAGGCATTAGCCAACCAAGGTTAGCGATTTACACTTTGTGCTGATGTAACAGGATAACAGTCAGCTTTCTCTAGGTTACCCTTCTTAAAATAAATAAATCCAATATATACATACGAAAGTGTTCTCTGTATGCTGGAGCCGTGATCGGAATGGCTGCTTCATTTCTGAAACGCTGCCCTCTCAGGAACCCCTTTAATGACCCAAACATGTGGAAATGGCTTGGAACAAGGTGAGAACTGTATAGGCGATGTGGCAATAACTCCAGTAATGTGGACATTCAGGGATCAGAAATGACTGCAGTGGGCCCTGAGCCACCTCAGCATGGATAGGTCTTCTTTATCCGCTTTCATTCACAAGAAATTTCACCACACGTCCTGGTTCTATTTGAACATCACATAAAAAATAAGTATCGCTTATGAAACCACTATCGTACAACAATAGTCTATGTTTGTCTAATTTAATAACTGAATAATTCAGCTAATCATTCTGCAATAGTACATTTGAGTGGCTTTGGTTTTAGATCTCCAAAGCTGCAAAATCCTGCCGAACGCTGAATACTAAAGCTTTTACACTTCTCTTATTTCTTATTCTTTGGTGACGGAATGCAGCACAGAGACAAAGCGAATGAGAGAGATCGATAGAGAGATTTTGATGATGATGATGATGATGATGATGATGATGATGTTAAACTCTGAATCTGCTGTATGCTGACTTGATTAAATGAGTGAAGGTGGATGTGGAGTTGGATATTAACAATGTGAAGATGTTTGTGTCATATCCAAATTTCTGAAAATTAAACTTACTTGTAAGTGAAAGCAATTTGACTACAGACACACAACACTGTACTGAATTGTTTACAGAAGGCTTCTTATCTTTAGTGATTATAATTTGGAACAGGGTTACTGAGAAATCCACCTCACTTCTGAAATCATCCAGATCATTGTTTCAACCTACTTTGCATGTTTTAGCTTCAGAATTTTGTTGAACACTGAGTTACCCAGCATCTGTCTAAATCCCTGCAGTGCCGCTAGAGGTCACTAGGAGACATCAGAGGTTGTATACCGGATCTACAGTCATATGTAAAAGTTAGTGCCCTCTCTTTTAATTCTATATATCGTAAAAACAATTAAAATAATTTACTTGTATTGGGCAACAACAACATATAACTTTTTCCACAGTGCCATTATTTATTTAACAAAATGAATCCAAAAATGACAACAACAAAAAAAAAACATACAGGCATGGAGTACCCCCATACTGCTCCCACAGGATTTAAGAGAGTAAGTTGTAGCCAGGTGTTGATATCCGTGCAGACCTTTATAAAAGCAGACATTGTGCCAGTTTACGGGTCTGGATTATTTAGGTGTGAGTGTTAACATAAAATAATGGTTTTAGAGAAGCAAGTCTTGCTTCACATTAATCTGGAACGGATTATAAGACCATTTTAAAACAATTTTGAGTTCAGCGCTCTATAGTGAGAAAGATTAAACACATGTTAAAAGCATTCAAGACAGCTGCCAATCTTCAAGGAGTGGACGTCTCAGCACATTCACCCCAACACCTAAAATTTAAGCATTTACATTTAGGCCTTTGGCAGACGCTCTTATCCAGAGCGACTTACAAAAAGTGCTTTAAAGTTTACATCACTGGATAGATACTTACACAAATGCTACATCTTAGATCCAGCAGGCGTCACTGTGCATGTTAAATGTTAGTCCATGACAGCACAATTAGAAGAAGACTGAATAAGTGCGGTCTGCTTGGAAGGGTTGCTGGAAGACAAAGACAGAAAGAATGAATGAGGTTTAATGAAATGAAGCAATGATATGAAGAAGAATGGGCAAAAATGATGTAAGACTGATTGAATCAGGGGGAGGGGGGCACCCCACATGTTATTGCCCACAGCCTCCAGGAACAAACCTTTTAATTTTAATTTTAACACATCTCCTGTTATACTGAACTTCCAGTCTTACACATTATTATGCTGATCAATCCCTGCTATCCGTTATCACCTAGATGAGGATGGGTTCCCTGTTGAGTCTGGTTCCTCTCAAGGTTTCTTCCTATTACCATCTCAGGGAGGTTTTCCTTGCCACCGTCGCCCTCGGCTTGCTCATCAGGGACAATCTTATCATTTTGATTCATACACATTGCATACAGACTTACTTCTTTGGATTGTGTAAAGCTGCTTTGCGACAATGTCAATTGTTAAAAGCGCTATATAAATAAAATTGACTTGACTTGAATTGACAAGTCTATATTCAGCAACACCCAAGACCAAGTACAAATCCCAGTAAATTTGAGCCAAGTGCAAACTACACCAGCCTTGAGTCCTCCAGCCCAAAATTCAACATGATATTTATGTAAATGCAGAAAGTCATGGAGACGTTGATGTGAAGTTCCACAATGCACCAACGACCCACATCACTGATTTTGCATGTTTTAAATTAGTTTATTATTAGTGGAGCGGGCTATTGTCAGAGCTGCTGTTATAGAGAATTAAAGACCTTCTGATCAGTCAAGATCCAGACATCAGCAGTGCTGTATGTGGAAGTGAATCTGGTGTTGATATAGGAAATTACATCTCCAAGTTATGTGAAGGACATGATGTTATGAATAAAGGATCCGTTTCTGTTTCAAGTTTTCTTTTCCTCTCTTCTGTTATCTATAAAAACCCAGAATCTCCCGATGACATCGGAACCCTTAATCTGTGTTTGGATTTGTGGTGTTTCTCTGGGTTTTTATCCTTCATTGAGTAAAGATCAGTGGACCTGTAAAAAGCTGCCAGAAAGCTTTCTGAGTTTCAGCTACAGGGTCATAAAGGGGAAGAGATTTATTTCTCTGATCTGTTAGAAACGTGCGAGTGACCCCGAGGCCACGGAGACGAACAGAACAGCGAGAAAAATGAGCCGTAAATATAACCCAGGCCTGGACAAGAACCAAACACCGCTGGCGTTCCACATTACAATGGAATTAGGTTTGATTTAAGGGACAGATCAGCGTTCTGGCACTACACTCACAATAGTGTCGCTTCCAGTGGTTCTTTATGGAGTCTTAGCTCCCAAAAAAGGATCTATTTAGAAACAATTTCTGGTACCAAGACATTTTGATATGGAGTTGCACAAGAAAAAAAAAAAAACAATATCTGTCAATCTGTCAAAAATTCTGTGAGTGAATATTCATTCATTTATTTATTCGTTCATTCATCATCTATGGCGTTTATCCTGTGTGGGATCACAGAGACATGGAGCTTATCGCGGGGAAGCAACTAGACACCAAGATCAGACAACCTGCTTCAGCCTGAAACGCCGGCCTCCCAGGAACTCCTTTAGTGGCCCAAACATGTGGCTTTTTAAATGCTGTGCAAGTGGATTTGGTGATTGATTGTGTGTATAGTTCCCACAGATGTGTCTCTTCCACAAGTTGGCGACAAGTTATCTGTCGACTTTCAAGGATCAGGAGTTCCACTCGCTGAATGTTCACGGGAAAAACTGCAGTGAGCTCTGAGCCACCTCGGCTGGGACCATCATTCACGGACGTCGACCTTTTTTAAACGTTTGCACCGTTCAAATGTTTTACTGCAGCTAAGAGCCTCATCCCAGTACTGTGGCTGAAGTCTTCTGTAAATGTCAATCGTTTTTACATTTTCATTCACCAAGTTCTACCTCTTAGAAAAGTATGTAATGATGTTCAGGTATAGAGCTTAAATATGTTGTATCTTTATCGTTTAATTACAGGAAACATAAAAACTTCCATTCTAATTATATACAATGTAAAAATACAACACTAAATAGATTAAATTAATTAATACAAACAATGCTCAGTGAGGGAAAAGATAACATGTACCAAAGATCGTCTTTCACATGTCTATGATTTCTGGTCAAAAATGTTACTATAATATTTTTACATTTAAAAATAAGACAATAAAAATATTATTGTATAAAAATTATATTTAATATAGTTTATTTAAACTCACATCCCTCCTAAGTTAATAATGTTGAAATTTAATTAATCATTTTTCATTCCTACAAAAATATCAGCTGTTCGTAAATTTGGATTTTGACTCTTCTTTGCATTTCCCATCCCTGCACACAGAAAGTGTTTTAGAGCTTTCCATATAAATCAGCACTGTTTACACTCATCACTCAGAGGAAGAGACGTCAAAGAACATAAACGGATTACATAAATATTGTAATAAAATAAAAAAGGCGTTTCATGTTAGCCGAGACAGTATGTGAAATATTCTGAAATAAAAAGTTAATAAAAAAAATTGTTGGTGAGAAATCCTGATAGCCGCAAGACCTTTTAGAATGTAGCAACAAAGTGAGGAAGGCTCGCAGTTATGTTCACACACAATGTCCAAAAAAATAAATTAGGCCTTGGCTTTGCATATTACACAGCCAAGACAAGCCCAGGGGGAGACCACACACACACACATATACACACAAATGCCCTGCCACACTGTTCTGCCTGCTTTATTCCAAACAAGCATCCATATCGGTTTTCAGCGCCGCCTGGCACGCAGATGAACACACAAACACTCGCGGCAGGAAACTGCAGAGCAGCTGCACTGAATAAATCACACATTTCCAGGGGAAGAAATCAAAACTCAAGGCGACAAATGGATTTCATACAACTTGGAAAATGTTAACAGAAGCACTGGAGGGGGGGGGGGGGGGGGGAACACACACACACACACACACACACACACACACACACACACACACACACACACACACAAACATGCACAATGTGGGAAAACTGAGGAACACTAATAGAGTGTTTGGCTGAAACAATGAACTGAGGTGATGTATTTAAAAAGTGCAAATATTAACAATAAATAAATAAATAAATAAGCTTCTCATTTCTTTAACAACCGTGTCAGAAGACATCCTGTGGCCATGGCAGTAATGTTATGCTGTTTCAGAAGAGTCAAATTATTGTCCTGCATTGGGCAAAACAACTAATGGTGTTTGCTGAGAATACTAAAATCGGGTTAAGAAAGGTAAAACGTGGGCCTCCGAGTGGCACATTGGTAAAGTAGTAAAGTGGTAGAGAGCTGATTGGCTGACCTCTCTCAGAGGCGAGGGATGAGAGGTACTTAATGCTCTCACATTAATTACGGTTCTACAGCCAATCAGGGGCATCTGTGAGCTCACACAGGTGCAAGGTGTGGATAGCGCTGTCCACCAGCATGTAACATGTGCTACTAGGGGAGCAAAACACACTGGACAAGATCTATTCAAACATCAAGCTAGGCTACAGGACAAGATTACTACCACACCTGGGCCAGTCTGACCACATGTCCTTACTTTTAGTCCCTGCTTATGCTCCCCTCAGGAAAACTGCTCTTATAATCACAAAGACTGTAACAGCATGGCCTGCTGGTGCCTCTCGGCAGCTACAGGACTGTTTTGACAGGACGAATTGAGATGTCTTTGAAGATCCAGACCTGGAGGTGTTCACGGTGTTCTGTGTTACATTAAGAACTGCAAAGACAGTGACACAGTGGACAAACGCACACGGATCTATTCCAACCAAAAGCCCTGGATGAATAAGGAGGTCCAGTAGCACTATCTGGCGACAGTGCTATCTACAGCACAGCCCGAGCCAACCTAAAGAGATGCATGAGAGAGGCTAAATTGAGGTACAGGAGGAAAATCTGGACAGTAACAACAGCAGGCAGGTGTGGCAGAGAGTCCAGCATCTTACCAACTACAAGACCAACGTTGGTGTTGCTGATGGTGATGCCTCACTGGCAGAGGAGCTGAACTACTTCTTTGCCCATTTTGAGGTGGATCAACCAGATGCACCCATACTCCCACCGGGGGCTCACGAAGCATGGACAGTAGAAGAATGGGAGGTGAGGCATACTCTGCAGACCATAAACATTAGGAAGGCTGCATGATCTCTGGACGGGTGCTGAAAGACTGTGCGGACCAGCTGGCTGGAGTCCTCACCAGGAGCAGTCATTGTCTCAGTCCACTGTTCCCTTGATCTTAAAAGTCCTCGACTATAGTCCCCCTGCCTAAAAAAATCACAAATTAACAGTTTCAGTGATTACCGGCCAGTTGATCTCAAGCTGGTACGGAGTCACATCAGTTCATTCCTCCCACCAAATTTTGACACACATCAGTTTCGCATACAGGACGAACAGATCGACAGAGGATGCCATATTAACAGCTCTCCAGACTGCGCTATCCCATTTGGAGCACCCGGGGAGCTATGTGCTGCAACTTTTTGTGGATTACAGCTCTGCATTTAATACCATCCTCCCCCACAAACTGATAGACAAACGAGTAGACCTGGGACTTCCATATTCCATCTGTGTAT
>JAAGKR010000511.1:59492-170817 GCA_011419295.1 Clarias macrocephalus | reverse complement strand
ACAAGTATAGTGACGCAACCCTGATCAGAGGCCCATAGGAGGTCGTTTACTACTTTAACGAGTGCTGTCTCTGTGCTGTGATGAGGCCTAAATCCTGACTGATACAGTTCATTAATGCTGTTTCTATGAAGATGTGAACATAGCTGCTGTGATACTACCTTTTCCAAAATCTTGGAGATAAATCATCATTGATTTTCATTTTTTTTGACTGAGACATTGATAGATCATTGTCTCAGTCCACTGTTCCCTTGACCTTAAAAGTCCTCGACTATAGTCCCCCTGCCTAAAAAAATCACAAATTAACAGTTTCAGTGATTACCGGCCAGTTGATCTCAAGCTGGTACGGAGTCACATCAGTTCATTCCTTCCACCAAATTTTGACACACATCAGTTTCGCATACAGGACGAAGGGATCGACAGAGGATGCCATATTAACAGCTCTCCAGACTGCGCTATCCCATTTGGAGCACCCGGGGAGCTATGTGCTGCTACTTTTTGTGGATTACAGCTCTGCATTTAATACCATCCTCCCCCACAAACTGATAGACAAACGAGTAGACCTGGGACTTCCATATTCCATCTGTGTATGCATTAGGAGCTTTCTGTGTGGTCGCAGTCAGAGGGTGGACCCACATACATCGCCGGCCATCAGCTTCAGTGGGAGTACATGTTTATGAGGATCTAAGCTGGGGCGTAAACACCTCCGAGATGCTGAAAAAGGCCCAGCATAGGCTGCACTTTCTGAGAATGCTCAGGAAGAAGAACATCTCCCAGAGACTGCTGGAGTCTTTTTATTAATGATCCATTGAGGGCATATTGACATACTTCATGTGTGTGTGGTACAGTAGTTGCACTGTGACCCAGAGAACGGCACTGCAGAGGGTCATCACAATGGCCCAGATCGTTGGCTGTCCTCGCAGCACCGTGGAAAACTTACACAGTTCCCGCTGACTCAAACTGACCAATAAAATTATGAAGTACGAATTACACCAGGGACATCAACTGTTTGATCTACTGCCGTCGGGCAGAGTATAGAACATTAAAAACAAGAACCAGTAAATCTAAAAACAGTTTTTATCCTAAGTGCACTGAATGCTGCTATAAAAAGTGCAAATAGTGTGCAATAAGAATCAATTATTTATGCATTATCTGCAATTAATGCAATTTATGTAATTAATGTAAAAAAAATTATCACTGTGGACCATGCAATAACGGAATGTATGCCTTGTGGGTGTGTGTGTGTGTGTGTGTGTGTGTGTGTGTGTGTGTGTGTTTGTGAGTATTTTCAAGATTGTTTTTTATTTTAATTTTTTTTTTTTGCATTGAGGGGTGGCACTTTTAATTTCGTTGTACTTGTTGCAATGACAATAAAGACTATTCTATTGTATTCTAATCGGGGGGGGGGGGTGATTCTGTGGGTCAGGTCTAGGTTCAGCAACATTTGCTTAAACCATGTGCCAAAACAATGAGGTCAGCTGACAATCTGCAGGTACTGAATGACCAGGTTTTTCCTTCAATGGAAGTGAGTATAGCCCTGTACTTACTGTCGCTTACCTTTATCTGTGATGACTCACACGGTAGGATTGCTTCATGCCATGCCCAAATACCAATACACTTTTGGGGTCAAGTGATCCGTACCCGGGCCAGGAGTGTAAAAACAGCCTCTGTTTTTACCCAGTCAGCCTCCCAGTCAGATTGGAGTATATTGATGTCAGACAAAGTTCTGGAGAAATATTCTGCAATTCTTCTGAGACCTTTTTTAGCTAAAGAGGTTATACTGCTCGATGTTTCCCTTTAAAATACCCGAAAGGTGTTCTATTGGATTCAAGGTAGGAAACAAACTTGGCCAGGTCAAACTTTTAACTTTTTTCTTCTTTTGAAACTCCTGTGTGATTTGAGCAATGTGCTTTGGATCGTGATCATACTCTATGCATAGTTCACTTCTGCCTCAGCTTCTGGAGCCTGGGAATCATCCTGTCAGCCACTATGTTTGTCAATCTACAAGCAGTCATAGTAGCATCTATAAATGACATCTTCCCAACACCTTTCACACTCCTGCAGCCCCATATCATCACACCATATCATCACACTCGCACCTCCATGCTTCACTGTCAAGGACTATGTATTCATTCTTAGAGTCCTGGCCAGGTTCACGGCAAACATGCTGGACCTGGTGATCCAGAGAAATTAATCTCGGTTTCATCCGACCAAAGAATTTGCTCCCAGTGTGCATCAGGCTTCTTTTCATGTTCTTTATTAAACTTTTATCTTACAGTGTTGTGCTGAAGAGCAAGAACTGATTTTTTTTTCATAGACGTCGTCCAAGGTTGACGCAACTTACATGCAATGATATGCAAAGTCCTTCCCACTGTCTGAGCTGTCACAGAAACTTCAATTTCTATTGATAACCCCTGTGCCAAGTCTGAAGCACTCACTTGACAGTTTTTCAGAGTTAGATTGTGCGAGTAGCACACTATCCGTGGTGTCATTTTATCAGGAAGTCCCCTGCGGCTTTGATTAGTGGTACTATGGTTCATCCAGTACTTCCTGGTTACTGCTGCACTGCTTTACTACTGTTTCCACAAATTTTCCCGCAACTTTTTTCCATCTTTACAACATTTTGCAGTCAGATTTGTTAATTTCCCTGACAAGTGGAACAAGGCAATTTGCTTTGCTGTGTTGTCAACCAGTTCTGGATATATTGTGTTCTAGTTTTGCAATATGTATGAAATATAGTTGTGTATACGAGGGTGAGTCAAAAATTATCCACACTCTGCCTGTAGAATTTATTTTAATAATTTTTCTACATTATCTCCGTGCTTTTCAATGCACTCTGTCAACTGGTGTCTCACAAGTCCACATATGTTTCTGTGATGTGTTTTTACTCCAGTACACACATGATATTCACTTTTGCTGCATTAAATTTCTACTTTGGAGCCTATATTTTTAAAGTACAGTGGAACCTTGAACTGCGAGCATAATTCATTCCGGAAGCATGCTCGTATATCAAAACACTTGTAATTATTTCCATTATAATGGAAACTCAAATTATTCATTCCACAGCCCCAAAAAAACAAAACATAAAAGTAATTAATACAAAATATAAAGTAAAAATAAAACAAATTAACCTGCACTTTACCTTTAAAAAAAGTAAAAATAAATGCCAACAGATGAGTGTTTCCGTTTATGTGCACAGGCGCTGTGTATATATGCGTGTGTGTTTATGTGTGTGTGAGAAGCTAAAGTAAGAGGAAAGGAGTAATAAGCCCCTCTCCTCTCCCTCTTCTCTTCTTACACAGTAACCCTGCATTCACACCGAACGTGGTGAGAGTGTCAAAGTTCGCTCTCGCCGCCCTGCCGCCGACACCTGTCGTCGCGCTTCGTCGCTCTGACATAGACCGAATGCCTTTCTTGTATTTAAAGGGGGCGCAAAGCAATCAAGTTTGTTGATCTTGTTAAGACTGACCAAAATGTGGAAGAAAACAAGAAATTGATTGATAGAAAGAACTGTATAATAGAAATAAACAAATTATAAGACATTTGGATGGTGTGGCTTCTGTTCATTGTGAATTGCTAGTCTAATTTAATATTTAATTTTTTTATTATTATTATATTATATTAGAATCACTTACTAGACTTTGTCTTTAATTAAAATAACATTATTTTGAATTACAAACTCTCCTAGGCTATTTAAAGTGCAAGTTTAATGCAACAAGCATTTCGCTGGGGAACTAATGTAGTTACAGGACTGCTTTCCGCGGAATCCTCTCAAGCGGAGGACCTCTACTTTTTTATTGGTTGCCACTCAACCGCGTCAGAGCTCATTACCATAAAGTTGAGCTTCAACTCTCAACTCTCTTCGCCGCTCTCGCCGCTCTCGCCGCGCCGCGCCGTTCATCGCCGCTCTTCGCCGCTGTCTCCCATTGAAAATGAATGACTTCCGGCCATTTTGACGCTCTCACCACGTTCGGTGTGAACGCAGGGTAACCCTCTCTTATTTGAGTTTCACACACACGCACAAACTAACTTAAACACTGTTTTATCGGGAAAATAAACAAGAAATCTTTCTAATGAAACTTGAGTGAGCGAATAACTGATGTAACGTAAAAATAAAACAAATTAACCTGCACTTTACCTTTGAAAAGAATCGCGACAGAGCAGTGTTTCCGTTACGGA
This sequence comes from Clarias macrocephalus, assembly GCA_011419295.1. Classification (NCBI taxonomy): domain Eukaryota; kingdom Metazoa; phylum Chordata; class Actinopteri; order Siluriformes; family Clariidae; genus Clarias; species Clarias macrocephalus. The sequence continues at coordinate 166,641 of JAAGKR010000511.1, read as the reverse complement.
GAAAGAGTGTGTGTGTGTGTGTGTGTGTGTGTGTGTGTGTGTGTGTGTGTGTGTATGTGTGTGTGTGAAGGCAAGAAAAGGAGGGGTGTGTGAAAAGGGGCATGGTGTCAAATGATGTGCGCGCACACAAAGTGCATGCTGACACAGGAAGAGAAAATGGATCTTTAACCTCTCTAATGAGACTTTCTTTTGCTTTACACACGCGCACGTGTGTTATAATAAACAGTACACGCGCACTGTACACACACACATACAAACACAAAATAAAATATGTTTTACGTGCACATGTGGTCACAGTGTTATAATAAACAACATGGATACGGAGTACGGATGTTGATTATACGAGTGAGAGACACATCGCAAAAGAGAGAAAAACCATTGGCTCAGTTGTGATCACGTGACACTCGAGGTCAAAACAAGACTCGCAATCTGAGGTTCCACTGTATTTGTTTGAGATTGTCCGTCAATCCTCAAGAGAGGAAATATTCTCCTTGTCAATTTAAAAGTAATGTAGTTACTGAAAGCTTGTGATTACTTGTGATATAGAATCATGTGACATTTAAATAATATTGCTCAGGGCTGTACTTACTTCTGGTGTATACTGTAGTGTGTAATTAAAAATGTATTTTATTATATTTTTATTTATAAAAACGTGTGTGTGTGTGAGATGAAGCTCATTACAGAAGTGCTGAAGCATCACATGCTGTAGACGAGTGTAAAATCGGGAGTGTAAATGAGAAACAGGGTGTGTATGGATCAGAGAGACCACCACTGTTCAAGGAAAACACACGTGTGTGTGTGTGTGAGAGAGAGAGAGAGAGAGAGAGAGAGAGAGAGAGAGAGAGAGAGACTGAGTAAGTAAGAATTCAAAGGTCTAATTATCACCCAGCACTTTTACAGAAGGTAATTTATCACATTGTAATAAACGGCTCTTGACGCTGACCTTTATTGCACAAGAAGCGTGACCAAATCCCCCTCTTACAGTTAGTCAAGTCCAAAAGTATTGGTACTCATCATTTTTTTCCTTACTATTAATTGCTTCTCGAAATCTCATAAAATGTAACATCTGTGACAATTAGGTACTGCAATTTTTTTTCTTCTTTTTAGAAATATAATAATATATAATATATTTTATTCTATCTGTGTCTAACACTAAATGTCTGTATTTCCTGCGTTATTTTTAATTGTTGTACTCATGTTTATTTTCTATGGAAGCTGAGAGAAAGGGGGGCGAGGGGGGGGAGGGGGATATCAGTGAGTGACACACATACACACACACAAACAAATACGCACTGTCCACCATAGTGTCGTTATTATTATTATTATTATTATTATTATTATTATTATTATTATTATGTACGTATATGTATACAGTGAAACCTTGGATTACGAGCATAATTTGTTCCGGAAGCGGGCTCATATTCCACTCATAAACCAAATCACATTTTCCCATAAGAAATCATGAAAACTCAAATTATTCATTCTACAGCTCAAAACAATAAAAATAAAAATAATTAAAACAAATTTACATTTTAAAAAAAACAGATACAGTAAGACCAAAAGTTTGGACACACCTTCTCATTCAAAGAGGTTGAATTTGTATTATGGCAAGAAAAAAGCAGCTAAGTGAAGAAAAAAACAAGTAGCCATCATTACTTTAAAAAATGAAGGTAATTTGAAAGTGTCCCCAAGTGCAGTCACAAAAACCATCAAGTGCTACAAAGAAACTGGCTCACATGCGGACCGGCCCAAGAAAGGAAGACCAAGAGTCACCTCTGCTGCGGAGGATAAGTTCATCCGAGTCACCAGCCTCAGAAATCGCAGGTTAACAGCAGCTCAGATCAGAGAGCAGGTCAATGCCACACAGAGTTCTAGCAGCAGACACGTCTCTAGAACAACTGTTAAGAGGAGACTGTGAGAATCAGGCCTTCATGGTAGAATATCTGCTAGGAAACCACTGCTAAGGACAGGCGACAAGCAGAAGAGACTTGTTTGGGCTAAAGAACACAATAAAGAACACAATAAAGAAAACTCTTTAAATAAGAAGGTGTGTCCAAACTTTTGGTCTGTACTGTATATTTTTAGAGCTTCTCCTGTTACAGCCTGCTGGAGCAAAATCTGTCAGAAACGCTGCTTACCGCCACTTTGTAGCGATGGAGTCACTAAGGGACCGTCTAAAAAGTGCATGACCAAGACCCAAGATTTACTCCTGTTATTTTCTTGTAACTTATTTCTAAGCTTTAGCAATATGAATGTAAATATTTGTGATGCCAGTAAAGCATCTTTAAATCTTTAAAGAGAGAGAGAGACTTTGTCAAACTCATCCCTACTCTGTCCATGATGTTTTCAGGCTGCAGTGGTTTGTAATCTGCTGATGATCTGTCTGATTACACGCTGCAGGGACCAACTGACTGACAGTAGAGCAGATCCTCTTCAGATACTGTTACACTGAGAGACAGAGGGACAGAGAGAGAGAGAGAAAGAGAGAGAACTTCTACCCACCACCACCCACCCTGTACCACAAAAGCCCAACCTATTTCTCAGTCATGATTCTGTTTTAGTCCATCAAGCCCTATAAGTTCACATTCCTGTTCGTAGTCTATGGCATTCATTGCTTTCCTTTCAGCTGCTGTCTGTTTTTACAGCCAGTAAGTAAAATTCTAGTAACTAGAATTTTTTTGTTACCAGTTCCACTAGGTTTATGGATTTTGTATTGTCCATAGTCCAAAGTAATTTGCTTACAACATTTCTATTTTCTCATTTGGACAGCAGTAGAAGTGTGTGTACGTGCATGCGTGTGTGTGTGTGTGTGTGTGTGTGTGTGCGTGTGAGTGCGTGCGAGTGTGCGTGCGTGTGTGTGTGCGTGTGTGTGTGCGTGTGTGTGCGCGTGTGTGTGTGTGTGCGTGTGTGTGCGTGTGTGTGCGTGTGTGTGTGTGTGTGTGCTACGCTCTGCTTCTTCCCTGTGGTGGATATCTTCTCCTCTCTTGTAAACTCAGACTCACTGTGGCACGCTGTATGTGGCATTCTGTATGTCATTAGTTGTTGATGGTTGTGTGTTTCCCTGTGGCTGTTGTCCAGACATTAGGTACATGGTCACTGTTACCTCCTGTTGGGGAGTCTGTTTTTTTTACTAGCACAGTTTTCAGTGTTAGCGATGTTCATATCAGTGCTGCGTGCAGTGTCTGTTTCACTGCTCTGGTTGTGTTCATCACTGACTGATCTGGGGGTTAGTAAGACCTACTCCAGGTTCCGGCTCACCGGTGTTCTCCTGCCGGCTGTCTTTTCGCTGCTGCTGCTGCTGCTGCTGTAGACCCGCCGAGTTCCCCCTCTGAGCTCCCAGGCTGCACAGCTCCGTGCGGAAGCTTAGCCTTTTATGCCCGACGTCCCCACACTCAGAGCATCTCAGCCGTTCTGTTGTGGACAAGACAGTGCGACTATTATCGTCATCTTTACACTTAAAGTTAACATTAAGCATCTGTTTGTAATGTTTATAACCATTAAAGTCTGTCTACAAATAGAAAGAATGTGTAGCATTGAAGCTCTTACATTCAAGCAGGATAGCTCTCATGGGGCTGACGAACTTCCCGAAGCGAGCCTGATCGGGGTCATGTTTGAGATAACCACTCGTTGTCACAGGGTCAGACAGAGGCGTGACTAGGACCATAGATCGCCTCACCCATATTCCCAAAAGGTTTTTCTTTAACAAAAACACCACCACTGCTTTGTTCATACTGGAGGCAGAGTAGATGTTTTCACACCCGACCCGCTCTCCCAGTGCTAACAGCACCTCCTCCACCTGTGCTCCATCCACCGGTACCTCACTAAAGTTGTTCATTTTCAGTAAGAGACAGTTAGGAGGCAGAGTGGACATAAAGTGGGCGGGGCCAGTGATGGGAAAAAATGTTTAGTAGATTTTACCATTATACAAATTAGTGAAGTAATGTATAGATGAGAGGTGGAATGAGGAACTTTTCTTGATCGATCTATCTTTGTTCCTAATCACAGCTCCAGAAACTGTCATAAATCTCTTTAAGAAAAACTTACCTCAAACTGTTCTAGCGGATCATTTATCTACAATTGTAATTTCCTTCTTGAGGAATAAATTGAGAAAACAATCAACTTTTAACTTATTGATAATTTATGGAAAGATTCATGTTCATTAACTCATTAGTTCCTGGATCAGTACTGGATTGAACCTTTTGATTGTTTTCTTGATGGTGAACTGGATGATGTGGTTCTGTCTCCATTCATACACGCAACTCTACTCTCATAAAGGTTAAGAGGTTTAATTTCAAGCATGAAAAGTGCAGCATCTTAAATCTCTGGGTTTTCCAGACGGAAAAAAAAATTCTGAGGAGCGACAGCAGCTGATTCTCTGCTAATGCTCGGTATCAGAGAGGCTCGGCCCAGACAAACAGAGAGCGGAGGAGCAGGAGAAGGGGTTTCCATGGTAACTGGAGTTATCTCTTTGATGGGAGCTGGATGAGCGGCACAGGAATAAAAACCTCACCTGAGGCGCGCCGGCGTTTAAAAATAGCAGCCAGGGAATTGCAGACCTGCCAACTCCGAGGAGGAATAATGAGCATTTCCGGGAAGGGGACGGGGTGTAAAATTAAAAAGCAGTAAACAGTAAAATTACAGCAGATTTTTAGAACTCTCTTGTCGGATCTACTCAGCTGATATTTTCACTGCAGGTGAATATCTTTATTCAGTCAAAATGTTCAGCCTTTTATCTCTTCTCAATGAAGGGGTGTGGCTTATTTGGTTAGCATGAGAGGAAATAACTGAGAGCATGCAAATGTTGACAACAGTCTGATAGCAGCACAATAAATCTGATACCAGTTCAATATATTTATTCCAGAAGCTAAGATGTCTAATAAATAAAACTGATGTTGAAATCCGAGGACCGTGTTTGTGTAATTTGATTGGCTACGATAATTGTGCGCTTTATTTGTAGGCTATGTAAGTTATTAAGTGCTACACCAAATAAAAAAGCTGTTGCAAAAAAAAGATTTCCAAAGCAAAATAATTAAGTATTTTGGACAATAGATTTTATAAGCAAACTGAGCATTGGGTTACTCTGTAATTATTTAAATCTCAATCTTGTGGATGAGTGATGACGCCATGTGCAAGCTGAATAGTAGAGATTGGAATCACCAGTCACAACCTGAACCATATTATCACGCTACACAGGTGCCGATTCGATTAATATCATGATTCTATAAATATCCTGGTTTGATATTACATTATTTGCAATTTTCTTACAATTTTAAGACCTTGAAACTCAAATGCTGCTTATTCCTTATAATATTAGTTTTCTCACTCATAAACAAAGCACATCATTTAAACAATACAAACTAACTTCAAATACAAGAGTATAACATTTTACTTCAAATTAAACTAAACAAAAATCTAGATTTTACTGAGCAAAGCATATCCTTTTCATCCGCCATAATTTTTATTTCTAAACAAACTTAGCAAGCAATCCAGTCCTACCACAATGGAAACCAGTGTGTGGGAATTGTTTAAAGTGTACCACCTGTAGGATTATAAAGAAATGACAATGTTTTACTGCTTCGAATGCCTTCAAAGTCTTGATGGCGTGTTGAGCAATTCCTCTAATGTGGAAATGCATAGCTTCTAAATTGGGCATTCATGGCTTCTAATGCACATCTTTCGAGACCAATTAAAGTGTGTGTGATGAGTGGGTTTCAAGAATAATTCACTTGCACTAGAGTTTGGAGAAAAAAGCCAATCAGCGGTTTCTTACTATTGCCATCTCAGGGAGTTTTTCCTTGCCACCGTCACCCTCGGCTTGCTAATCAGGGACAATCTAATCCTTTTCTAACACATTCACATTCCATACAAACTTCCATAATTTTTTTTTTTTTTTTTTTTGTAAAGCTCCTTCGTGACGATAATTTTTAAAAGCGCTATAAAAATAACATTTTTATGTCTAAAAATGATGTACGTCTTTTTGATTTTCTGTCAAATATCTAGAGGTGACAGAAGGACACAAACTCAATACCCAAGGAAATGTATAAGTACATGTCTAAAAATGTACCCCACTATAAGTAGAAGTACCATTTAATTTTAGTATTATAAGCTCCAAAATGTACTTTAAGTAAAAAGTGCAAGTATTCCATAAAGAAGCGATTTTTCTGGATATCTTTGAGTTTCTGATAAACAGTATTTTAAAGAACACAAATATCTGTGTAATAAACTATCAAAATGCAAATCTGAGTATAGTTTGTTAATTCTATGCAATGGAGAAGCACAGACGTGCACTATTTTTTCTTATCAGCTTGTTAATCAAATAATCCCTGCCACTTATATATATCATGCTGACTCACGTCTTATTAACTCAGTTTGTTTGAGGTACTCAACATTTTCTGGTTAGAGACAGACATGATCGCGACGTTTTGTCATGAGGGATGGGTCAGGATAACCCGAGGTCAGGAAGGAACTGTGAGACGACACTGATGACATTACCTGCTGTTACTGCGCCACCATGCTGTCATTGTTGTGTTATATATTTTTTTAGCATTCTCTGTGTGAATCGTTAAACTCGCAGCAGTTCAGGGCCTTTGTGTTACTTTTCAAAGTTCACTTTAACATTCATTGAAACACCAAAGGAATAAAGGAGTATCTGCTCTCAGGGCAGAAACATGAACCCTGAGAGCCTGCTCCGTTGCTCCGCAGGACTCCTTCCACTTAAGTGTATCGGCGATTCTGTTCCGCTTACGGCTAGAAAGTCAAATGTTTGTGATGAAGGTCCACACAGAGGGTGAAGAGTCTTTCTGCTTCTCTCTCGCTTTCTCAGCAGCTCCTTCGGGCGAGAGTGTCAGAGCACTGTCACGGCCAACCTGCACCGTCTCCTCGAGCTCCTCTGAAGTTTCTCTCCACAAGCCTCCAGACAGAAGCATCCTGTGAAGGTGTCTTGAGATATGCGAGTATTTGTCTCCTCCTGCTAACTACTGAAGACTTACAGGTTTGATCTCAAAGTAATATTAAAATGAAATGCTGAAACAGATCAGAGATGACAGATTTGACTGATACACGTTTTTTTATAGATATATTCTATAAATATGTATCGTGATGACTGACACTAAGCTAGAACACAAGCTGGTAGAAGGTTAGAGTTTGAGTCCATATTCCAACTTTTATCTAGGGGCTGTTTCAATCAGAATACTGAAAGCAACTATATAATTATAGGGTGTCACAATGTTTTAGAAACCCATAAAGAACCCTTAAACAACCTCTGAAGAACCTTTAAGTGTAACTGCATGCAACTCCAAATTATTACTTATGATTTGTTTATTGTATAGAACCAACTAAAACCTTTTTAGAAGCTAAAACCTTTTTTTTTTGTCCACTTAACCCTTAAAGAATCCTCAAAGTGTGCATGTAATATCTTGGTACATGAGCTCTAGAACCTGTTTGATTGCTTTTTTTTCCCAAGTGACAGCAACAGTCCAAATAAATCTGAGACAATGTGAAAACACATCTGACACTTGGAGAGTAAATCAAACACCTTAAACACATTACAAACATTACAGGAGTGTCATTCACAGCACTAGTGTCAGTGTTCACTGCAAGCTCCATCCGCTGCCAACACAAACACTCGTCTTATTGATTTCTAGGAGACGCTCATGCTCCGATCACACTGACTGAATTACTGTGCGATTCAATTCCAGCTTTAAATCAAGTCTCCATGACAGATTTGCTGGATTTTTGTTTTCTAATATAAGCACCAGAACTGCACCTGCAAAAAAAACATGTAAAAACACAAGGAGAACATGCAAATTACACACACGTACACACACAGACTGGAGGCAAGATTCGAACCCCAGACTCTTGGGGCGCTAAATACTAAACCACTCTATCATGCAAACTCACATACAGTCTGGCCCAGAGATTTTTTAACAAAGGTATGATTCGTGGTATTTGGTCTTTGTACACCACGACAGTCAATTTTAAATGAAAAACTCACAACGAGAACAAATAAGGACTTACAGCTTTAATTCAAGGGACAAAACATCATTAATTTACGTGATGAAGCCGTCTCTTTAAAGTAGACTTTAATGATGACACGCCTACCTCCTCAAGAGTGTTCTTCATTCTGGACAGAATTCTGTTATCACCCATTTCAGTTGTCTTCCGTGGTCTTCCAGGTAATTTTCTGTTGCTGAGCTGGCCAATTAATCCTTTCTTTTTTTTTTAAAAAATGCTGTATTGACCACTATTTTTATCTTTATTATCAATATTTATCTTTCTGATGGGTTTATTTTATTTTATTTTTTTCAGCTTATTGATCGCCACCTTCAGTTGCATAGACATTTATGTCTAGAGTTTGAGTGAACAGCTACAAAATGCCTTTTATCTGCTTGGTTAGTCATGGATTAATGAAGGAACAGCCCACACCTGACCATGCAACTACTTGTCAGCCATTTGTTCCATCATTTATGAGCCACCAAAAATGGGACTGTAAGAATATAAATTGCTGTAATTCTTGAATGGTTAATGCCAGACCTTCGTCAAACCCCTTGAATTAAATTAGAAATTTTTGACTTCAGGTATTTCATTTCAAATTCAATGTGGTCCTATATAGAGGCAAAATATGAAAAGAAAGCTTTTTTTTCCAAACACTATGTGTCTGACTGTAAATATACACTGATCAGCCATAATACTGTGACCATTGCAAGGGGAACTGAATGACATTAATTATCCATTACATACCAGCAAACTGGTGACAGGATCATGGGCACCCAAGACTCACCCATGCCCGCAGGGACCAGAGGCCACCTCATCTTGTCCGATCCCACAGAAAAGCCAATGCAGCACAAATCACAGAAAAAGCCAAAGCTGGCCAAGATACAAAGGCACCAGGGCAAAAATGTCCTTGACACATGGGGTACAGCAGGCAAACGCCTCAAGGGCGCCAACCTGGCCTCTAAACTTCCCAGATCCTAATCCGATCATGCACCCATGGGATGCACCAGACAAACAAGTCAGATTCACAGAGGCCCCACCCACAACTTTAAGCACCCAAAAGATCCACTGCCAACTTCCTGGTGCCGGACACCACAGTACACCCATCGAGGCTCTGCAGAGCCACAGCCCAAGGGCCAGAGCTTTCCTGGTGTCACAAGGGTAACCCAAAACCAGGGTGGCTGATCGTTATATAAACCATGAGAGCATCCTCCATACTTGAGTCTACACTGGAACCCCTAATCCTGCTTTATACAGATAGGACTATTTAACATTTTCTTGAGCCTCAATGTAATCGATAGATTTTCACACCATTTGATGCCAACATTCTGACAGATATATAGAGGAACTAAACATTTCCTAAGTTTAGCATCTTATCTTAACTGTATACAATTCTTTGATAAATATTTCATAATCATTACATGCATGAGACTTCTAAAAAAATCCTGAGCTCCTTTCTAACCATGGAGCTTTACTGGATCTTCAGCTGTTTAAGGACAAACTATTTAAGAGGCCCAGCTGACACATATGAGCTCATCATCAGCAGGAAGGCAGCACTAAGGGACACACTCACACACGCACACAAACACGCTGGCTGAGAGCTGGCACTTTCATTAAGCCCTGCACGATCTCCCTGTCTTTGAAGCTCACGGGAAAAAAGTCTGCCTATTGATCTGAGCACTGGACTTTTCAGCCTTAAATGAGGAAGGGAAAACGCTGACCGCTGACAAGGGACGTCTGCACAAAGTACACGGAAAATTAGGGACAGCGTTGCATTAAAAGTTCTCCAGCAATCGATTTGTTCTGCTCTCAGCGGCACAACGAAACAAGCTCACTTTCATAAAGTAAAAATAAAGAATCTTTTTATCATTTGCTAACAAACAGGCTTGCTTTTCTCATTTCATATAACTGAAGAGTTTATTCTTATAAAGTCTCCAAGGTTAGCTCGTTGAATCCATACACTATTGATCTACTTGTTTATAAAAATATGAGGTGTGTTCAAGTCAAACGGGGACATTTGATTAAACTTCTCATGAATAAAGATGCAAAAGTGATTGACATTTAAGTACAGTACGGTGTTAAGACTCTTAGCCGCAGTAAAATATTTGAATGGTGCAAACGTTTTAAAGAAGTTCCTGTGAACATTCAACGAATGGAACACCTGATCCTTGTGAAATGATGGATAACTTCTCGCCAACTTGCAGGGGAGACGCATCCGTCTGTCCGTAATTCACCAGCACCATTTGCACATCCCCTGTACAGTCCTGACCTTGGTCCAAGCCATTGCCACATGTTTGGTCCATTAAATGAGTTCCTGGTTAGGTCAGGGTTTGACGTGAAGCAGGCAGTCCGATCATGGCTCTGGCATACTGAGAAAACTGTCTACCTTTTCTTGACTGTTATATGTTACCGTTGTTGTTGCTTTGAGAGGATATGTATGGATCTGTGAGAGCAGATTGCTTGCTAGTTAGCATGCTGGCGAGCCAGCTAGCCGCCATGATTCGGCAGAGCGTGTAAATCTCAGGGCAAATCACTTCGGCAGCATTCTTCTCACGGCTGAGGATGTTCTCGAGTGTGTTCCTGTTGTAAAATCTCCACCTTTGCCATTCCATATCTTTCCCAGTGCTAAATGGACAGCAACAGGGGAGATGTAACATGTTTCTGAATTGAAAATCAGTGTCAAAGAGATTAAATATGTCTCATACATAGTATTGTTACAGTATAAAAACAATCCTATTTTATATACAAACTATTATATAACAATTGTTTATTTAGGGAATTTATATATAATTAGCTCTTAGCTTTTCACAATTAATTTTATACTTCACCTCCAGGAAAAGCCTTTTTTTTTTTTTATTTATTTTTTTTATGACTCATCGTGTACTAATTTTGTATTCATTCAATCAAATGCTCTTTAGGACATCCATGCCCCGTCCCCAGGGGGTGGGTCTTGCTCTGCAGTAGCAGCTCATTAGCAGAAAAAAGCAGGTTCTTTTTGGCCACGTGTCTTTATGCACACTGTTCCCAACTATTGCTTGTAGAAGAATGAATAGATTTAATAATAAAAAGATTTTTTTCATTTGAAAGAGAGTGAAGGGTTTTTTTTGTTACTGTCTCAGAGCTTTTCAATTCAGGAACTTTGCTGCATCAGACTGATGGAGAACATGGTTCAGTCTTTATTCTCTAGCAGCAGGAGTCAGTAATATCACTTTATCTTACACTTAGACGTGTGTAGCTAGCTAATCCACTGTCACTGTCAGGTGTGTTGAGATTGGCCGTAGGTGTGGCATGGCATATTTCCAACACTCTTGGCTGATTTTCAACACTTCACGACTGACAAGTCTAAAGAAAATACTGTACGTCAACAAGCTGAACCTAAATCAAAATACTCAGGATGCTTCATGAGGATTTGAAAGACAGAGCTGGAAAGAATCATCGAGCGTGAGAGAGAAAGACGGCGAGCTAAAGTCTCCCGTCTCCCTCCGAGCGCTGTTTATCCAGAGCTCTTCCTGCAGAGAGGGTCGATAGGAGATCTTCATCATTCTGCTTCATCAGACACATGGCACTAATGAGGCAGAGAAAAGCTGACGGCTCACTTTGCACTCGCGAGCGCACACACACGCTACCGATCAAAAGTTTGGAATCAATGTTGCTGAAGATAAACTCCATGTTGTTGCAGAACAATTTATAAATAATCATTTCACTATGATGCTGCGTTCGAGTTTACCGGTCTCACATCAACATTACTGAGAGACAGGTCCATGACTGATAGAAAAACGAGACACAGCACTGAGAATAAGGAACCAATAATGTATTTAACCAAGCATAGGTTCTAATTCTGTGTTGTTATTGGTCCATAAGGTGTCGAACAGTTTTCTATAACAGTGGTGGAGATGTTTATATAACATGATTGGAAGGAGTCTCCAGTGTCAGTGCTTTGTAACAGTTGTCGAACATCTTCAGGGTTTAACTTTTACTTTTATCATCTTATTATCAGAAAAAGAAGAGAGGCTGCTGCAAGTGTGCTCCCCATGTCGGTTAAAGGAACTTCTCTCAACAAAATTCCATTATTCAAAACTCCCTGCAACATCATAAGTGTGATGGTCACTTCCTCTGTGTGAAAAATTATGAAAAACTATAAAAACTATGAAAATTTTTAATTGAAAATATTTATTTACACAAAAATTGATACCATTAGAAATCGTACAGTATTGAAATGTCTATACATCGTAAATAAGTGTTTCTATTTACATAACATACAGAATATACAATTATTGCATCTTAGTAATACTGTCTCATCTCTATAATAATGATCTTTTTTGAGCTTCATTTTTTTTTTCGTGTGCTTTTTTTTTAAGAGCAGTGACTGAAAGTCAAGTTAAGTAGGTTTTTATCATCATTTCAATCATATACAGTTCAGCACACTGTGAAATGAAACAACATTCCTAGAGGGCCGAGGAGCTACAAACAACATATATTAACACCATAAATTAACAAAACTAGCTAAGACACCTTATTAGCTAACTAGCTAAGACAACAAATTAACACCATTAATTAACAAAACAAAATCTAAGAACTATATAAGAAGACAAAAGACAACATAAAGTGCACTTGTGCAAATGAGCACACAATAACAAATACGACACAGTGCAATACAGTGACAATGTAGCGGCGATCAGTACACAGAGCTAAATTGAGGTAGCGCAAATAACTTGTCCAATAGACGGTAAAAGCAGTAAACAATTAATATGTTGTGTAAAGACCCAAGTGAAAAGCCATTGTTCACTTGTTCCCCACACAGTTGCCTTTGAAATGAGCAGTTTCGCTCCCTGCGGTTTGCTGAACTCTCTGTGCAGTATATTTCGTCTTCCAAGCTGATCTTAACGCACCCCTGACATTTTAATAACACTAATCCCGCCCCTACGTCCGATTGGATGAATGTCATTAGTCCACATGCTGTTACTTCTCTTACTTACAGACTGAAGGTACTCTAGGTGTAATATCACCTCGCTTTAAGGTGATATTAAAGCTAGCTGAATGAGTGGAAAAACTTCACCACACACACATGCACACTCTCTCTCTGGTGTGTGTGATGAATGGTGAGATTTCACTTTTGCATCACCAGATAATCCCTGTAAATACAATAATAACCAGGAAAAGATTTGCCGATGCACTGTGGCGGTTTGTGGTTTGAACAGTCTCCAGGTTTGGAGGCACGAGGAAAGTGTTTCATCTCAACTCTGTGCTCGTATCCTTGGGTTTTGAATGTCACCCCACTAAGATGAGTGGCATTTCCTAATTGCCTTTAGTGTGTGTGTATGTGTTTGTGCTTGTGTTCTGCAATGGGTTGGCAAGGTACAGGGTTTACCCCACCTTGTGACCTAATTCCATGGGAACAGCTCCAGGCCCGAAGGTAAAGTGGTGAATGAAGGAACCACCAATAATAAACATCTGAACCTGCTCTATGCCTTCAGACACTTATTGATAAAAAAATTAATAAAAATGAAAAAGCTCATCAAATTCCTTTTTAGGTCTTTCCGCTCAGTTTAATTTCATCATTCATTCGTTCATTACGAAGAGATCATCTGTTCCAAATGGAGGCAAATGCAGACATGAACAAGAGACATCATATACTGCATATACTTTCTAGATTACTTACTCAAGACTACAGTTGTTCCCTCAGCTCCAGAGTCATGGGTTTGAGTCTGAGCTAGGGTTACTGCCTTTACAGAGGTTGAAGGTTTTGTCCACACAGTGGGTTTTCCCTGCCACAACACGCCAGAAGATGAATCGTCTACGCTACACTGCACCTACAAATGAATAAATGTTTAAATGTGTGTGTACAGCACCTTGCAATGATTCAGAAGACTTCTGCTCAATTTTACGTTCACAGAGACAAACTAAAGAGTCGCATTTTAGTAAATATTGAATCAGAAACATAAAGTCAACGCCCCCCCCCCCCAGTTTCCTCCGTCTCACATTCCGCCGCAGCCAACTGCCAGCCGGAACGTTTCCGAGCACAGGAACTGCCTTTAAGGCTTCATTTCCATCAGCGCTGTTTATTCAGACCATCACACACCTGAGGAAAAGGGAGGTTGTGTATTTTTAATAAATCATAGCGTGGTACTGCTATAAAATCTCCTCCGATAGCCAGGGTCAGTGGGACACAACAGCACCGAATCTAACTCACTTTCAACTGTAGCTCTACTGCCACCATGTGGAGAGCAGCAAAAGTTTATAAAGGAAAAAATAACCCACAAAGAAAATGGACCGATTCAAGGACTTCCATATGTCTCATTTTACATCGACGTTTAGCATTTTTCTGCTTGAGTGTAATTTGAGCACAGCTTCTTCCCTTAACATTTAGCAACTTGTTCTACAAATTGCTTTAAATCATGTGACAGGCTGGAAGAGAAATACAGCAGCAAAACTAAAAATAGCATGCAGTGAGGGGAAGCACGCACAACCAGCCACACACACAAACACACATTATATATTTGCTTCTCTGAGTGCATTTGCATTGATTGTGTGCTATTACTCCATGTAGTTTGTTCAATAACATCTATCGTATAATACATTAGAAACTCATAATGACTCCTAGAATGTCCTGTAAAACCCACAATAGCATCTAAATTACACATAAAGCATACATACTATGCTACAATATTCCTAAACACCCAAGGCACCTCCAAAGTTCAGGTTCGATTCCTGCCTCTGTGCGTATGAAGTTAGCATGTTCTCCCCATGCTTGGTGGGTTTTCTCCAAGTATTCCGCTTTCCTCCCAGTCCAAAGACCTTCAGATTAGGCTAATTGGTGTTCCCAAATTTCCTGTAATGTGTGAATGAGTGTGTGTGCCTTGCGATGGATTGGCACCCTGTCCAGGGTGTTGCATACCACGTGCCCTAAGTCTCCTGGGACAGGCTCCAGGCCTCCGTCCCCCCATGACCCTGAATACAGGATAAACTGGTCTAAAAATACACCATCAAATGCAAAACAGCAGCCCCCTATACACAGCATACTCAATATATGACCATGAGTGTGTTGTTAGACCTTATGGAGCATTTTTGATGTACATTATAGTCTCTTTGGTCCCTTCTTACAGCATATACGAGCACTTTTGATGTTATAGGTATTCAATTCATACTTCAGACTTTATAGACAATTCTATACGTTATTAGGCCAGACAGACTGAACAAGAAGCCCGAAGCCAAGAGCTCGCTTCGCACATTGTGTTTAAAGAGAGACCTGAACTGGTCTGTTCGCAAGCAAGATATCTGCATCCTCATGGTTTGGGACAGAGAGACACAGAATCAGGGCTAACAGCTGACCATACAGCGTTTGCCTGTTCTTATAGGTCTTTGGTGCATCCTTAACCCTTATAAATGTACAGTCGTGGCCAAAAGTTTTCAGAATGACACAAATATTAGTTTTTACAAAGTTTGCTGCTAAACTGCTCTTAGATCTTGGTTTCAGTTGTTTCTGTGATGTACTGAAATATAATTACGAGCACTTCATACGTTTCAAAGGCTTTTATCGACAATTACATGACATGTATTTTTATTTATTGGTGATATTTGCAGTGTTGGCCCTTTTTTTTCAGGACTTCTGCAATTCGACTGGGCTGCTCTCAATCAACTTCTAGGCCAAATCCTGACTGATAGCAACCCATTCTTTCATAATCACTTCTTGGAGTTTGTCAGAATTGGTGGGTTTTTGTTTGTCCACCCACCTCTTGAGGATTGACCGCAAGTTCTTAATGGGATTAAGATCTGGAGTTTCCAGGCCGTGGACCCAAAATTTCAACGTTTTGGTCCTCGAGCCACTTACAGTAGTTATCACTTTTGCCTTATGGCACAGTGCTCCATCGTGCTGGAAAATGCATTGTTCTTCACCAAACTGTTGTTGGATTGTTGGAAGAAGTTGCTGTTGGAGGGTGGTTTGGTAGCATTCTTTATTCATGGCTGTGTTTTTGGGCAAAATTGTGAGTGAGCCCATTCCCTTGGATGAGAAGCAACCCCACACATGTATGGTCTCAGGATGCTTTACTGTTGGCATAACACAGGACTGATGGTAGCGCTCACCTTTTCTTCTCCGGACAAGCCTTTTTCAAGATGTCCCAAACAATCGGAAAGAGGCTTCATCCGAGAATATGACTTTGCCCCAGTCCTCAGCAGTCCATACACCATGCAGAAGATCAATCTGTCCCCGATGTTTTTTTTTTTTTTGGAGAGAAGTGGCTTCTTTGCTGCCCTTCTTGACACCAGGCCATCTTCCAAAAGTCTTCGCCTCCCTGTGCGTGCAGATGCGATCACACCTGCCTGCTGCCATTCCTGAGCAGCTCTGCACTGGTGGCACTCCAATCCCGCCACTGAATCCTCTTTAGGAGACGATCCTGGTGCTTGCTGGACTTTCTTGGGCGCCCTGAAGCCTTCTTAACAAGAATTGACCCTCTTTCCTTGAAGTTCTTTATGATCCTATAAATTGTTGATTTAGGTGCAATCTTAGTAGCCACAATATCGTTGCCTGTGAAGCCATTTTTATGCAACACAATGATGGTTGCATGTGTTTCTTTGCAGGTCAGCATGGTTAACAATGAAAGAACAATGATTTCAAGCATCACCCTCCTTTTAACATGTCAAGTCTGCCATTCTAACCCAATCAGCCTGACATAATGATCTCCAGCCTTGTGCTCGTCAACATTCTCACCCGAGTTAACAAGACGATGACTGAAATCATCTCAGCAGTTCCTTTAATGACAGCAATGAAATGCAGTGCAAAGTTTTTTTTTTTCGGGATTAAGTTAATTTTCATGGCAAAGACGGACTATGCAATTCATCCGATCACTCTTCAGAACATTCTGGAGTATACGCAAATTGTTAGGTTTTTATAATAAGCAGCAACTTTTCCAATATTTATGTAATTCTCAAAACTTTTGGCCACAACTGTACATTAACATTTTTGCACATTACAGTTTGTTCTTCCAAAACATCAGAGTTCTTGAAGCTCTATAGCAAAGATTTTCAACTCTTGTCCCAGGGGGCCAATGTCCAAAGTTTTGTGAATCATCCGCTCAAAGACAGCTGATTCACCCAATCTGTTAATTACCAGGTTGAGGGGGTGTGTACAAGGTGCTGGTGAATTAAAAAATGTGCAGGAGACTGGCCCACCAGGACTAGAGTTGAAGAGCCCTGCTTTATAGTTTATTAAGAGAGACGAATACATAAATAAAAACGAACTTCAGAGAGGTGGAATTACTAGATTTAATATTTTTTTCCAAACACTTTTGTTGCAGAAAAGATGATGGAAAGTAAGTGTGTTAATTATAGCTACTCAACTAAAACAAATTTATTAAAAATGTACTCTGCTTATGTGGATGAATGTTTGTTCATGTGCAACAGTGTGCATTTTAAATATAATAAGTAAACCAAAAACAGAAGTGTTTATTTTCTGCATTTTATTCAAGTTTCTCACAAGATATGATTACGCTTCAATTATACAAAAAGGTCAACGGCTCTTTTTCTCCCTCTCCAAAATCAGGGCTGTTGTGCTTCCCTCAGCACAGAGGACATCTGACATTTACAGAGAGAAACTGAAAAATGATAGCTGAACTGCACAAGTGGCAAAAAAAAAAAAAAATTCACTACTCTACTATACGACCATGACATGACAAGCAACAATACCGAGGTCAAAAATGCTCAAGTTCAGTACGAGAGCTCCTCCTGCAGTCAGATCAGATAACAGGGCTGAAAGAGCAACGTGATTTTAGCATTACAGTAAAATTAACCTTTATAAAAGCTACAAATTAAGACAGCAAGCACAGGAAGCGAGAGAAGAGTAAATTAAAAAGAAACAAAAAGGGCCAGGTATGTGGTCATAATTTAAAAAGAACAGGAAGTCATGTTAAGGCAATTTCTCTCCATACATCCATACACAACATTCTCAGACTCGGATTTGTATACAAAAAAAGAAAACAATTGATTTCTCCCCCACCCTTTAGCGCCTTTTCTCTTTTCGGTCAGATTTGCGATCCCTTTCGCTGCGTGACGACCGTTTTCCTGACCTGCTTCCGTCTGAACCCGTCCTCTTCCTGTCCTTCTCCTTCGACCTTTCTTTCCTGTCTCTGTGCCCGCCGCTGCTTTTACTTGGCTTCTGACTCCTGTCGTTCTTCCTCCGTTCCGAATTCCTCCTGCGGCGCTCTCTGCTGCAGCTGCGTGATCGAGAGCTCGATGATGAGGACGAGGAGGCAGACGAAGAACTGCTGGAACTGCTGGAGGAAGAGCTCGAGCCGCTGGATGAAGAACTGGACGAGGAGCTTGTGGAGGAGCTGCTGCTGCTCCTCTGGCCCCTGTTCTGTGACGTCTGGGTTTTAGCTCTGCCCCGTGCCTCGTCCACCTCCTCCTCGGGTTTCTTTGCTTCTCGAGGCTCCATGACTACTTCCTGTGGCTGCTTTACATCTTTTTCTGGTTGCTCAGTATGTGTTTGGGGCTCAAGAGCAACACCTGGCTCTGCGCTGTCTTTCGTTATGGGTTGTGAGGAAACTTCAACAGGAGGATCTTTAGATTCCTCAGCTTGGACTTGTGTGTCGTTGTCAGCGGTTTTTGGGGATTTGATGTCATCTTCCTGGAGGCTCCCCTTCTCTAGCTCCTTCTCTTCTTCCCTGTTGTTACCTACCTCATCTACCTCTGGACTCTTCTCCTGCTCTTCTTGCTGCTGTTCCTGTTCTCGCTCCAATTCCCTCACTACCATCTCAACCTCCATCTTCTCCTCTACATCTCTATCCTCCACAGCCACCCTTTCCTCCTCTTCATCCTCCTCCTCTTTTTCTCCCTTTCCTTCATCCTTCTCCATAACTTCCTCCTCCTTCTGTTCCTTCTCCCCCTCTCCCTCCCGTTCCCTGACCTCTGAACTTTCCTCCCTTTCTTCCATTTCCTCATCTGCTTCCTCCTCATCCTCATCCTCCATCTCTACATCATGTCGTTTACCTGTCAGCCTCTCCTTCTGCTTACCCTCCTCTTCATCTTCCTCTTCTTTCTTCCGCCCTTCAGCATTCTCCATATCCTTTTTGCCGGCACGCTGAGACTGACGCCTCGGCCGAGCTTCCATCTTGTTCAGGTGCTCAGCAAAAGCCTCACGCCTCTCATCAAACATGGCTGCAAACCAACAAAATACCAAAAAGAGGGAACAAAAAAAAAAAAAAAAAAAAAAAGGATTAATTTCTCACTTTTTACGAAAAAAAAAAAAAAAAACTCTTACGTCATTGTTTACATTTTTTGAGTCACTAAACCAAAATGTAGGATTAGAGCAAACATGAGCATCAGAAACTATCAAAATTAGATAAAATCTTCACACAGGATGAAACCAAGCACTATTAAATGCGCTTACATCAACTCATGTGGAGAAAAAAAAAATGATTTAATGAGTTCTAAAAATATAACAAACACTAAACACCTCTCATCACAAGCCATGTCTAACTTTTCTGAAGTAACTTTTCCTTAGAGTTTTAAAGTTAGGGACTTTTCCTTGTTACGAAACGAAGAAGTACACAGAACACTTTACCATTCATTTTTTTCTGAGACTCGTCCAGGAGCTTCTGTGTAGCTGAACATATGCGGCCTGGCAGGTAGAGAAGCGGAGGCTTGGTCTTTGTCCGAATAAACTTGATAATCTTAGAATTGTGGGCGTTCCACTCCTCTTGCTGAGGGGGCAAAATAAGTAAATAAATAAAGTGGCGACAAATAAAACTACACATTAAACATGTTTTAAGGTTTATTAAAAACCCCAGAACATGTCCATCTGCAGCATGGTAAAGGCTTTAAATTACTTTACATAGACAATACTTAATTAATTAAAGCCTCAAGTTGCATTGATGTAAATTAAACAGAAGCCTGGTGAGCCAGCAAGATACCACACTAAGCCAGGAACATGACAGGAGTGCTTAGAAAATCATAATTCAGCTAAACGATGATGGATAAAGTGGAAGATTACCAGCTGAGCCAGCTCCACTTTATGCTCCAGAAGCCTGAGCTCCGTCTGCTTGGCACGTCTCTCTTCGAACAGCTCGCGTCTCTCGCTCTCCACTTTCTTACGCTCTTGCTCTGCTTGCACTTCCAACTTCTGTTCGATTTCCTGCCGTCTTTTAAGCTAAAAACAGGCAATTTAATTATTTACTTTTTTTTTTTTCACTGACATTATCCTTCCCTCATTTAAATACATTTTGATTAGAACTACAGATTCTCAAACTGTAATTGAGAGAATAAATTTGAAATTATAGCAAGAAAAAAGAAACCATAAAAATAAACAGACTAATGAAAAGTTAATAGACTTTCTTAAAATACCCTCTCTGTGGACACGGTCGACTCCTGCTTAAATTTCTGCAGCGTTCCCATCAACAGGCCAAACATGCGGCGATTTCTACAGGGGAGGAAAAAATAGCAAAGTGTGAAACTCAATATTATTATGAAGATGACGCATCATGTGTGAAAAGCATAATTCATGTGAAATTAAATCAGATATACAAGTTTAATAACTCTAAAACAAGTTTTTTTTGTCCTTTAACATACAAGTCAATGTTCTTTTAAATAAAAGAAGTGGAGAGCAAGGTACAATATGAAGTCGGCTATAACTAAGAATTAGTAAGGAGTTGTGAATAAATATAATTGGGTGAGCCTCCTACCTCTGCTTCCCTCTCTCATCCATGGTCTGATCTTGAATAAGATCTCGACGTGTGCGCTCCTTGGAGGTAGCGACTACTGATGACTGCAACGCTGGCTGCATGAAGTAAAAAGTTAAACACACATCGTCATGTTGAAGTGAGTGGAGCTCATCACAGAAACGCCAACATCTAATTTTGTATTTACACAACCGAATATGAGGTGCGAGTAATTAATTGTTAATTTATGTTAATTTTAAGCAAAAAGTAAATTTTTTAGGGCACTTACTTTTTTGACATCGTCCTCATCCTCAGCGTCGCTGTCATGCCGTGAATCTCTCCTCGCACGCTGATCCCCTGCCAGCCTGTGGAGAGGGGGTGAAAAAAAAAAAAAAAAAAAAAAAAACATTAATGCAAACTTTGGGGGTGGAGGAGTATGGGGGTCAAACTATTTGATGCGAGAACCATTTGTTTATTAGCGGTCATACAAATTATATACCTCAAGAGTGCCCCTTCAACATCCCTCTGTTTGGCTGGGGGTCCTCCACCGCCATCGGAGAGTCCACGCCTTCAGACAGACCACATACTCATCAAACTCAAGCCTTTGATCATAACATTTCCAGGATCCTCATTTGGAAGGATATTGAACGTACCTCAATATGTTGATTCCTCTGCCCCTACCTCCTCCACCTGGACCTGTAAGGGAAAGCCGTCTGGTCTGACCCGGCCTGCCAAGAAAATCGCACAAAATCAATCATGACAAAAACACTATGAAAAGGACTCATTGATTTGTAAACACACACAGAGGATCCTATCAAAAAAGGAACATAAACAAATACCAACACATGACAGTTTCTGGACAATTTAATCCTCCTGGTCTTGTTAATGCACAAGCTTACTAATAAACTGTTCAATTTACCAAGCAGAAGAGCATATGCAGTGGCAGTCTTCCTTCCCCCCACCCCCCACAGAGCCGCTTTGCAGAGACTCAGAAAAACATACATTGTTAACACATCTTTTTGATGCCTAGAACGTAATTGGGATTCTTGGTCAGGGCAATCCCAAAGCTATTACTCATTCTCAGGTATTCATGCAACTTTTTATTTATAACAGACTTCTACCATTTATGTACCCTAACCTAATTGGACCAACAGTTATCTTTATTTGTCAATTATTAATTATTATAATTATTAATTATCTTTGAATTTTTGCACTGTCGTAACTTTTAATTGGTACATAACCAATCGCTATAAGATGTGTCAAAATGAATGCATGTGATTAATCTAGGAAATTTAATGCGCTACTATAGCAAATTAATTACATGACAAAGTTTGACCCTTATGGCATCCCATAATCACAGCACAGTTAAGGGGCTGAGAAAGAAAATGGCACGTTTAACACAGATAAGATGAATGAGAAAACTTCACCAGGTGTGCTGAACAGCAAGCCTCGTTATAAAAAGCTTCCAGATACAAGTTTGGATGTGTGCTCAAGCTACTTTTTTGAAATTTACGACACAAACGGCTCTGAAAGTGGCAGAAGCTACTTTTATTGCACTTACTGGAGACCACTGGACATCTGCAAGTAAACATAGCTACCTCAGTGAAACAGCACATTTAAATCAATGACAAAACCATGCTCATTATTCACTTTGTGCACATTAAAACAGAAGAAGGACGTTTTGTACTCCCCAGTTTCTCAAAGTTGAAAAGGAGATGGTACGGATACAATAGCCTCTATAGAAACATACAGGGCGTTAACGTTTGGAGATATTATAAAAAAAACTGTTTGACATGCATTGCTTTATTCCTACACTGCACGTTTATAACACTAGCAAATCTGAGTATTTTAAAATTGTGATTAATCACTGTAAGTTCATGACTGATTAATTAGATATATTTTTAATCGATTGGCAGCATGGATGTGTTTACACGCACACATTATTTATATTTTGCTTTCTTTTAGTCATATCAGTTGATTTGATACAATAAACATGTAGTTGAACTAGCAAGAGTGCTACTCTCCTTGCTACTGGATGTTTGTAATTTCCTTCGGGATCAATAAAGCATCTATCTATCCATCTATTTATTTATCTATCGTACAACGGTTGCGTCCTGAATAAACAAACGTGCACTACACAGGGTAGGAGCCAAGAAATTCTTCTAATAACCTAGGGCACTTGATGTTCAACATACAGGCACTCAAACCCTGGCTTTCTGGTAGTTACAGTCACGCTCTTGCGGAATGTTAACACATTTACAATTAACACTTTTTTTGTGACTCTTTTTTTGGGGGGGAAGGGGGGGGTGGTCGAGGATTTACACGACCGCATTTTTCTTGCTAGTTTTGCTAATTCAGCTAACGATACCTTGGGTCCAGACAGCATGGCTGAACTAGCATTTAACTAGCACAGCGAGAGAGCTACGCCTTAAGTAAAAATCGAATTATTTGAATGAATTAAAAATAATTAGAAACAAAATGTGCAAATCGATGAAATAATATTTTGGTTAAAACAAATCATATTTGTGGCGCTGAGCAACACTCAAGTGAAATTAGCATGCCATCCTTGCTAGGCTAGCAAGCTACGTCTCGCTTGTTAGCCGTTCAGCTAAACGTCCTACAGAAAACAGTAAAATTTAATTCGCATACCTTAACTCGTTTGGGTCCCTCCCAGTTAACTTCTTTATATTTTCGTCCACATTCTTTAAGCTCTCTTTGGCTTTTTCGAGCTGGTCTTGTAAAGCTCGCACTGCCACCGCCATAGCGCTTCTAGTCAGCCACCGACCTGCTAATACGCACGTACCGCTGTGGGGCGCTAAAAGATGGGTGTGAGCAGGAAGCGCGAAGAGAGCCGCGTGATTGATAGAGGAAATAGCCAATGAGAAGGAAGAATGAGCCAACGATTTCGTTGACTGACAGAAAAAATAGGCAATAGAATTTTTATTTTTTTTTCAAGTTGATGGGTGGGTCAAACTTACACCATTTCTGTTTTATGTCTAGCAGCGGATGAAGTGAAACTAATAATAATACATTTATTATTAAAATAATTAAATGGTCAAAAAAATAATCTAAAGACTATTGGTTAAATAATTACCAAACATGTTTAACAAACTAAAATATCCAGTAATATTTTAAAAAGTAAAGAAACCTAAATTCATATTTTAATTAATAGAATTAATAGAAGTTGACTTTTAATCTGTTTTAACTAAAAAAGTATTTGCATATACATAAAACATAGTATTTACATTAAACACCTTTACACAAAGGCTTTTTCTCACTCACCCATCATCTATACCGCTTTATACTGTATACCGGATCAGAGGGGCCTGGAGCCTATCCCTGGAGACTTAGGGTACAAGGCACGGTACGCAATGGACGGGGTGCCAATCCAGCACAGGACACGGGCACACACACACACTCGCACAAACTCTCACTCATGCTTTTGGAGAGTTGGAGGAAACCAGAATACCCAGAGGAAAACCTGAGGTAGGAATCAAACCCAGATCTCAGTGGTGCAAAACCACAGTGCTAACCACTAAGACTAAAGAATTTTATTATGCAGTCATACAGAATGTTGATTAAGACTACATGTATAAACAGTAAAAAAAATTTTTGAAAAAAAAAGATTATGTTGGATTGCAATTCCACCAATCAAAAGAGAATTTAATGTCTGATATAAAATTTGGAAAAAAAAAAAAAACAGAAAAGCAAAACTAAATATGAGCAAAAAGCTGTAATGTAAGGTAGTTTATTTCAGAACAATTTCAGTTTTTAATATTTAGACATTTACCAGTCATTTTTTACATGAGATCCAGAATACTGACAAGAAAAGTACAGTGAAGGCTGGATGATAGAAAATATTCCTCTTTATTCCACCGTCCTTACAGACAAATACAAAAGTGTTCAGAACAGAAAAGTCATGTCCAGATGCTTGGGTGTCATCTTCAGCTCCATCTCTTCATCTTCACTCTTTATCAGCTAAATCATTTTGTTCAAAATACCTTAAAAATAAAAAATCAACAAGTAATGTACATTTGTGCACACAATATAAAAAAAATAGAAAAACAAAATGAGAGTTTGTGTTTCTGAGACGAATCCTTAATTGTTTAATAAAGATCACGATTTCAAATGAAGAAATAAGATTTATCAGAATTTGTTTTTGAATGGTTTTAGGATCTACACTGGGATTTTTTTATTTGGATTTAGGGATTTTATTATGGGTTTTAGGATCTACACTGGAATTTAGGATTGCTAAAAGTATTTGCCTTCACATGCATATGGACTTGAGTAACATACAATTCTTAATCCATAATGTTTAATATTCAACTCTTAAAGTGTTCAACTCTTCTGGCTGGAGTTAAAGCTGTTATAGCTGCAAAGGGTGAGCCAACATCATATTTAACCCTATGAATTAAGAATTGGATGTTACTTAAGTACATGTGAAGGCAGGCGGGTGAATGTTTTTAGCAATATACTGTATAAATATTTAGAATATGATATACAGTGCTGTAAAAATAAATATTTGCCCCCATGCCCCCCTAGTGGCCTGTCCCTGTTTTTTTTTTGTTGTTGTTGTTGTTGCATATTAGTCATACTTAGATGATTCAGAACATCAAACAAGTTTTTATATTAAACATAAAATAACCTCAGTAAATACAAAATGCAGTTTTCAAATAATTTATAAAAGGAAAAAAAAGCTGTCCAAATAAATTTTTGATTAACCGTTAAATTTCATGTACCTCACCCAGGACTGATTACTGCCAGACCTGTTCAATCAAGAAAATCTCTTAAATAAAGCTATAATATATAAAATTGCAATAGTAAAAATTGTGATAGTAAAAAGTGTGACAAATATGCAAATAAAAAAATGGACTGTACATTATGCCCCACAGATACCCGGCCTAGCCATGATGTTAGTGTGTTAGTTACCGTGCTACTATACAAATCATCAGGTTCAGTGCTGATAATCGCTCATCATCTTTATTCTCCTGCAACAGAAAAGGAAATGATGTAATTTCCTTTGAAACGTACAAGAAAGCAAATTATGCACATAGAGGATTATATGGGGTATAAGTGTGTGTGAGTACCAGGTGCGCCCGCACTGCAGAGCATCTCCTCGCCAGCTGTCTGATGAGAGAATGAGCTTCAGGTAGAAGAGGTTTGTCAAGACACGCCAGTAAAGCGTAAAGCCATCTACCCTGTGAACCCACACACACACACACACACACACACACACACACACACACACACACACACACACACACAACATTCCAGACTTTATATATGATATACAGCTACATATAAGAATAAACATGCCATGTACTGCAAGTATTCTGACTGAAGTGTCCTTTTGTAATGGATCCTGTTTGAGGAGTAACGGAGTTCTATACACTCTAGTGTCTTAGTATCAAGGCAAATTAAAAACAAAAATCTGATAAGTTATTAAAATAAAAACTACAAGTCTAAACATCATCCACCAAATGATTTTTACTAAACTTGAGCTTAAGTGAAATCCTGTATGATCACGATATGACAAAGACGTCATGTTCACACACCAGCTGAGGAACAAAGTCGTTCTCCTCGAACCAGTTGATCAGGTACTCGAGCACGGACGAGACGGTGGACTGAGGAGCAGAGAGCAGTAAAGTAAATCCATGAACAATACAAACTAATTAAACAAGACGTTTTTGATCCAACACACATCACTGGTGTTGCCAGTCATCGTGTGCAGGCGCAGCGGTACCTGAGTGAGCTTGCTGACGATGCTGAGGAACGGAGGGAAGCCGAGCTGAGGAACAAAAGGAGAAAACCGGTGATGAACGTCTCCTCTTTTGTTCATGATGGAACAATGCAATAAACGAGACATATCTCAAGCACAGTTATGCAATATCTCACCCTGAGAAAAGAATGAGACATTTGCAGAATTATTCTTATACTGATTATTTTCTCTGATATAAAGCATTATATACAGGTGCAAACTGACATTTAAGAGCAGCATGTGTGTGTGTGTGTTTATGTTGTCTCATACCTTTACGTAATCGAGTCCCGGACTCTGTGTCTCTCTGTCACTAACATTTTGATAAATATTTACACCTAAACAAAATCTCTTCCATCCATCTTCATCATCTACTTGGGGCTGAAACACAGAAAAAAAAGAAAAGAAAAGAGAAGAAAGTTTTTTTCATTTATTATTATTATTATTCCAGGGTACTTTGTAACTTTTTTTGTTAATCAGATTGTGGGGACAAGTGGATAAAGTTGGTCTTAAAACCAGATTGTGGCCTAGAAATTTTTTTTTTTTTTTTAGTTTCCAGCGGTTGCTGTGTGGATGAAACATGTACATGGACCTTTAATCTAGGGTTCTGGTCTCTTTATTTATTTTATTTTTTTTTTAGTAGTAGTAGTATTGCATATTCATGAAAGGATGTGGTTAAAGAATATTTTATTCATGCATGTGTGTATGTAGTATGTGCACTTGACGGTTATCACCATGACAACATTGTCATCCAGAAGCTGGGATTTCCAGTGCTGCCGGTGTTTGGAGACGCTCTAGAAGAGAAAACAGACAAATACTTGAGGTCGCTTTCATGGAGAATAAACAGGAACAACATTGTTGTAAGAGTGAAGTGGTCTCATGAGATGAAGTGGAGTTTCCTACAAAAGCAGAAACACGTGCCAAAGATTCATTCATTAATCTTCTATCCTGTTTATCCTGTGTAGAATGTTTTGGGTGGGGCTGGGTGTTGGAGCCTATCCCAGAAGCGGGGTACACCCTGGACAAGGTGCCAATCCATCGCAGGGCACCTCACAATTTGGGAATGACAATTAACCTAATCTGTATGTTTTTGGACTGTAGAGGGAAACTGGAGGAAACCCACCAAGAATGTGCAAACTCCATACACAGACCCAAGGCGGGAATCGATCAGCGACCCTTGAGGTGCAAGGCGACAGTGCTAACTACTGCCTCTTCATGCTGCCCCCTGCCGATGATGGTTTTTATTCATTAAATGAGCTTCTGTACATTATATGCATTTACAGTTACATCTAATGCTGTGGAATGTCAGCGAATCCACTCTCCCTTATCGCAGCTATAAACACTCAGCCCTTCACCAGCCTGTCGTTATTCTCTCCCACTGAGACAATGAGGATGTGGGAACATCTGACTGTTATAAAGCACCGACACTTAAGACTCCTTCAACTAATGCTACAAAAACACATTCCCCTTACAGAAAACACGCTGTTGCTATAGAAACCACAAAATATCAAAACGAGTGCAGTAATATAAACCTGCACTACTTATCGAAAATTAATCAACACCCCCTGACCAATCAGAATGCAGAAAGTTTGAAGGATGTTGTAAGGAGTCAGGACTCCAGGATCCACCTGTAAAACGTTAATGTTAGAGTGTTTACAGAGCGTGCAGTGTGAGATAATGATGGACCTGTCGGATCTGAGAGAAGCTGCTGACTTGTTGCTGTTGCCACTGCAGGCTGGGAGAGAAACCCTGAGGAGCGGCATGACACTCCGACACCTGCGCCAACACACACACACACACTGTTTTTCACATGACAAATAAATTAGTGCATGTACGTGTAAGCACTGTATGGTTCCACTATCAGACTTACAGAAACATTTACAGACTGTTTTTTGTTCAGTTTTCTCGGATCGATCTGAGCCACCACGACGTCCGGGCACAGCGATGCTTCTCGTCTGAAATGAGAATCATTCTTAATCTAATCAAACCTAATCCACTCACTCATTATCTATACCGCTTTATCCCATTTATGGAGCGTATCCCAGGAGACGAGGCGGGCTACACCCGGGACGGGGCACATACACATACACACACGCTCATTCATACACTACGGCATGTCTTTGTACTGTGGGAGGAAACCGGAGCACCCGGAAGAAACCCACCAAGCAGGGAGACATGCAAACTCCATGCACACAGACCTGAGGCGGGAATCGAACCCGGACCCCTGAGGAGCCTAACCCACGATCTGTAAATTCATAGTTAATGGGTTGGATTTAGTAGTTTCATTCAAGAGCTCTGGTATGATGTCTGATTCTGCACTGGACGTTTTTCAGTACAAATTGCCTTATATCTATATCGAACACATTTAAAATGAGCAGAGCTCTAGCTCAAATGTGGTCTTATTTCAGAATCAATAAACAATAAAAAACGACACAAGTAGTGACAACCGTGGTCACGGTTTATCGCGTCATCATATCGCGCCACACTTACTGGACCTGTCTGAGGTACTCCCTCGGATTTCTTGGTGGTTCGTTCAAGTTAAATTCTTCATCTTCTGCATTGCATGGCTCCACGGGTAACAGTCTGGGCATTAACTCCTCCACATCTGACTTCATAGCTGTAAATTTGTAACAAAACTATATAAACAGCCGGGTTACTTTTTAATTTTTATTTTTTAAAATAAATTACCTTTTGGATTCACTTTAAACGCCACACGTTTTTAAACAACAAAATCTGCATCCCAAATACATGTTCACTCCCTACATAAGTGTACTACGCAGGACTTAACATAACCTCCTTCTACACACTTCCTAGTGCACTTCATTTCCGAAAAACCTGCCACAGCAATGACGCAAAGAAAATGCGACGGTTAGTGCGACACTACTTCTTCTTCGTGATTTTTCCTCCCGCGACTTTCAAACCCGGATGTCGCCACAGCGCCATCTGATGCTCACAACACAACACACCTGTTTCATATTACATGAGTACAGTAGAATAGTGAGGGATTTGTCTGTAAAGGAATCTATATAACTTTACTATATATTCTCTATTGCTCTTTTCTTTTCTTCTCTCTCTTCCCCCTCTCTCTGTTGAGCCAGTGATCCAGACCCTCTCTGCTTCTTAAAAATGAGAATAATTTATAGACCTGTAATCTAGCACTTTTTCTCTTGAGGTGGACATGGCTATACGCATCACTCAACAAAGCCAATCACCGTGATACTTTACGGTGTGAAAGCGCGACAGAGCATAGCTTAATCACAAAAAAAAGGAGAAAAAAAATTAACCTTCAAAGATGAGTGAACAGATCAATATATGTTTATTTTTCCTGAAGGAAAAGTTTAAAACCAGTTTGTCTCATATGTTCTGAAACCATGCCGATAATAAAAAAGCAGTGATGTGAAGCACTATAAGATAAAACATGGGTCGTTAGTGCAAACATATCCGCAGGAGTCTGAGGTGAGGGTGTGTAAAATACATAACTAAGAGCATGGTGTGGCAGAGCAACCAAAGGGCTTTCATATTAATTTACAGCCCAGCAGCCTGCAAGTGAAGATTCACTAAACATCATTGAAACATGTGGCATGTCCAACAAAATTAGGTGCTTTACACATACAAATACAAGGCAATATACAGTACAGTACACAGCCATTAAACGGCATTGGTGGCTCAGAGGTAGGTTTCTCCCCTGTCACTCATCAGGGCCAGTGTTCAATTCCCGCCCAATACCCAAACCCCAGGCACTGGATGCAGTACCCGCCCCAAGCCCAGATAAAATGTGAGGTTTGCGTGGGGAAGGGCAGCCAGGGTAAAATCTTTGCCAAGCTGTTGTGCGGATCGGAGCGACCCCTCGACCGGAGCAGCCGAAAGACTAACAACAACTGAAAACTGGCAATAAAGATTACTGGAATGCTGCTGAAATTTTAAACTGCTTATCTTTTATAGACTTCTGATGACCTTCTGTCGAGAACTAAATCCTAAGACAAACATGATATTCAGACCTCGGCTAGAAGAAATTTTTATTTAGTGGGCCTTCTTAAATTTTCATTCAGAACTTTTGATCTATACTAAAGTAATTTCCATTTACACTAGATATAAGTCATTTTACAGTAACAGAATGTAAATGTACAGGAACCTAATTGAATTGCATAATAATTACAATGTTTAATAAACTAACAGGTTTTCATGAATGTAGGTCACTTCCTCTATTTCTATTAGACGCTCCTTAAAAGATCTTCAGACTTTTGATCAGTGATTTGGTCCAGTCACCAACACCACACACACACACACACACACACACACAAGCACAACTCATTTATATACTGTAACTGTATCTGTTTTTTGGGTTTGTTTTTTGTTTTTTACAAAAAAAAAAAAAGTCGACCTATTGTTTCTTTATTTAGAAATGAGTTTTTTAAAGAGAAGAGCTTAAAACTGACTCAGCTAAAACTGAACAACATAAGATCAGATATTATGGAACGCTTCCTGATAATGTTCAGTACAACATTAGCGCGAGTGGGTCGCCGTCGTGGTCGCTGTCCTGTGTGATGTCATTTCCTGCATGAATGTGTTGAACCTGTGTTAATGATTAATGACTCTCAGTAACCTCTGATCCTCTCAGTCTCAGACTCGGCCCAGGCCTCAATCACTGCTCCTGACACTGCAGCTACTGTACCAGTTTGCACTTCTTTATTTCTTTTTGTTTGTTTCCTTCGACATGAAGACGCACTGACGAAGTTGCTGATCTGAAACTGATGTCAAACTTCCAGCACCATGGCGGCTGAACACGTCTGTGTTTTACTGCAGGTTATTCTCAGTTTGGTGCTGCAGAGTTCAGGATTAATGTCTGATTATAAAACATGTGGAGACGACGCATGCGCACGTAAGTTATTATTATCATAAACACTGAGCAATATATGTACTAAATAGTTTGACGCTATTGTGCTGACTTTAGATTTCTTTAGATTCCGGATGATATTAAACAGTAAGATGATATTTTACTATGACTGTATAATGCGACAAATGAATCTGAAAGATTTATGATAAATGTTCTCAGTAAAGTTTGTAATGGTCATCTAATGGAATCAATTATTGGTCAATAATAATAATGATGATGATGATGATGATGATGATGATGATTATTATGGTTGTTGTTAGAGGTGTAATTGAGTTGTTTTTTTTGTGCTGTGTGTGTTGCAGGCCTGATGTGCCGTGTTCAGGCGGTCAGAGATCATCATGCTCAGGACTGCAGGTTTCTCAGCTTTAAAAATGGCGACATGATCGACGTTTACCACAAACTCACACACGCACGGAGTGAGCTGTGGGCTGGATCTGTGAGAACACTCACTGTTTCTTTCCTAAATAAGGGTTCTTATTTAGGATTAATTTAGTTGAGGGTTAGTTATTACAAAGACTAACCTCAGGGTGTTAGAATGAGCTTTGTTCATTAGTTTGTTTGTTAGGGTTCTGAGGTAGGGCTAACGGTTTAAAGTGTGGGTTTGGAGTTCAGAGTTATGGTTCAGGGTTTGGAGTTAAGGTCTAGGGTTCATCAGTAGGTTTAAGGATTCAGATTGAGGATTTAGGGTTTACCTTTCAGAGTAAGGGGTTTAGTGTTTAGGGTTAATAATCAAGGTTTAGCATTCAGAGTAAAGACTACGGGCTTAGAGTTAGTCTTTAGGGCTTAGAGTGTTGGGTTTAGAACTCATAGTGAGGGGTAAGGATTTAAAGGTAGGGTTTGGGATTCAGACTTTAAGGTTCAGTGTTAGAGATCAGAATTAGGGTTTGGACTTTAGAGTTAGGGTTTATTGTTTAGGGTACTAGTGTTTAAAGTTTGTGTTTGGAGTTAGGGTTTAGGGTTTACATTAACGCCTTAGTGTTTAGGGGTTATAGTAAGTGTTTAGTGATTAGAGTTAGTGTATTGGGTTCACACCAATCAGCCATAACATTAAGACCACTGACAGGTGAACTGAACAACACTGGTCACCAAATATTCACCAGAAACTGCTGATAAGATCATGGGCATCCAAGTCTCACCCATACCCACGGGGCCGATCTAACAGAGAGGAAATGAGAGTAGATGCAGCACAAATAGCTGGATGATGGCCACCATAGAAAGATACCAGATCACCCAGTGCACCACAGCCCAGCTGGCAAACAGCCCAGGTGCACAACCTCCAAACTCGCCAGATCCAATCTGATTCAGCACCTATGGGATGCGTCAGACAAACAACCCCAATCCACAGGGCTCCATGCCACATTCCACATCAACCAAAAGGTAAACTGCCAATGTCCTGGACATCACAGCACACCTCCAGAGGCCCTGTGGAGCCAAGCCCTGAAGGGCCAAACCCATCCCAGCCTCACAAGGGTTAGGACCCAAATATTAGGTGGTTTTAAGGTTATGGCTGATCTGTGTACAGTGAGGGTTTAGGGGTTATTTGTTGTGAGAGTAAGTTTATTCCGGGTGTTTTTTTTTTAACTGATACATACATTTTTACATGATTTGTGAATGACTAATGTTTGTTTTTCAGATAGATAAGCAGTTTGGTTATTTTCCCAAAGATGCTGTAAAAATTGATGAAGTTTTTGTTGATGAGAAAAAGGAAATTAAGCTGCATACTCAGGCAAGTCCTCAGGTTTATAGACCACACAACAGGGACACACATAGAGCTTATCCTCTTTTGTTTACTACCTTGGAGTTAATACTCACAGGTGAATCTTTCCTTTTCAGAAAACAGACTTCTTCTGTATGGATGCATTCGGCACAATAATCTCAAGCGACGAAGAGTTCGAAGATTACGAGTTTGGGGATCAAACTGCTGAGACTAAAGAATTAGGTAACAGTGATTTTGATGATCGAGTCTCCAAAGCATCTGAAACAAATGACAATGTTGAAACGAGGCACATTGATAATGATAATAAAGACCAAAGGAAACTAGAAGAAAGTGGATATTCCTGGATCGGGTCTGCTGTCAGCGGATGGTTTGCTAATGATGCTGATGAAGAAGGAAAAGGGAATGAAGAGCAGGAGAACTTTAAAAGCAGAAAATTGGCCTTGGACATGGAGCAACTGCAGGAGAAGGAGGAGGAACAAGCTAAAATTCTTGACTGGATTGGAGATGGACTGAACAACCCTTTTGAATCTAACTCCAGGGATAAAACGGAGAATAAAGAGGATTTGCCTGATGAGCAGTCCAGTTCTTTGCTGGGAAGAGGAATAAAAAATGTTTTCGGTTTTGGAGGAGAAGATCCACCTCCTTCTGAAACTAAGAAACAGAGTCAGGACGAAAACGTACAAGATCTAAGGGAACAACAAGAAGCAATGAGTCTTAAAAGGGAAGACTCAGCTGAGACGATTGCTGAAAATGAGAAAACTGGTGATGCAGGATGGTACGACAGCGTCTATCACAGAATCACAAACTTTTATGGAGATCCTTCTGATGATAAAAGGGAAGGGAGTTCAAGCGATCCAGGCATGAATGTAGATAAAGTCACAGATAAAAATCCAGAAGCAAGATCAGAATCGGTTCTGATTCAAGAGACAAATACAGGAAACCAAGATAAGAAACAGGAATTCAGGAATCAGGATGACTCTGATGAAATCGATGAAGGATGGTACGGAAGTGTGTATAACAAAATTTCAGGACTTTATGGAGATGCTTCTGTTACTGAAAGCACTGGAGTAGATCCTCAAGTGAGATCTGAACCTGAGGATGCAAAGTCAAGCCGAGACGAAAAACTAGAAAAAAACACTGAGCTGAAATTGAAGGAGAATAATGATCCCAGGTGGTACGAGAGAGTGTATAGTAGAATTAACAACGTATATGGTGATAGCTCTGACATAAATGATGCTCCTGATGTGGTGAAAGATGTTGAGAGCCAAGCACTTAGTGAAAACCCCAAAGACACATCATCATCATCCTTATTTTCTATGAATGGCTTGGCGTCTGTGATTGACGGCCTGAGGTCACCTTCTGATGATGAAACCAAGACGAGACTGACTCAATCTCATGTCTCCAATGATCAAAGCGACGACATGATGTCAAAGACTCCAGATCAAGGTAAGGAGGGAAAAAGCGATAATGATGATGAAAGAGATAAAAATGATGAGCTTAGAGTTAAATCGCCGGATGTGATTAGCGAGATATCGGCTCAAAGACATGCTTTGGGTGAAGAAGAAGAAGAAATAAAAGAGGAAGAAGAAATCGGGCAGGATTTAAATGTAGCCGAGGCCCAAATTAATACTACAGAATGTTCAATAGACTGTAACAAGCAGGATATGGGTGGTGATGGGGAACATGCGTCCAAGGATATTAGGACGAATTTAAATGATATACGTGCAGATGTAGATGAGTTCAGTGGTCAGTCTGACTCTGGTTCAGCTCGTCTGCCCACTGCACAAAGGATGAACATTATGTCAGAGCGTAGATTTGATGAGACTGAGACTTTAACAAAGGAACCATGTAGGTCTGAATTAGCTGAACATGTTGTGAAGTCACCAAAAAGCCACAAAGGTGATGCAAATGCAGACAATGGTAATAAAAATGTTCCTGAGAAAGGAACTGGTGAAGAAGACCAACAGTCTGAGAGTAAGACTGGGTCAGATTCAGGTCTTCAGGTCAGGACAGATATAATAGAGGACAGTTCTGAGCCTGTAGAAAAATCAGATGAAGCTCAGGAGGAACAGGAAGCAGCAGATTTGTTAACTCAGACAGAAGAAGGAGACAAAAAGGTGAGAAGCAGTGAGCCTGATATACATGATGTAGACATTACTCAGGAGGAGTATGGTGGAGAAAAGGAAAGTCTGAACATCACTCTAATGGAATATGATAAAGAAAGAGAAGGTGGGGACAGTATTGAAATGGAACAACCTGTAAAAAAAGACAGGGTTGACATTAGCCAAATGGAGCCAGGTGGAGAAAAACAAGATGGAAATGCTACTCAAATGGAAAGTGATGGGGAAAAGGAAAGTTTAAACTTTACTCAAATGGAATCCGGTGAGGAAAACAAAAGTGAAGTTAATCAAGTGGAGAATTCTGGAGGACAAGAAGGTGTAGCTGTTGCTCAAATGGAATCTGGGAGAGAACATAACAGTGTAGACTATACTCAAGTGGAGAACTGTAGTGGAGTAGCCACTTCTCAGAGGGAGTCTGCTTTAGAAAAAGAAGGTGAAGAGTATTCTGGGAGACAAGAAGATGTAGATGTTGGTGAAACTGAATTTGATGGAGAAAATAAAAGTATAGACTATACCCAAGCTGATAATTCTGAAAGAAAAGGTGAAGTAGACACTTCTCAGATGGAGCCTGCTTTAGAAAAGGAAGGTGGAGTTACTCGAGAGGAGTATCCTGGGAGTCAAGAAGATGTAGATGTTGTTGAAACGGAAGCTGATGGAGAAAATAAAAGTATAGAATATACTCAAGTGGAGAATACTGAAGGAAAAGCTGGAGTAGACACTTCTCAGGTGGTGTCTGCTTTAGAAAAGGAAGGCGGAGTTACTCAAATGCAGTATTGTGGGGGACAAGAAGGTGTAGATGTTGCTCAAGTTGGGAGTGATGGAGAAAAAACAAGTGCAAACATTACTCAAACGGAGTATGGTGAAAAAAAAGTAGGTGGTACTACTCAAGTAGGACCTGATGGAGAAAAAGAGGACATTAAGTTTAATCAAAAGGAATCTGGTGGAGAAAAAAGTAAAGACCTTATTCAGAAAGAACATCTGAGTTTAAGCACTACTCACGGTTTTGAAAACACTCACAGCGTTGAAGAAACCAAACAAAAACTGGAGATTGATCCTGAGGACTCTAGAGAACCTGAAAAACGTGAAAGTGCTGCAGTGAGGCAAGCTGAAATCAAGCCAAAGAATATACAAGGTGAAACCCCACCAACAGACAGCTCTAAAACTGACATTTCCAGCACGTCTGATGGAGATCCAAACGATCATGTCCACAACAAATACAATGATATGACAGTGGATGTTAAGGACCGCAAACCACGTACGTCAGCTCAGACACTGAAACGTTCATATCACAACTTAGAGATTCATCTCAGTGAGGAGGACATAGAGGAACTTCTTAAGTTATTCAGTGAAGAAACGTTAACAGGGCTGGATTTCATCATCGGACACTCTGAATATATAAATAAGGAAGAGCTTGCTGAGCTTCATCACTTTGAGCAGACACTTCTGAAAACCAGAAATCAAGAAATCAAGTCATCACTACAAACCGTACAGGCTGTCTTAGCAAAGCTAAGCAAGAAGTTTAAGCCTGTGATAGCAGATGGCAATGTAGATAAAAGCCCAGGTACTAATGATATGTAAACATATATATGTATTTATTTTTAGGCTTTTTCCTTGTGAATCAATATGAGATAAGTACTACTATATAGTTCACTTTAGAAAATCTTGAAGAATCAATTGTTCACACTGATCTACGTACAGAAGTTTCTTCTCACAGTTTTACATCTAGTAATAGTGGATCAAGTTTAACAATCCTCAGAATGCTTAGTAGAACTGATGAAGAAGAGCAGAGAGACATGCTGAAGAACCAGTCTTCTAAAAATGAGCGTTCATGTGTCTCTCCCAACAGATCCGAGTCAGACCGAGTGTGTTAGTGAAACATGTGTGAGTACAACCCAGAGCACACCTATCTCTGAACAAGATACGGAAAAGGATAACCACATGGACGACAACATGGACGGCAGCTCCAGTAGAAATGACTCGGACAGTGTGAACAGTAGATCACTCTCTAATGACCGACAAGTCGTCACTGAGAAGATCCCAATATTAGATGCATGGTCTCCTCAACCAGACACCAATATTATCACTGAAGAGTTTCTGGAACCTGAAGCATCCCAAAATGGTAAATACTCCATGATTACACCACAGCTTAGCTGAGTTCTGGAGTCTGACTGATCACAAGGTGTTGGTTAATTCTCTATAAGGGCAGCTCAGACAGTAGTGCAGGCTTATGTTAATACATTATCATTCACAGGCACATCTACAACATCTACAACACACGCACCACTGATGATAACCAGATTTAAAAAAAAAAAAAAGTGTAATTGTTGATGTGGTGAATACTTCTGTAAAGAGGACTGTCTTTTTGTAACATAAGTGGAAGGAGTCTCCAGTGTTAAAGCTTTGTAAATTTTCATAGGTAAAGTTGTAACTTATATGAGAGGAAAGAAAACAATATATATATGACAGAGGAGTTTATGCTTCTTTATCAGTTTCTCAGGACTACGACAAGCTGCATTGTACCATCTTACAATCTGTTCTCTTACTTAATTATCACTAAAAAATCATTGTAGTGGTTAGTATTAAATAGAAGAAGAAGAAAAAGAAGACATGACTTTATGCATGAATGCATGAGGATAAAATAAGAGATTAAGTTAAAATGATGAAAAGGTAAGTAGGAAAAAAAAACATAAGAGGGATGGATGGTAGGTGATTGAACCTGTAACACAGCCTAAGTGAATGACGATGAAAAATAAAGTGCCAAGGAAGAAGAAGAATTGCAGGAAATAAATCAGACAGCAAAAGGGCAAAACTAAGTACACCCTTACACCTTTAACTCTTAACATGTGACTTAGTAAACAATAACACATTTCTTGATAAATATCGTAAAATACGCATAGATACATACACTCCCGCACTCACTAACACACTCGTTGTCTATGCCGCCTCTACAGGGTCGTGGGGGGGCGGGGTCTGGAGCGTGGGGCACGAGGCGGTCCACCTTGGACAGGGCACCAGTCTATCAGACAGCACACACACACACACACACACACACACACAGACGCTCTCATTCATACACTACGGGCAATTTAGGAGCCCAATCTGCATGTATTTGTACTGTGGGAGGAAACCGGTGTACCCGGAGGAAACCCACCAAGCATGTGGAGAACATGCAAACTCCACGCACACAGACGTGTGGTGGGGACCGAACCCTTGACTCTGAAGGTGCAAGGTGACAGTCCTAACAGCCACAGTGCCACATAGATACATACAGCAGATCTCTTATCTACAGTTTTTTTGTAATTTAATAATTAGTGTATACTGCCTTAGACCTTTGTGTATTTATTCCTCACAAAACATCTGAATCTGTTCTCTTTTTGGCAGGAGTTCTGTATGCATACACGGTCCTTGTTGCTGAATTCACAATTGAAGCGCTTACGTACGTGGTGAAGGCGAGTGCACACGTGAAACAGGTCGTATGTGAGGTAGGAACAGAAATCTGATCCACTGACTGCTCCTTTAAGACTACACTCCCCTCTGGAGTTTTTTTTTCTTTCTGTACACTTGACATGTCACCAAATGCAGCTCAGAGCAAAGCCTAGGATCTGGGAATGTTCATGTCAAAGATCAGGGTAATCCCACGGCACATCAGGTGAAGAGTTTTAAGATGGACACTGATGAAGATCAGAAGGTGAGTTTGATCACCTAAAGACAGACAGGGAATAGAGACAGGGCTGTATTTACTGCACTGATTAAAGTCACTGACAGGGCAGCTGGGACAACTGAGAGGCACAGGTGTCCAAATGGTGCAGTCAGCTAAACTTTTAATGATTCATTACACATTTAAAAAATAATATTATCATTATACTTATAAACTGACTAATAAAATACTTATTTTGAATTGAACTGAGTTGTATGAAACTTTACACAGCCACTAAGCCGGAAAACAGTGTTCTGGCAGTGCGCATGCGCAGACCAGCTTAGCACGTAGCCATTGTGGCGTTCTATTATTGGTGACGTGTGGAATAAACCATGTTGCACTATAGAGGGGTGTCAGGTCACTGCAGTGACCGAGATAAATAAACATTAAACATAATATCAAGTTAAAAACCCACCTCATTTATCAAATAAAGCAAGGAAAGTTTAGAACAGAATTGTAAAAACCGCGCCTTGAGTGTGCTGCGAGTTTATATTAGACTGTAGTGTGACGCGATTCCCCTTCGAGCCGCTGCAGCGCAGTGCTTTTCCTTTCTACGCAGTGCGCATGCGCCTGCCGCTATGGAGCGAGAACAGATGAAATAACTAACTGGAGATAAACAAATAAATAGATAAATAAAAGTAGCGTCGGTTTATATAAACCTAAAATAATAATGGCGGAGGATTTTAATAATGAATCTAATGTTATCAAGGCGAATGATACAAAAGGAAGCGCAAATGTTTATTACACTATTGCGATGGAGAAGATTAGGGATGTAAGTGCCATCTTATTGTTGTTATTATTACTAATTTCTAACATTATTCTTTTGAAATAATGTTTTTAAATTACATGTTCATGTATTGATTATAAGAGACATAATAACCTGATTATAGACACTGGTTATAGATAACAGCTCATGAGTTTGATGTATTTATTTTTATTGTAAGCTCATGTTTGTTTCTTTCTTTCTTTTCGGGTTTTCGTTGGATTTAGAGAGGAAAACATATCGGATAAAATAGTCAATAAATCTATGAATGATAGTGAGGTATTACAACAATCTACTCATACTGAAGCAGTTTCATTTCATTATTTTACAACCTCAACCACAGACCTTGTGATTGTCCATGTAAACGTTTTATAGATTTGAAGATTTTCAAATCTATTCCCGAACATCTGATGCTAAACCTGTAATTTTCATTAAGAGAAGACAAAAATGATCAGGTTGATGAAATAAACAGGTTGTAGTGACGTCCACATCCCAGCATCAGGTGTATTTGGATAGAGAAGGCGTTTTATCGCTTATTAATTTATTAAATTTTTATTTATTATATAGTAATGATAGCCGGTAGTACCTCCAGGGTCGAGGGTTCGATTCCCACCTCGGGTGTGTGAAGTTTGGATGTTCTCCCCGTGCTTGGTGGGTTTCCTTTCACAGTATAAAGACATGCAGTTTAGGCTAACTGGCCTTCCCAAATTGCCCATAGTGTATTTGTGTGTGCCCAACAATGGATTGGCACCCCATCCAGGGTGTACCCTGCCTCGTGCCCTGGGATAGGCTCCAGGCCCCTGCAACCCTGTATAGAGGATAAAGCAGTAATCATAATGTTGGTTGTTTATCATCAATGTATATGATCACAGCTTTTAAAAACCACTATAGTGTGATCATTTTTTTTATTTGCACACAGAAAGTTACCAGATGTGAATTTTTTTTTTTTTTTTTTTAACCAGCCCGTGTTGTCATGCACTAATATACTTTTTTTTAGGTTTTCATTTTGGATTTGTGTTTTATTACATTTCAGAAATACTATCCAATGTTTGCTTTTATCTTAATAATGTGGTCAAGAGGTTTATGCTTTAATTGTTTTTCTAATCACAAACACAGGAGCTGAAAACCAAAAAATTTATGAGAAACACAATTCGATAAAAAGCTCCTTGTTTGAGTCTTTACCGACAGGATTTTATACCCTTTATAATGTTTTTTTTAGTATTATATCTGTACTACATGTTCCAGTAAAGCTTTGTGGATTTCAAGTTGATAAGCAAGACAAAGAAGAAGCGTTCTGTTGCACAAGTGACGTGACACTATTACATTTAAAATTGTTCCTCTTTTTATCGATGGTCTGATTTTACAGGTTGTGATGTCACTTCCTGACGATATGCGACCCGGTCCTGACCTTTACGGGTTGCCGTGGGAAGCTGTGATCATCACCGC
Source organism: Clarias macrocephalus (assembly GCA_011419295.1). Taxonomy (NCBI): domain Eukaryota; kingdom Metazoa; phylum Chordata; class Actinopteri; order Siluriformes; family Clariidae; genus Clarias; species Clarias macrocephalus. The sequence continues at coordinate 125,607 of JAAGKR010000511.1, read as the reverse complement.
CGCTTTGGGTTTATTCACCTTCCTGATCTTCACCTGCAGATTCATCCAGGCTGTAAGAGACCACTTTAAAGCTCTCATAAAGTTTTGGACAAGAAGTTCAAAAGTCATGGCACCTGTACAACCATCAGAACCATCAGTTATGCTAATCTGTCCACCTCCACTTGTTCTCACTGCAATACTGAGAAACACAAATATGGGTCATTATTTTTGACTGTGCTCACAGATAGTTATGAAGAAATTGGTTCATCCTCAAATGAAGCAAAAAAGAAGATTCTGTTCACATGAAATTTATAAGCAGTGCTTCAGTATGACGAAAGTAGTATATCGCCAGACATTTCTACAATCCATTAAGCATGTAGTGTTGCATGTAAATTTTTTTTTTTTTATTATTATTATTTTTTTATAAAGGTGCACAGAAAATTCCAGAAAGGTGTTTCGTAACATAAATTACTACAATAATGATATTATGGGGTCAAGTCCTACTTCACATTCTGTTCAGTAATATGAGATCAAATAATTAAAAGTGCCTAAAAATGTATAAAATAATTTCTGTACATATTTCTGTACATTTTACCAATAGCATGTTTAGATTTTTTCCTCTAATGCTATAAGTGGGCAGAAACACTGTGGTGGTTAAAGTTCCCGCCTTAAAGTCTGGGAGTGTCCTAAGTGTTTGCTGAATTGTCTTGTGTGAAAGTCAGCCTCAGCGTTCTGTAATGGACCGACTCTGTATATCTGTAGTAGAGTATATCTGTATCACTCACTCCTGTGTAATGCGTCCTGTTTTCTTTCCTCTCGTTACAGATCAAGAGCAGGTTATACCGCAGTAAGTCCCTCATCAAAAACTCGTACTGTATGAATTTTCGCTCTCGGCTGTGAATCGATTCTTACTTTTTTTCTCGTTTCCAGGTAAAGAGAGGAGGATGGGACAGAAAGTGGCGGAGCTTCTAGAGGAGAAGTGTAAGGTTCTGGAGACGCTCAGTGAGTGCGAACACAAGGTGGGTGAGGAACAGATTGTTGTTTTAGCAGCCGCGTTATATCACACATGCAGTCCAGGTTTTAAAGGCTTTCAATAGTTGAACAGGACATCTGACAGAGAAGTGTTCTTGCATCATCAAGCATAAGAACCAATCAGGATGCAGTATAAAAAAAGAGAGAAATCTTCTGTATTACTGTTGCTCAGATATATTTTGTTACACTCAATCGTCTGTTTATCATATATTGTATTGATGTGTGTGTATGTGTGTGGTGTGTGTCCGCGTCCTGACAGTTTAAGAAGCTGGAGACAGCACTACAAAAAGGTGGAGTTTCAGCTCAGGAGTCAGAGAGAGCAGATTTGGAGGTAGAGTGAGCATTACATGAGGACCATGCCACATTTGACTTCACCCTCTTCTACTTCACTTTGTCACTACACTTTATTCACTTTTTAACGCGTAAGCATTTGTTAGCATGCTGCGTATTTCTGTTTATAACTGGCTGATTTTGAATCTACCAGACTTGTGAGTCAGCAACGGGGGGAAAGTTCCTGCTTTCTGTTTCACCCAAATGAGGATGGGTTCCCTGTTAGTCCGGTTCCTCTCAAGGTTTCTTCCTGTTGCCATCTCGGGAGTTTTTCCTTGCCACCGTCGTCCTCGGTTTACTCATCAGGGACTATCTGACCTTTTTGATTCATACACATTCACATTTCATATAAACTTCCATAGTTTCTTTGGTTGCATAAAGCTGCTTTGCGGCAATGACAATTGTTAAAAATGCTATACAAATAAAATGTAATTGAAAGTTGAACTGCACTGAAAAAAAAAATCATCATTATGCTGAAATGTTAATATTACAGATAGTTCAACATTACAAAATGAGATTTTGTAAAAGCTAAAATGTTCATCTCGCATTGATCTCATTTCACTTCTCTTAGCCAACTATCCGAGGTTTGCAGATACGTAAAAGTATGCTCCTTTTCCAGACCCAAACTCCTTCCCTACCCATGACTCGTTTGTGTCTCGTTTACTTTCTTCGCTTGGTTTTCATGGCAGTTGGTAGTTTCCAGCATGACCTGGTGCTTGTCAGCTTTCAAGAGAACGCACGCTTCAGCAGAAATGTGTTCGGGTTACGTATGTGGCTGGCTGCCATGAAGGCATCTAAATAAAGCTTACTACAGCTGTGAATCAGGGTTGGACTCTGGATTCATTTAGAATTAAGAATTTATTCTTATGATTTTTAATTAATACAAATGTTTACTGTTGAGGCTTTTCCACCAGGTACTCTGGTTTCCTCCCACAGTCCAAGGACATGCAGATTCGGTTTACTGGCGTCCCCAGATTACCTGTAGTATGTGAGAGTTTAGTGGATTGGCACCATCGAGGGTGTTCCCAACCTAGTTCCCTCTGAGCGGAACTAACTAATCGTGACCGGCAGAGCTAGTGACCGACAGTTAACGAGTGCCAGTAATGTATTTCATTTTGTAACTAATTGTGAGTGCCAGTTAGTGTAAGGTACTAGTGTAATAAAGGTGAAAGTAGCTTTAAATTCTGTAGCCAAAAGATGATGAGAATAAACTGTCGAAGGTGGTCAACAGTCCTGTAAATCTCCTACGTTTCTCTTTTATATTTCTGCTTATTCCATTATTACTTGTCTTTTAAGATGACAACATTATCAGATGTTGCTGAAAGTACTTCTGTGACGTATTCTGCATGTGGGTTTGGCAGGCAGCTGCTCTCTCCTCAGTGCTACGGACCGTACAGACATACTTTCACCCATGCTGCGACCGACAGTTAGTGTAATTAATGGTTATTTGGACGCCTGTGATGTGGAGGGATGCATATATATGTTTAAAAGTCCAATGTACAAAACAAAAATATTTTTCCGGCCAATCATCCAGTTTGCACTCCAATCCAGTAGGTGATGGTATTGCACAAACAGCACATAAACTCAAAAGACAAAGACGTCGCGACACGCTTGCAAAATGAGAATATTTGTGGAAGATGCGACTGTTTTTTTTATTTATTTATTTATTTTGACTAATTTTTTTTTTAGATATTTTTGACAATTTTTGTTAGTTTGCCTAATGAAATTGGATTGCTGGTTTTTTAGATCAGTGTATTCGTATTGATGGATCACTAAAACAAACATCCCTGCATTAAGCTAAATTGTAGACACAGGGATGATGCATAGACCACTGTTTGCGTTTGGGGAGAGACAACAGAGTAGGTCCTGTAGTGATCGTGTTTACCCGCCAACACAAACAGTAGCAAAGGAGCATTGTATACCTAAAATCATATTGAGCTTTAGATTAGATTATTTAGATTTTTTTGTTTAGATTGTGTAGGCAGAGCAAATTAATTTTTATTTTAATTTTATTTATATAGCCATTTTAACAGTGGCCATTGTCGGAAAGCAGCTTTATAGAATCAAAAGAAAATTATGGAAATGTTTATGAAATGTGAGAAAACATGTAAAAATCTGAATTGTCAGATAGTAACTGATGAGCACGCCGAGGGCGATGATAGCAAGGAAAAACTCTCTGAGATGGCAATAGAAAGAAACCTTGAGGGGAACCAGAGTCCACAGGAAACCCATCACCTCATTTGGGTGATAACAGATAGCAGAAATTGATCTGCAGTCATACTGTGTGTTGGGAGGCTGGAAGTTCAGTATAACAGAAGATGTGTTTAAGTTAATATGGAGTCCAGTTCTTTATTGGAGGCTCAGGTAGACTGTAGGAAATTCCAGTCCTGAACTATTGAGCGACTCCGGCAGGACTAACTTTAACAGCATAACTATAAAAAGGAGAGCCAGAAGGAAACACAGACATGAGGGCTCCCTGAGATGTAAAGCAACCAATCACTTCACCGTCAACAAACCTGAGTGATCAATGAGAGTGGGGAATACAGCATCTAAACATACCAATTCACCAGAATACTCTACGTCCATGAGTCCCCCAGATCTGCTCCTTTACCTAAGGCTAATCTATTTACAAAAATGCTTGGCTAAATAAATAGGGTTTGAGCCTAGACTTAAACACAGAGACTGTGTCTGAGACCCGAACATTACCTGGAAGGCTATTCCATAACTTCAGGGCTTTGTAAGAAGAAGTTCTGCCCTCCTGTATTTTACTGACAAGCGGCCTGCATCCTTTGATCAAAGTAGACGTGGCAGATCATAAGACACTAGCAGTTCACTCACGTATTGCAGCATGAGACCATTTCATGCTTTATATGTCAAAAGTAGTATTTTAAAATCTATGCGAAATTTCCCTGGGAGCCAGTGCAGTGTATAAGATAGGGGTGATGTGCTCGTATCTTCTGGTTCTAGTGAGGACTCTCGCTGCTGCATTCTGGACTAACTGAAGCTTGTTTATACACCTAAAGGTGATAACAAATTTTTCTGCGTCGTTTAGTGACAATATATTCCTTATCTTGCCAATATTTCTGAGATGAAAGAATGTCATTCCGGTTATATTATCTACATGAGCTTCAAATGACAGACTGGAATCTATAATCACACCGAGGTCTTTTACTGTTGTACTTGACGAAACACAAAGACCATCCAGAGTTACTGTGTGATCAGAAAGCTTACTTCTATCTGCATGTGGTCCTATTGAAGAGAACCAACTTTTTATGTATTACTCTATTACTTTAAGAACTCTCAGAGTAATAATTTTTTTCATTGTTGTAAATTTCAGACTTCTGTCTGATGAGTTTTTCATCTTTTTTCATTGTTGTTTGTTGACTTGTTTTTTTCTTTGTTTGCTTTCTATTAAAGGCCATGTCGAGGGAGCTGGAGAAGGCGAATGTGCAGATGAAGAGCGATATGGAGAAGATGCAGCAGGAGCTCGACACGCAGGACCAGCTCAGGAAGCAGCAGGAGGAGCAGGTAGTGCATAATAAACATTTATTCATTACAGCTGATTTTTTTAAATGCTGTTATCTTAAAAAAAAAAAAACGTGTGTGTGTGTGTGTGTGTGTGTGTGTGTGTGTGTGTGTGTGTGTGTGTGTGTGTGTGTGTGTGTTCCAGCTTACCAAACTGGAAGAGATGTTAAAAAAACTAGAAGATGAGGCCACGGAGCGCAAATCACAGCTAGAACAGGTATAAGAGCATCTTTAATGTTATTAATGAGGTTGGGGACATGGGGTTCATGTAGAGTTCCCATGCTCTTAGACATGATTGGATTGAAGGTGTAGAGCAGGAGTGTGAGCTCAGAGACCGAACAGATCAATATCAATATACTTGTTGTTAATGTGTTGTTGGATTGTGTGAAACGTTTGCGTTCCAGGATAAAATGACTCTGAAAATCCATGAGATGAACACCGAGCGATTGCAGAAGAAACTCCATGAGGCTAAAGAGGAAAACAGCATGCTACTTGAGAGTAAAGCACAGGTGTGTGTGTGTGTCTGCCTGTCTGCGTGTCTGCCTGTCTGCGTGTCTGTCTGTGTTAATGTGTTAATGTATCATCTGGTTCACAGCTAGAGCAGGAGGCAGAAGGATGGAAGGAGCGACTGAGTGAGTTGGAGGAAGAGAAGAGGATGAACGAGACCTCACATAACAGAATGATGGAGAACTGCGTGAATAAAGATGAACACATAAAGGTACCTCCCCCTCTCTCTCTCTCTCTCTCTCTCTCTCTCGATTTTCACGTGAGATGATTCATTTGTATTATTGGTGTCTTTAGAGGTACACTGCCCTGACTGAATTGTGAAGTGCAAACGGATTAGTTAGTTTAGTAGTAACCAACAGTCTTAAAGCCAGCGGTGAAACGATCTGAAAATCCAGCCACATCAAGTCTCTCTCTCTCTCTCTCTCTCTCTCTGTCTCCCCCCACCCCCTCACTTTCTCTCTCAGTCTTTAACAGAGTGTCTGTTGAACATGAGAGATTGGGACTCAGAGGAGGAGACCGCTGTTAATGACACGAGTGGATCGGAGAACAAAAACTCTTCAGGTCTGTACACTTTGTCTTATGGAGCCCCTAAATGGACATGGAAAAATCTGATGAGGGAAAAAAAATCTGGAGATGGTTCTATTCCGTGAGCAGTAAGGTCTCCTGGGGTATTCTTCAGGAATGTTTTTAGGTCTATGTTTTGTCCCTCTTATGTCCCGATTTTTTTTTTTTTTTTTCCTTCCCCAGATTTTTTTCTTTTTTGCATCCCATGTCCCGGTTATTATTTTTTTTTTGTATTTTTTTCCCGCAACAGATTTTTTTTTTTCACCCACACATGTCCTTTATGGGCCCTATAAAATACACATTTCAATTGATTGAAAATATAAATGATGCTGATATGATGTATGATATGATATTATATGATATGAATGTTAATTGTTTTGTTCTCGCAGATTGCAGGCAGAAACAGAAAGTGCAGAAACTGATCAATGCAGCAAAGGTGCAGTTTATATTTTGCCCAAAGGTTTTGTGTCTTGTCATGTTGTTTTCTCTCTGTGTGTGTGTGTGTGTGTGTGTGTGTGTGTGTGTGTGTGTGTGTGTGTGTGTGTGTGTGTGTGTGTGTGTGTGTGTGTGTTCGTTCTCTACACACTTCCTGGAGAAGCAGTGTTTCCCCTATAGTACAGCCATGGTGGGCCTACACCTATCTTTTTTGTTAGTAACCAAAAATCTGTTACTTATGGACATCTTGCACTATGATAGCAGCCCCCTGATACTTGCAAATCATCATATCCGTGAAATCAATGTTTTAAGAGCGAGAGAAAGAGAGGAAGTGATTTGACTTGTGCATTTAACCTCTCTAATCCTCTTGATCAGTTCAGTCATATGTAGCATCGTAGCTGAATAGTAAAAAAAAAGCAAAGACACGCTTCAACCTAAAGTACAGTAATAATATTGGTGAAAATAATGAACAGTTTTGCTCACTGCATATTTCTATTGCCCTTGGTGGGCTTAGTGATTGGGACATGTTAAAAGGAATAGAGTTCAAATTGCGATTTGCACAATAGTTTATTAATTAATTGCATAATTGTTATAGTTTTATTATTGTAAATGTTTTTTATGTGGATTTACTTTTTGTAATGTGGAAGTAATTTTCCTTATTCATCTTATTAATAATTCATTTTAATAATTCTCTTTTTGTTGTACTTGACATTCACATTGAAAGTACCAACCAAAAGTTTTGTGTTGGGTGAAAAATAAATAATAAAAATTTTCAGGGCTGCACCCAAAGCATTCGTCATCCTCTTGATATTGTGCCTGAAACATTTCTTTAGGGGAACCGCTAGGAAACTCATGATCATGTTCTCATTCACAGATGAGTGCAGATTTAAAGGCCATGGAGGAGGACAAGGCCCGAGTGTTCGCCAAACTCACTGATGAAATCAAAGCCAAAGAAGATCTTCAAGGTTTATATTCTCATTTAGTTTACTCCACTCCTCTTTACTGTACTACACTTCCCTATACTACGCCATGCTGTTCTACACTACACTCTACATCACTTTACTACATTCTGCTTTACTACACTTCATTATGTTTCACTATGCTTTACTACACTCCTCTTTACTACATTCTGCTTTTATAAACTGGTTTACTACACTGCATTCCTACACTATACTTTACTGCACTACACATTACCTTACTTTACTATACTACACTCTCCCATAGTACATTCCACTCCACTTTACTTCATTTGATTATACAACACTGTGGCTTACTACACTACACGTTGCATTTCTACACTACACTTATATCTACACTACACTTTACTACACTACATTCTGCTTTACTACACTACATTCCTCTTTACTACACTGGTTTACTACACTACACTCTGCATTGTTACATTTAACTATACTACACTTTGCACAGATTAATTTCGCTTTACTTAACTTCACTATACTACACTCTGCCAAAGTGCATTTCATTCCACCTTTCTCCACTTCTTTATACAATCTTTTTACTACACTACATTTTGCATTTCTACACTTTACTACACTATGCTTTGTTTAATTACACTTCTTTTTGTTTACTCCACTCCACTTTAATTAACTACACTACACTCTACTTTACTACGCTTCACTATACTACAGTACACTTTGTTACATTTCACTACACTACATTACACTCTGCTGTATTACACTACACTCCTCTTTACTACACTCTGGTTTACTACACTGAACTCTACATTATTACATTCCACTACAATCCACTTTACTTCGATTCACTATACTACACTATGCTACAGTCTACTATTTTACTCCAATATACTACTCTCCACTTCGCTACAGTTCACTCTACTACACTATGCTTTGCTAAACTCCACTATACTACATATCATTTTACTTATCTGACCAGCCAGTGCGCGACTTTAATGCTTGCCTAAGTAAAAGCTGTATCAGTATTTGCTCCATATTACTCCACATCACCGCTTTACTCCAACACTATTCCCCTTCATTCCATTCCATTTCACTTTTCCTCGCCTCTACTTTATTCCACATTACTCTAGACCACATTCTTTCAGGCTGCTCCTCACATTCCTCCATCGCAGTTCTCACAGTTTTCTGCTATTATTCTCCGCTCTGTTTTACTCCTCTGTAAGAACTGTACATCTCTCTGTTCCACTTTGGCTTTTGCAGAGAGTCTTGAACAGCTGCAGCGTGAGAGAGAGTCTATAGAGGCAGAGAGCACCATGTACTCGAGCGAAATAGAAAAACTTCAGCACAAACTGCAGATCATGTCCGAGGTGTACCAGGAGAAGGAACTCAAACTGCACAGGTGACGGCTTTTTTTTATCCAGGTGCCAAGTCAGTTTCCAAAAAATGTGATTATATCATGATTTATGTGTCGTGCAAACAGTCCCAACACCTCTAATTAACATGTTCAATATATATTGTCATTCAGGCTGTCGACGAGGGTTTTTGGTATTGTTTCCCAATTTCCAACACACAGTCCATCCAACAACACAGCGGATGGCTCTGTGCTTAGATTTTTTTAGATGGACAGAGGAGTCCATAATCTTTTAGAGATCAGTAGGATTACAAAACTATTGTACATTCTTGAATATATTCGGACAGAAATTCTCAAGCAACATGGTGCAAAATAAAATAAAAAAATAATAAAAATAAAAAAAACACAGGAGTGTCTAATGAAAACTACAGCAAAGTAGAGAGAAAAGAAAGAGCTTGCTACTCCAGTCATTCGACTAAATCAGAGATTGTTTAACCTTCATGTAACAATCAGCCAATCATAGAGCAGAGATATGAATTCAAGTGAACTGAATATATTTTTCTTCACTGCAGGATGTTAACGGTGGAGGAGAAGGAGCGCTCACAGAAAGAGGAGCAGCTCAACAAAGCTGGGAAGAAGATCAGCCTGGCTACAGACGAGCTGAACTCGTACAGGTTAGAAACTGTGTGTGCATGCATAAATGAGTGTGTGCAGCTTTATTGTGCTGAATCACATTCTGTAATAATTGATTTTGTTTTTGTAACCAGCTGTTAATCATGCTTAAGATGAGGATAATTATTTGATTCTTTTGTTTCATGCAGACAAAGAGCCAAAGAGCTGGAGGAGGAGATGGAGAAGTCCAATCAGGCCTACAGAAACCAGGTACAGCTATTAGCCACGCCCGCTTTATCATCCTGCTGTGCAGTTATCACAAACCAGATTTGTGACGTTTTAAATTCACACTCACTGTACATACTGTAAATCCGATTTCCTGAGTCCTGAATGAGAACATAAGTCATCACAGTAGAATAAAAGAAATCCGAAGGCTAGGATTAATATGATTGTGTTTTGTTATTGTTTTTTCAGATTGCTGCACATGAGAAAAAGGCTCATGATAACTGGGTGAGTGCTCTGTTTCATCATCTCACTGCTGGTTGTAGTGTATCTCACACTACACATGATCTACAGTACAGACCAAAAGTTTGGACACACCTTCTCATTCAAAGAGGTTGAATTTGTATTATGGCAAGAAAAAAGCAGCTAAGTAAAGAAAAACGAGTGGCCATCATTACTTTAAGAAATGAAGGTCAGTCAGCCCGAAAAACTGGGAAAGTGTCCCCAAGTGCAGTCACAAAAACCATCAAGCGCTACAAAGAAACTGGCTCACATGCGGACCGGCCCAGGAAAGGAAGACCAAGAGTCACCTCTGCTGCGGAGGATAAGTTCATCCCAGTCACCAGCCTCAGAAATCGCAGGTTAACAGCAGCTCAGATCAGAGAGCAGGTCAATGCCACACAGAGTTCTAGCAGCAGACACGTCTCTAGAACAACTGTTAAGAGGAGACTGTGTGAATCAGGCCTTCATGGTAGAACATCTGCTAGGAAACCACTGCTAAGGACAGGCAACAAGCAGAAGAGACGCGTTTGGGCTAAAGAACACAATAAATAAAACTCTTTGAATGAGAAGGTGTGTCCAAACTTTTGGTCTGTACTGTACATGATATTATACACTTATTAGTAATTCATGTTCCATGGTGATTTCTGCTGATTCTCATTCTATATTGTTTTGCTTAACATAATAATTTGACTTGCATTCTGCTTGTATTATGTCGTACCTGTTGTAATAATGAATTGCTTACAGGAATCGTTTCATTCTGGAATTATTCACATTCTGTAATGATTGGCATTTCATAGTGATTTTTTTTATTTTGTTATCCACAATCTGAATTGATTCACATTCCGTAGTCATTTTCTCTCTCCAATCATTTATGTAAGCTCCTACTTCTGAGGTTCCGTGTTGTTTAACAACTTGTTTAACACGTTGTATTGTTCGTGCTGTAGCTGGCCGCCCGAGCAGCAGATCGAGACCTCGCTGACGCGAAGAGAGAAAACTCAGTACTGCGCCAGAGGTGGGGCGAACCACAAAATACATCCTTTACACTTATTAGTGTAATGTTAAATGAACATTGTGCACTTTTACTGCATGTTAATGCAGCGTTTTACATTCGTTTGGGTTCTCGTCTGAGCGCAGATTGACAGACTCGCAGTTTAAACTGGATCTGATGGAGAAGAACCCTCAGGCTCGAGCACCGCTGATGAGAGGTGAAGCATGATCATTTTATCATAACGATCATGAGAAATGAATACGCTGGATGATGTGATGACGATGATGGTGTGCGTGTGTGATCCTACAGGTGAAAGATCTCCGTATGGCCCGTCTCCACTCGGTCGTCCCCCCTCAGAAACTCGGCCCTTCCTGTCCCCCCCGACCCTGATGGACGGGCCTCCCAGAGTCTCGCCACAGTTTCAAATGATGCCAGGCGGCAGAGGTGACCCACCTATTAAAATACAAACCGATAGATAAATACAAACCGAAATACTCATCAGTTTGTTTGTATTTATAATGCTTTATTTTCGCTCGCTCTCTCTCTCTTTTCTCACAGCACCTCCTGGTGGTGTGGAAGGTGACAGAAGTGTTTCTTACTCTGAAAGTGGCTCCCCAACGTGGGAGAGAGAAAGGGACAGAGAGCGCAGGAGTCTCGGGCCACCAGGTGCAATACTGCAAAATGACATTCTAATGAATCATCATGATAATCCCAAGCCTTAAAAGTTCACAAAGCTCTACCACTCCTTGGCAATTTAAGTGAAAGGGAAAGTTTTTCTTTTATTCTAAGATGGTTTCTGTGAGCTCCCCTTAGCTGATGTCATTAAAGGTAAAATCAGCTATTTAAATCCAAACATGGACATGCAACTGTCTATAATTACACACCATAATCGCCACATGATCTAGACATACATCAAGTGATTACATTTCTGATTTCCACATTATTGTTGACCCAAAGATTGTCTCTGGTCATTGTCTCTGAAACGCCTGTCCTATATCGAGTCTAAACTTTTACATGTCTACGGCAGGTCCAGATCCAGGACTTGTGTACAGAAGACCCCTCTCGGCCCCGTTCCTGCGAGCACCGCTTCCTCCTGATGCGTACTACAATGAGAAATCGGGTAAAATCTTTTTCCGACTCCACTCGTTTTTTCCGTACAGAGTAATGCACGCCTCCTGAAATGTACATATACATGCTGAAGTTCATACTGCTTGTCTCTGCTTTCTCTGCAGATTCTTCGTTTGGGGCAGAGGGTGCTGGGTTTAGAGAAAACGGAATTCGAGATGTATGTGTGCTTCTGTTCTCACACACACACACACACACACACACACACACACACACACACACACACAAATTTGTGTGAAAAGTACCACCACACATGGATATTATATTATATTATATTATATTATATATACAGTTAAACCTTGGATTACGAGCATAATTCGTTCTGGAAGTGTGCTTGTATATCGAAGGAAATAATGGAAACTGCTGATTCGTTCCACAACCCAAAAATATTCATATAAAAATAATTAACACAAAATATAAAGTAAAACTAAAACAAATTAACCTGCACTTTACCGTTGCAAAGAATCTTGACTGGTGTCAGACGAGAGCAGAAGCAGGAGCTGGGGGGCTAGTGTGTAGGATGACTTTCACACACGCTAACAGAATCAGTCCTCTCTGACAAAGAGTCTCTGTCTGGTTACTGAAATCTTCTTCTTTTTGCATGACTTTAACAAGGAACTTTTTTTTCTCCACTAGGACCGTTGTTGCAATACAGTTACTAAAGAACAGTCAATAAACTTGAACAAACAAAAATATTGCTTTACACACACACGTGTGGTCACAATATTACAGTAAACAGTTGTTGACTGAGTGACACACGTGCACTGAGACTGAGCATGGGAGATGATAACCCACAATCCCACAGCGTGCAAGTGAGAAGAACCATTGGCTCAGTTGCGATCACTTGACACTCGGCAGACAAAGTGCATGCGTAGTACACGTATATCAAGACCTCGCTCGTTTATTAAGTTAAAATTTGTTTAAAAATTTTGCTCGCAATCCAAGGGTCCTATGTATGTTTGTGTTTGTGTGTATTATTATTTTTATATTAAGGATTTCAACATTTTTAAAACTTTACTATATTTTAATATTTTTATACACTCTAAGTTAAAATGTTCTGGGGTAAATGTGCTGTTTGTTTAATCTGGTAATTCAGTTGTACCTCAGATTTTAAATTGTTTTACATTTGTTACATTTTGAAAAATGCTTAAGTATTTGTGTGTGTGTGTGTGTGTGTGTGTTCCAGAGTGGACGCTCTATGCCCGGTGCTGATATAAGGGGAGGGCCACTTCCTCCTCCACCTTTTCCTCCGCTGGACCCCCGAGACCCTCATTTCCCTCGTCGAGCTTACCGTCCCGATTTCTTTCCCCCCCCTCATCTGGCCAGTGAGTTTTAACTTCATACTCGAATGTCACATCAACACGGTCACCACCTGATTGGCTGTGTCACAACTGTCGGTTTAAACCATCAATAATTGTTACTGTGAATGTTACAAATCTGAATGTTTTTTTTTTTTTCATCCACAGTGCGAGGACCTCCTACTTCTCTTCCCCCTGGAGTGTTTCCTAGAATTCCTCTTCCTCCGCATTTGCCATTTCCTCCAATGAGACCTCCAGGTGATCATCTTTCATCCGAACCTCCATCCAGACCCTCACCTCCAGGCAGTGAGCAGCCTCCTGAGCAACCTCCGTCTGCACATGACATCATCTGATCCTTCACTCCATCCCTCCCTCCATTAATCTCCCTCTGTGCTGTCTCCATTGTGTATCCATGTTTAATGCACCCTTGAAGACAAGTGTATGTCACACGGTGAAGAGGGGAGTGTGTACAGCATGAAGTGACTTCTGGGGAATTTCCCCTGATATCAACTTGATTTCTTCATGCTAGAAGAGCTCACCAGACTCTCACCATGAGATTCAACCAGAATTTATCACTTGAGAGGGGAAGTGAAAACAGGTGCATTGTGTCACTTCCTGTTCCTTTATTCAAGGGCTGACTTTGTTCATGTCTTCTTTGTGTCATCACATTTCATTATAGATTTTTATTTTTTTTTTTTTGTCTAAGAATAGACAGTGGGATGAAGCTCTTTAAACAGATCTCGTTTCTGGTACACAGCCACACACTTGGTCCTGTGTGCTGACGATGGAGATACGGAGTAGATGTTTGTATTTTATGAAACAACATAGGACTCACAGGTCTTCATATTTGTTGTAGTCCTATTTAATTTTTTTCTTAATAATAATTAGCTTCAAATTATGTGTAAATAGAACATTTGTATCGATATGGTCTTGTGAATAATGTGTACATACACAGAATATAGTGAATTTTGAGAAACATGGTGTAACGGTGCAGAACCGTCCCTGTAGTTTGCATATTTATAGAGCGGATGCTTTATCATCGAAATGCAAATGAGAACGTTAATAAAAGAAAATTGTCCTCCTATGAACAGTGTGTCAAAATATGTTCCCTAACTTGCCGATTAGTGCCCCATATTCCATGCAGTAGCAAGAGCAGAACAAAATCATTTAATATCATCAAAAATATCAAACACATTGTTATAGATGATCCTTATTCGTAACGCTGAACTTTGTTTTATCAACAGTCACACTGGGTGTAAAATTCCTTTTTTTTTTTGTGTGTGTTGTATGCTAATAAATGCCAATCAGCTCTAAATTACCAAGCACCCTTCCAGCACAAGTGATTTACATTAAGCCACACGCACAAACCTCCAAAGAAAAGGTCACAAAGAGCTGAAACCAACATAATGAGACCTAAGCGCTGAAAGGAGTTTCTGTTTAGTGTGGCGCATCATAAATACTTCCCATAACATCTCCTTTTTATAGGGTACCATTACTTTTGTTCATATTAACTAATATGGGGCGGTGGTGGCTCAGTGGGTTAAGGCTCTGGGTTAGGTATCGGAAGGTTGGTGGTTCATGCCCGCCACAGAGTTTCACTGTGCATTAAGGTATATGTGACAAAGGCTTAACTATGAATATTTAAAGATTTTGTTCTGGAATCCCTCTTTCAGGTGATGATAAATGACGAAAAAATTAATTAAAATGATGATTGAATATGAATATAAAATCTAAGAGTTACCCAGAATTTTGGCGGCACAATGGTGTAGTGGTCCAGTGGTCCATCCAGTGCATGGAGTTTGCATGTTCTCCTCGTGTTTGGTGGGTTATTGATCACAATTGATCTAAAGAATTAATCTACTGCAGATTGTGTGCACATCACACAATATGGTCTGTTGATGTCTTTATCAGCTCTGCGATTGGCTCTGTTTTGGCTGTGTTGTATTTCTATATGATTGTAATACATTTCCAGTGTGTTTGATAAAAACTGAGTTGAGGATGTTGGTGTAAAGGAGGCACTAAACACCGTTGTTAACTTTGAAGGTTTGCAGGAACTGAGCGTATAGTTTCATGTCAGAATCAGAATATCAAATCACAACTACAGAGACGCGTTTCTTTTTAATCACTTTTATTTACCGATTAAAAGAAATTGCATTCATTCCACATTGATTCAAATCAACAATCATGCTGGTTTTATCCAACACGTCGGTTACGATTTGTTTGGATCGTAGGTTTTCTCCTTCGCTTTACGGTGAAACAGATCTCAGATCTCTTTCTGTAAATGATTAAAATCTCTCCTTGCCTGGCATGTTCACCCTGTGTGCCAGAGGACTTCCTGTTTGGACATGTACATATAAAATCCAATGCTATGTGCTCACTGGAGACAAAAGAGCAGACAACACTCCTGCCCGAATATTACACTTCTTTAAGATGGTAAAACCAGTTTTTCTTCTTTTTTTTTCTCTTTTTTTTTTGCAAAAACAAAAGAACGCTTATAAACTTTCTCCATGTTCATAAACACAACCTGGACACACAGGTTTATATTGGAGGTGGCATTGAGGTACATATCGTGAAAATATAAATATATATACCCATGAGGCGTGTGACGATTAGCGTTATATCACAATATTCAAAACGACGGACAATATTTTGAAATATTCCAAATCTGAAATGTACCAGCGTTTCTCAGTCGACAAGGGCGGGGCTTACTGATCAACCAATCACATACTTTTGCTTTCCTTTGACCTGGCGTAGTGCTTCAGCATAAATACGTGCTGTATTTACACGATATTATGGTTCACATTAACGCTAGCTCGTTAGTTTAGCTAGCAGTGATTAGAACAAACAACTTAATTAACATTAGCTAACTTGGCAGACAACACATATACTAGCTTTACATTACAATTAAAAAAATAGCGTCTGTAATTTCAGCTAGCTATGAAACAACTGAGATGAACTGCAACAGAAATAAACGTTAAACGTTAGCTAAGGATTCTATGAAAGAATGTAATGTGCCACAGAAGTTAGTATTTTATACTAAGCCCTCTACAAACTCAAAACAAAAGCGAGTGATGTTACATGACCACATTTGTGATTGGATGATCAAATCTGACTGAACTTAAGCGCCGCCCTTAAGGTTTAACACTTTTACACGATTTGGAGTAGCGGGATAAATATTGCGATGTAAAGCCTAAACTGCACACGCCCGACACCCATCTGTGCTGTAAGGTGTGATTTAACCTCGCCGTGACGTTTATAAGCAGCGCAGTGCGGTGTTAACACTGCACACGCCCCCTTTGATGGCCACTGCGTTATTGCAGACTATCCTGATTTTAAACAAATGCACAACATTCGTACCACGTATTAATAACTGGGGCCTGCTGGCCAGTCTCACAGAGACCACGTCTGAACCCACGGAACGGAGTCAGCTTCCGAAGAATTGAGATCTTAAAACAATAATAATAATAATAATAATAATAATAAGTCATAATAATAATAAGAAGAATAAGGCCAAGTGTAATTGCGATTGATGTTTCTGTTTAAGTGACCAAAAAAAAAAAAAAAAAAATTTAAACGAAGCGGTTAAGAGCCACTGGATCGTCTGCGTCGTGCAGGTTGTACGCATTTCCACTTGCATAGTTTGTTTTGATGTGGTTGAAACGCAAAACCGGCTGCGAGCCTTTACACTCGTCAGCGTTCTTGTCTTACTGGCTGGTGCAAGGACGTGCGACTGAAATGAAAAATGAAAAGTTCTGAAATCTCTTTTCCACGTAGCAAAACCGAGGCACCGTTACTGTAAATGTTAACTCTCAGCCGCCTACTGACTGACTGACCCAAATCAGGAAAAACTCAACTGAAAAGAAATAATAATAAAAAAATTAAATAAAAAAAAAAAAGGTATCTGTATGTCAGACATTTGGCCGTTTTTTCTTTTTTTTTTTTCTGACTCCCTGGTGGAATGTTCCTTACACGTCTCATAGCAGCTTATAGCGGGTCTGATAGAAGGACCTCGGGTTAAAGTACATTCGCTCTTCACAGTGAAAACAGGTGCATTTATATACGAGAGATCTACTGGTGTTAACCCGGAATAACAACGCCACAGCACAGCTGCGGAACCCCAACGCGTCTCGTCTGAAGCCCTGGAGTGGCTCGGAGCCCCAGAACCGAGCCGAGACGTCTCTGAGATCTTTGGCAGCCAACAAAATGGAATTCCAGTGACTCACTTTTTCCTTTTTTTTTTTTTTTTGCGGAGGTATATGCCGATAAATTGACGATACGTCGTGATAAACTCTCCTCTCGGCGTCGGCTTTCAGAGGATACGGACTCTTAAACGGACTGCCGTCCTTTTCAGGCTGAACAAGACGAGACGCATCTGAAGATTCTGCACGCGACATCGTGATAACATATCGTGAGGCGTGATCGATGAATCGGCACGGGTAAAGAGGCCTGAGCTGAACCTGCGCTTCTGCCTACACACACCCTGAGAACGGCTGTTTCCTGTTCACCGCTGAGAAAAAGTGGTTCACACTTCCTGCTCTGACAAACACACACACACACACACACACACGTATCACAGATGCTTTAAATACGGCAAGTCAGTAACACATTACATACAAACACAAGCGTGAAAGCTATTCGTGATTTAGGCACGGCACGGACGCCTCAGCGATTTCAGCGTTCTTTTCCCTCCGACTTGAACGATGACAAGAAAAAGAGAAAAAAAAAAAGTAAAGAAATATAATGTACAAATATAGAACACTTCTCTAAGTTTTTGGTACGATAATAAAATAGAAAGCTGACTCTCAGGTAAACGCGCACTAATCCGCATGCAGGGTTTTAAAATAGTTCCTCCTCACACGTTCTCATGCACACGCTGCAGATCGAAGCGCAACCAAAACATGCACAGGCGCACACGCACACACACACACACACTCGAAGCGACTCACAGCGAGATTCGCCTGGTGATTTTCTGCATTGCGCGCTTGAGATACTGCGATTACACTGACGAAATATAAAAACAGGGTTTTCCTGCGTGGCTTCTTTGTCTAGGCACGAGCTGATAACTGATTATACGATGCATCGTGATTTTTCGATCACTCGATACCGTTATCGTGCGGAGATTTTTGGCGGCACGACTCGGACGGTGAAACGCAGACGGCGGATTTCCTCGTTTCGGCTCTGCCGAGGATGAAGGCGCCCAGCGAGAGCGCGAGACGTCAGCGCATGACTAGCGAAAACCAGGAAGCGTTGATACATGCCTCTGTGTCACGTTCGCCATGAATCTAGCCATTTCTTTTTAAAATGGAGTTTTAAACCTTTCAGGAAGGCTGAAGTCCACAAACACAAGACACCAGTGCATGTAGTCTGGAAGAGCTCAGACAGACAACAAACATCTCGGCCCAAAGAGAAAAAGCGTCGAGATCCTGAGATCCTGTGACCTGAGATCTCGGGAGGAGAATCAAATAAAAAAAATAATAAAAAAAAAACAAACCGACCACAACGAAGGAAAACAAAAACCTTTAAAGTAACTTCATCACCACCACCACCACCATCATCATCATCATGATCTCCACTCTCCTACCTGAGACAGAGTGAGTCCTGATATTGTGCTAAAGGACTCTTCGTGAAGCGTCTTCGATCAGAAACACTCAGCCAAAGTGTATACTTCAAAACAACAATCATCATCATCATCATCATCATCAAGAAATCTAACAAACAGGAAGTGATGAACAGAGCGGAAGGCTGCCGGGTTCCAGCCATTCATCTCTCAGCTTCTCGCACTCAGCTGGAAGACTCGTCTCGCCTGATAGTCTGAGGTAACTCCAGATTGAGATTTAAGCCACGAAGCCATTAAAATAAAAAGAATAAAGCCCCTCTCCAGCGTCCAGCCATCAGCGAGCTACTAAATCTATAGCAGGATATATAGACCCATATAAATATAATAGTGCTATTAATACTGGTTAAACACGGCACGAACAAACACGGAGGATTCATTCAGACTGGAAATAAAAAGAAATAAAAGATGTAACTGGCATTGCTCACAAAACACACTGCGTTACGCCCCACTACGAGGGAAAGAAATGAGAAGGGAAAGCGTTAAATAAAACTTTACACTCTCAGTGGAGACGCTGCACGGACAGCACCTTCACTAGAACCAGAGGGAAAGAAAATAAAAAGGTAGTGAATGAGACGGTTCACTGAAGCGTCGTACGTATATACACACACGCAAGCACATGAACGAGTGTATGTGTGTACACGTATCTGAGCACGACAGTGTAGAGGAACTCGCAGTGGGTGTGTGATCAGCAGAACAGACCAACACACGTAGCATTAACATACACTAGGGGGGGGAGGAAGGAAAAGGAGAATCTAGACGTTCTCGCTGAAGCTCTGCATCTCGCGGTGGAAGTGCAGTGTGGGGTCGCTGACGACGGCGCTGTTCTCCATGGCGATGGACGGGTGCCAGGTGCGGCCCAGGCCTTGAGACACCTCTTTCACCAGCGTCTGCACCGGGTCGCCCTTAGAGAACAGGGCCTGGTCCGGGTCGAAGTCGATGCTCT
The DNA here is from genome assembly GCA_011419295.1 of Clarias macrocephalus. Lineage (NCBI taxonomy): Eukaryota > Metazoa > Chordata > Actinopteri > Siluriformes > Clariidae > Clarias > Clarias macrocephalus. The sequence continues at coordinate 105,862 of JAAGKR010000511.1, read as the reverse complement.
CCTCCGAAACGTCCAGGACGCGCAGACTCGAGCCGCGCAGACGGGAGATGGCCACCAGGTTGTGAGACCACACCGTGTAACCTGGAGAGGTAAAGAGCGTCTTTAAATTTACTGGTGCAGTCCAGCATAATAATCAGAACATACTGAAACTTGTTATTTGTAAGATTTCATGATAAAAACATGAGCAGGTGCGATCAGAGCGTATGGAGAGGTGTGTACGCACCGTGGATGATGAGCACAGAGAGATGAACGCAGCGCCATGCCAGCAGCACCAGCGGATCCTCGTTTCTGTTCCCGCTGAGATCAGGGAATCGACCGTCGTCTCTCGTGAGGACGAAGTGCATGAGCGTTTTGTGGTACTGGAGTGAGACGCGCTCGAGGACGGTGTCGCCGAGCGGCGCGTTGTAACTGTCCACGTGGATCCGCTCGAGAGGCAGGCTGGGCTTCAGGACGCTCTCCAGCACGTCGTCGCACACGTCCAGCGCCATCAGGAACACCCGCAGGTCCGCGTTTCGCCTCGTCAGAGCCTTCAGGTCCGAATCGGATGCGACGCAGTCCAGAGACCGAGCCTCCAGGGCGGCGCCGTTGAGCAGTAGAGATAAGCGCAAAAGAGGTGCCCGGTTGGTGTCTGCTAACAGCTGGCACATGGACGAGGAGAAGTCGCAGTAGTCGATGGAGAGCGAGCGCAGGTTGGAGAGACGCTGCAGCTCTGAGGACGGCAGTAGGCCAGAAATCTGGTGGTCTAAGAGACTCAGGTGCTGCAGAGTCTCAGCGCTCGGGTTCGACAGAGAGGACAGAGAGCGTGGGGTCAGAACGGCCGGCATGAAGGAGCAGGAGAGCCACTTCAGCTGTCTGCTGTTCGACAGGAAGTCCTCAAACAGCTGCTGGATCCTGAGAGCGAGAGAGAGACCGAGAGGGAGGGAGAGAATAAACTGCATAATTATAATATAAAGACTGAGAATAAGACGTGATGAGGTCGTCACTCTGAGGAAGTCAATTTTTACTCAGTAAAACACTTCTGTACGATAAGTGATAATATACAAGACAGGAGGTGCTTCAGCAGGCCAGAAACAGAGACCAAGTCTAGAAAATAAAGCGGCCGAGTCGGGTGTCATTAACAAGACCAGTTTTTAGGAACCAAAAGATTTCTATTGTACTTTTGTCCATTTTTAAAGACTATTTTAAACTGCATTCAGAATAAGAAAGAGAAATGAGAAATTTAAGAGTTCTGTTAAAGACAAACACACAAGTTATTATTGGGCAGGAAAACAATAAAAATGAGATCAGCGAGTTCTCAGATCACTGCAGGGAAACATTTTAATTCGATGTGTTGTGTTAGCGGCGTGTTGAGCATGTCTCAGGCTTAAATAAATAAATAAATAATCCAGACGTGAGCCAGACTTACTCTTTAAGCTTCTTGCCTCCTCGGTCGACCTGGCTGAGGTAGGAGCCGTCCTGCAGAACATCGTCCTGAAGAACGAAGGTGTCTCCATAAACACTGAGCTTCTGCAGGTTCCTGTACAAAAAACAAAAACAAACAAAACAAAAGGAGGTTTGGTTTTTATTTGATTCTTCAACATTATGACGTTACTGTGCAGAAATGAATGATGCCATTGCACGCACACACACACAAAATGGCCTTTTGTGTGAATCTGCGGGGATAACCCTGACTGCTGAGAGTAGCAGTGTGTAATAATGAAACTCTGAGCTTTTCACACACAGCAAAATCCAGAAACAGGGTTAAAGAGGAGCTCTACAGTGCACACACACCCCACACACACACACACACACGTCTGCTTTACAACCTCACGCTGAGGTGACGGACGGGACCTGGGAGTTGGGCTTCACTCTAGCGGGTTTCCACTCACGTTACCGCACACTAACACACGAACCGTCTGAGTAACCAAGACATCTGAACAGACTCTGTAGCGGTCTGCGTGCTAGCGTGCTTCATGTCGGGAAGATCATCCAACCATAGACTATGTTCTTATTAAGGACATCAATCTTCCGAAGTTCAGCTCTGGCACAGAACACAATCCCACGTTTTTTTTTTTTTTACCGCTCATCACATCTGTTACTGGCGCTGGATCTGGGAGTTGATGGATTTTAAATGAGCTTCGTAGCACCAGCAGAAATCACACTTACATTTTGATCAGAAATTCCTCACACCAAAAATTTCCTTGACACTACCTGATTTTTGTCCTGTTTCTACGGAAAAAAAACACACACACACACACACACACACACACACAGAATGTGTGTGCAACTGGATCAAGGGGTGTAGGCAGGACCTGAGAGAATTACTAGAGGGCAGGGCTGAATGTAATACATCAGAATGGCAAAATAAATAAATAAATAATAATCTCTATATACTTTTACTGCAATTTTTTTTTCAAACAGATGCTAGAAAGAGATGTAGAGACAGACGGAGAGAGAAAGAGAGAGAGAGATTGCAAAATTCCCTGATGAGCATTCCTCTATCTGAGAGAACTATGCCAATCTTGCTTTGTTATTATATTATTGCTATCCCTGGATGTCTGTCTGTAGCGATGGTTGCCATGGTAACTATGCTTGTTTCCTACAATCCCCCCTCCATCACAAACGATCATCACCATTCAAGGATCAGTGTGATTCAGCACAATCTCCTCAGTCCTAGGCTCCTTCGGTTGTAAATGATCACCAGGCAAAGGGAGTGCTCCAGCATCGGCGCAGACTGATGACATCATCACCCAGTGGCTGGTTAAACAGAATGTTGTTTCAGGGATGTTCAGATCCTACAAATCCTAAGACTTAGAGACGGGTGTGCGAGTTAATCCTGGAGTGTTAAAACACTGAACTGTTGAACAGAACGAGATTAGACGCTGAGGTAAAAAATAAAAAATAAAAAATAAAAAAAAACTGAGCCGCGCCTAGATAATCATCATCATCATCACTCCACATTAATAACATTCTAACATTCAAATATTGATTTGATTGTTATAATTTTTTTGTAGCATGTCATATGCATATACGTGGTGATCAATGACGTTGTAAATGTGCTACAAAGATAACGGTTCCTATTTACAGATAAATCACTTCCAGAACATGAAGTTTAATGCAGTCGCTCGTTACAGCAGACAAACCCGTGTTTCATTTAAACAAAACAAAGGATGATTGTTTAATCCTCTTTTATGATTCTGTGGTTAAACGAAGTGTATGCGACTTTTCCCGGTGGCCGCGCCTCTCTCAGCTCACTAAGACCAACTCCTGAATTTACAAGAGGATTTAACTCCAGCATGTTTCTTTGAGTTTAACAAAACTAATTTAATACAGGGGATACAGAACTGTATATCCTATGCCATTTTTTTGTATGTTCCCCAGACCTTTGCACAGTACTGCTAGTAAAACGTAAAAGTAAAATAGTTCTTCTGATAATTTTGTCACACTTGCTCCTGTCTATTTTCATGCAAAACACAGGAGCCTATATTAGGTGGTTTTGTTTCCGTGCGAAAGCTGGGCCGTCATGTAATATGTCAATTTACAGGCAGGAAAATATTCTGTAACGCTATTTTTTTTTAAAAATACATTTTTAAGTTATGTGTAAAAATCATTAATGATTTTTTACATCATAAGGCAGACATGATAAACATATATAACATATATAACATCAGATAATATGCTAAACAACTTTTGCACAGTTCTGTACATGCATATTTGTATCAAATTATTTTTATGACACTCAGCATGTTCTGCTAACTGTACCAACTAAACACAATGAAGATATTAACTAGAGCTGAACAACTTCTAAAATAATGTTGCAAATATATTGACTGTGCTGCAGTAAGAAAACCAAAGGACTCGAGGCGGGAATCGAACCAGGACACTTATTTAACTATTACTTTTTTTTTTTTCAAACATATTTATCCAGGCAATCACCAAATAAAGGAACAAATGATCTCATTAACAGGATGTTTGCCAATATTTATTTATCAAAATCAATTATTTAAAAAGTTTAACTCCTAAGGAAAAAACTCAAATATACATTTCTAACTCTGTGAACAATGCCTGCAACAATATTGCAGCACTTTATGGATTAAATAATTGTGATTTCAAATTTTTATACAATTAATTGTGCAGCACTAATGTTAACATTTTTATTACATAAGAATTATTCATGTCGTACTGTACCTGTATGAAACACTGCCTACACACATTTTTCATCAAACTTATCTGCAAATTAACCATAAACACCTCTTCATCCTGAATAAAACCTGAATTAGCAATTTTTCTCTCATTTTCTTCTCATTATTATTATTATTAATAATAGAATATTTAAATCAAGCAGCGGTGCGTTGCTCAAATTTCTATCTTACTGTATTTAATTTATATAATTATTATTTAATTCATCTCCCAATACATAACTTCAAAGCAATTACATTATTATTATTATTATTATTATTATTATTATTATACATGTTGATGTTTTCAAACATATTAGTTTATTTTAAATAAACCCTAAATGTTAATTACTTTATTTATTACTTACTTTATTATATTTATCTCAGCAATCTGCTTTTGCCACATATAATTTATACAAATTTATTTAACTTATTGCTGCTATTAATATTCTCCAGGTACTACCTGCTACTCCTCAGAAAGCCACATATAGTATAAGAATGTATTTATTTAATTATTCATTATTAGTAGTAGTAGTAGTAGTAAAATTAATTAGTTAATTTATAAATATTAGCAATAGTATAAGTTGTTTAGTGGGGCGTGATCTGTGATACCTGTTGTTCCGTAGGTTGCTGAGCACACACAGCACGTGCTGCAGGTAGGTGAGCGTTGCGGTTCTCCAGCGCTCGTGACTCTGCGGTTCTCCTCCGCACGAGTCCAACGGCCCGAACTCCAGCTGCAGCTCGCGCACGAATGAACCGAACCGTCGCATGAGAAACTCGAGCCTCGCGCTGTCCTCCTCCTCCTGCTCCGGTCCTGATCCTGATCCCTGTCCCGATCCGGATCCGATGCCGGTACCGAATCGCAGTTTGAGCTCGCTCCACAGCGAGGGGTAGAACAGGCACTCCCTCCAGCGCGTGCACACGGCCGAGGCCCGCAGCTTGTCCCGCTCGGAGAGGAACGAGAAGATGTGCACGATCAGCTCGCTTGGTAACGCCGAGGCCCCGACGCAGCCGCGCAGAGCCATGGCGGGGGAACACTGGGGGCAATAAACCACCGATTCACAACACCGAGGAGCCGAGCTCTGTATCTAACCGTTACAACGGGAGCGGCGGGGAGGAGAAAGAGAGAATTACCGCAAAACAACAACAACAACAACAACAAAACAGCACCGAGCTGCTGAGCTCTCAGCACTACCGGGTTCAGACTATTTTTGTGCTCTTATAGGGGGGAGCTCACTGACCACAGGGCCATCAATCAGAGTTTAAGGCTGGTATACACAAACAACATAATCGTGCACATAACTATTGCCTTTATACAAATAGGTAAAAACGTTTTACACGCATCGCTTACATAATAATGATCTATTATTTATATCGTTTGTTTCTGGAACCCCTCTTCTGTTGTACATGGTATCGTCCGGAGTGGCGCTGTTTTTGCTATTCCGTGAATGACGACTAGAGGGCGCAAAAACCAACCCGTCGGAGCGTGATAGCCGTTATGAGTGATAGATTTATAGATTGAGTGATATATGTTTTTTTTTTTTCATTTAACATAGTTAAACTAAATATAAATCAACAATGGCACCAATAAATGCAAATGAACATGTGTTCAAGAACAGACAAGGTATACAACAAACAAACGTCTATACCGCTTTATCTTGTATACCAGGACGCAAGGCTCTCCCAGGAGACTTAAGGCATGAGGCAGGGTACACCCTGGATGGGGTGTCGATCGTCGCAGGGCACACACTTGTACCTACACCCACATTCTCATTTACACACTGTGGGTAATTTGGGAACCCGAATCAGCCTAATCAGTATGTCTTTGGAATGGGGGAGGAAGACAGAGAACCTGGAGGAAACCAAGCACAGGGAGAACATGCAAACTCCAGGCACACAGGTGCACACAGACCTAAGGTGGGAATTGAACCTGGACCATGGAGGTGAGAAGTGACAATGCTAACCATTAAGCCACTGTACCGCCACAAAAAATAAATAGATAATAGAATAGAAAAACAATTAATATATATAAAACATTTTGCTACCCCTCATAAAAGCCACAAGGTCAAATAAGTGTGTGGACAGTTGCATAAATAACTTTAATATTTATAGCTTTTTACAATAGAGAGAGAGAGAGTACTATTTCTTCTGTAAATTATATACTATTGTGTAACATTGTGGCGGGGTGACGCGGGGCTGGGGTGGGTTCTGGCTTTTACACTGTTAAAATATAAAATTTTGCCAATGATCAAAAGAGGGCGCTAATGACTCGAACTGGTGTCTAAAATCCAACGAAGAAGAAAAACGCGGAAGTTGTCAGATAAACGGGTGGGGAAACAAAATAAACCGTCAAGTTGAGTATGAAAACAACACACATACACGAAAAGAAAATGGCGGAGTTGTCACTTTACCTCACAAACGCTAACGTGTCTCTGGGACAAACTATGGAACCTGAGAAAGTAGGTGGACTGTTACTTTATAAATAAAGTACTTTCCTTTTAAAAATCGTTTCAGATTTGTTTAAAAAATGTTTGATTTTAGTTGGTGAAATAAAAGTCAGTCGCTTTGTTAGCTGTTGCTAAGGAAGTTAGCCTTAATAATACAACTAACCGAGCTCGCGTGCTTCTATTTATGTCTAAAACGGTGTCTCATTATAAATTTCATTTTATTATGTTGTGACCTTTACAATGTAAATGGCCTGTTATGTTTATATCTTCAGTTATTATGAAAAAACATATATATATGTTTTTTTGTAAAGAAATAAACTTCTATTCAGTAGGTTACAGTGTCTTATTGTTAAATGAAACTGCTTTCTTTTCATTCATTGTAAACAGAATAAACCGGTTTATAAATGAGTCCTGAATTGTTTGTTTTTCACTTCAGTTGAAATAAAAGCTCAGAGTAGCAGCACTTACAATCATTAGTACAGGTACAGCTAGAAGCCACCAGGATCCTGTGTATAAAATTTGGTTCTTTAACTCAAGAATAGAGAGAAAAATGTCTTTCCTGTAAGTCCCTGAGAAAGCAGACAAGCTGGAAAAGAAGCAACAAAAAAGTGGGTGTTGAGGTCAATATCAAATTATCAAAATCAGAGCGGAAAAGTACAGTGTAGAGAAAGGCAAAAACAACACTGGCAACAAAAGAGGGGTTATGGATCAAAAGTAGATGTGATAAAGACAGAGGAAGTATTAATTAAAAGTCAAATAAGAACTGGATACCACAATCATAATAGCACTTTATGTATAAGATTGTAAACACCTAACAGGAGTTGGTGAGGAATGCCAGAACACTGAGACTGTTGAGCATGTACTGCTTTTCTACATGAAATCTACGCAGGAGAGTCTAGATATGGTGGCACATCTTCAAGAACTATGGAGAGTAGAAAGTAGTGTTAAGAGACTTTTAGAATTTGGGGGACGGGGGGGGGGGTCACTGATTAGGGAAGGAAGTATTTAATGCTGTTTTTGAGAAAGACTGGACTAGAAAGGACAGGAAAACTGAGGAGAGAGATGTATAGGTGTCGGAGAGGCGCCTTACAGAACTCCACCCAAAGGTGCAGAGTGGTAATGAGAGGAAACATGTCAAGAAGAAACAGTGTAGAGAAAAGCCGGATAAAACAGTTGAGAGGTTGACAGGTCAAGACATGATCAGGCAGGGATGCATTGGATGTTTTAAGGAAGTATAGTCTGGAAAATCAGCTTTAAGAGGCCAGGGAGAATGGGATCTACAGTTGGCAGTAATGTAACCAACCTAACGGATTCCAACCGCCGTTATACAACAAGGAAGAAAAGAATAATAAAAGCCCAGATTCAGTTTTTCCTCAGTTCAAAGTCCCACCCTGTGAAACCATTTAATGTTCAACGATTATAAATGGTTTTGGTGATGCTGCGGAAACGTTTATTTTAATTGTAGAAAAATTAACGCCAATGATTCTGTAGTGTTTGACAATCCTTAGATGATACAACACATCTGATAACATTTAAATACTATGTACATTTTCCTGGTCACAGGATTCATGATCCTGCACTATGAAATGATGAGCTCATGGTGTTTTTAACAAACATGATGTATATTTTGTTATTAATAATAATAGTACATAAATAAATCATATTATAAATTATTATTATTATTATTATTATTATTATCAGAGTCACTGAGTGTGATGATGATGTTAACATTGCAGAGCTCCACTGTGGTGAAGGAGTTTGAGAGTGTAGAGCTCGGTGATGCAGTGAAGAAGCAGAAGGTTCCACGCAGAACCATTTACTTCGCCAGTGGTGAGACGATGGAGGAGTTCAGCACAGATGATGAGGACGAGGAAGAGGAACAGGAGCAGCGCAAACAGACCGTCATGAGCACCATTGATCCGGTGTGTGTGTTTGTGAGAGATGGAGAGAGAGAGAGCGAGAAAGTGTGTTTGTGTTGTCTCAGTTGTTTTCCCAAAATGAGATCCATCAATTCACTGCGTCTCTGTGTTTACAGTCTAAACTGACTTGGGGTCCTTATTTCTGGTTCCACATGTGGAGGGTGGCAACGAACACCATCTCAGGTACCACAGTAATCAGCATCCTCCCCACCATCACTATCACCATCATTATCACCAATACCATCATCATGATCAGTCCCCTCACGTCTTTACCAATCACCATCACCAATTTTATTCTACATTCTATAGTTTGGACAGATTGTATGAATGTGAGTTTTTTTTATTGTGTCATGACCTACTTATCTGGTGTGTGTCTGTGTGATGATGATTGATTGATTTTGGTTTCAGTGTGTGATTATCTGGGAGAGAAAATGGCATCATTGCTGGGCATCACCACACCCAAGTATCAGTACGCAATTGACGAGTACTACAGGATGAAGAAAGAGGTACAGTGTGTATATGGTTACGGAGTGCTTGAGCAGGCCTACAGGGACAATCATGAGTATTTTGGGCAATTTTGGACCAGGATTATTCATTGACTTTGAAAACATGCGGTTATTGAGCGTTTAAAAAAACTTGTATTTTAACTTTAGTTTTCTTAAAACATAATTTAACTGTAAAAAACAAAATATATAATGTGAAAAATGCTTGTGTATGGCTGAGTAAGACTTTGGGATTTTAGTGAGAGGTGAAGAAACTTTGCTGTAAAGCAAACGGATGTGCTGGATTTGTACCACGACGCAGGACATCCATGTGACATGGAATGTAGAACAATAATAATTTATCCTCTCTTTCCTTATCCTTAACAATTTCCAAAATCATAATTGGACCAAAATTGCCCTAGTGTACAGTGTGTTTGCCGTATGTGTGTGTGCATATACGGTACATTTGGCCGACAGTTTAGAAACCATAATGCCCTGATCGAGCTCCGCTTTGCATCCTCAGGAGGAAGAGGCAGAGGAGGAAGACCGTCTCTCTGAAGAAGCCCAGCGGCGTTTCGACAATCAGCACCGTGACACAGAACAGAAGCCGACTGTGGAGCAGCCCGAGGGGACGAGTTCCTTCGTCAACATGAGCTTCGAAGGCGAACAGGAGACATCATCATGAACGAGTGCCTTTTCTCCGCATTAATCTCTCTCTCTCTCACGCTTTCTCTTAGTGTGTGTGTGTGCAGGATTGAGTGGCATCACTGATACATTTCTTTAAATAATACATTATCTTGGTTAAATAATCATATATTTAACCAAGTGCATTTCTTACATCTACAACTGTTTGTGTGTGTGTATTTATGGTCATACTGTACATATGATATGAAGTGCATTAACACCCGAAAAAACTAGTTGTATTGTGATTTTACATTTGGCTGTTGGACGATCCGACATGATTTTGTGTCGTAATTAAATGACACAAAGCAAAACCTATCATCGGGTAATTTGGTTCAGTTCCGCTAATGTGAAATTTTCCCCCATCTTCAGAAAAGAGGAGTTTGCACTTTTCTCTCTCTCGTTCTCTAAAATAAAAGAGCATCAGTAACAGTCTCGGGTGGAAAGCATTACATGTTACTTGCTGTGTCCACCTGCACCTCTAGTAAGAACACTAATAACACTTCCGATGGATCTCATCTTTTACTTTTCTTACTTTTTCAATTCGTACCAGATCTAATCTTTTTTTTTTCTTTCTCTCTTTTCTATTCCCTACTTCTAAATTATATCTTTTAATTTCATGCGAACAACCCCTTTTTTTTTAGTGTTCTTCACTCTGGTGAAGGCTACATTCTGTTTCTGTGGAAAGAGCATGCAGTCTTCATTTTATATTTATACAATTACAAGTTCAAGGACAAATCTGTACGAGTGTGTACTGTAAATTATTGATGTTATGCTAAGAAGCTGTGCAGATATGTAAAATTTCTCCAGTTAAAATTTCTGACTGGTCCCCAGTTTCAGCGGCTGAAATGTTTGCTTAAGTATTAACAAGAAATAAGAAAAAAGATGGGGTTTTGAATTTTTTCTTAAAAAAAAAAAAGTTTTATCCTGCAGGTCACATTCCTCAGAGTTAGTAAACTATTTTTTTGCTCACTTTTTTTTGCTCAACTCTGTTTCTCGAGTTATATTATTTTATTTGAATACTGTGTACAGAAGTGTTAATGTCAGAAAAAGGCATTTCATATAGCGAGTCTGATGTCACTCTCTGGTGTTAAAGGGTAATACTGTGATGTAACAACATCCGTGCCATCATAAATGGTTTTACTTTCTTTGTTTATTTGCAAACAAACTATTATAAAACAATGTATTCTGTTTTATGGAACAGAATAACCGCATGTGTGAATTTATAGTTCTCCTTTACACTGGGGAATTATTTTTATTTTCACTCTGATCATTAATGACTGACAATTTCCCTCTCTGACTTGAGTGTGTGTTTGTTCAAAGGATTAAAAAAAAAAGAAGAAACTTGTCAATCCCAACACAAATTTGAAAAACTGTATAATTTATTTATGTACATTTCCTTTAAATGCTTTAATATGATTTAGCTTATTTCAAAACCTGTATATAATGTCAATTTCTTTAATAAAGTCTTGGACCTTCCTTCTGTGTAATGCATCTTTATCCAGAATTATTGGCACCCTTATTTAGTACAGACAGGTAAACAGGTAAATTTATAATTATTACATTTTAAGTATTTTATTTTATGTCTAATATTTAGATAGAGGTTTTTTAATATTAATTTCTTTACATACATATTTGGATTTTTTCTAAACGTTAATTTAATGTACAGTTACTATATATTATACTACTATAATTTAAAGAAGTTTCTCTCTGTGTACGTGTGTGTATATGTATACACACAGTACAGTATATATAAACTCTAAAGTATATTATATATAGTTAGCTGTTATAGTTACTCTAAAGATTTCCTATATTTAAATAGTTATATTTATATTCCTTTTCATTTCCTGCAATAAATCTATTTAAAATAAAGGTTAGATATTTTTATCCTAGTGCTACTACGAGATTAAGCTAGGTTACTACAAGAATTTTCTTTTTCCTCCTAGGGTATCTTCTTTAGCCTGTTTTTACGAAGGGTGCCAATAATTCATGCACTGACACCAATATGGGTTAAAGCTCTGAACCCAGACTGCATCTAGTCGTCTCCGGGTTTAACTCCCGCAGGGTCCGTCGGCGTCACGTGTCGTCTAAGTCGGCCGAGCTGCTCTCGTCTGTGGTGACCAGCACCTCGCGGTTCTCGTAGGTCCAGAAGCCGTTGAGGTCGATGAGGATGCTGGTGACCGTGTCGCCCTGACCGCTGTTTACCAGATCCTGCAGTGTGATCTTATACGGGTCTCTGGGCTTCACCATGTCGAAGATCTCGTCCTGCACACACACCATAACATACATGCATAAAGGAATCATTCAGCTCAGGGATTACCACAGGTGCAGTGGTACTGTGCAACACACTCACTGACTTCATTTCCTAGATGAGTTCTTAGATGAGTTCTTCATCACGATGATCAGCTCACGAGAAACCGTCAAATAGTAAGTTCAAAGGTCACATACCTTGACATCCTGAAAAGACACCGGCTCCTGTCCATGGATTTTCATCTGCTCCTGAATGGCCTACATATACACACACACAGTTACTTTAATGGGATACATATTTGGTCAACTATGAAATCTTATAGTGACTTTCACTTGGCTAGAACTAGAACTATTCCTCTAATAAAGTCCAGCATTTGGGAAGCAGCCATACAGCTGAGAATATCAGAGAAAAGAGTAGAGAGTGTTCCTTCTCTGTAAATAAACCGAAATCTCCTTCTGACCCTGAAGAAGTAGTTGAGAGTGAAGACATTGAGGTAGCCTCTGTTCTCCATGTCCAGCAGCTTGAAGATGTACTGCAGCGCTGCTGGTTCCTTTCTGTTCTCCAGAGCAAGTACAAAGTCCAGGTACGTCTTATAGTCCTGAAACACACACAGAATGTTGCATCGCACACAAATCAAATTTAAATATCCAAAGACTAACCGTTCATAAGACTGTGTGTGTGTTTACCATTTCTCCATCATATGTTAGACACTCCTGATAAACACGGTCCAGGAAAACACTGGTTAAAGTTCCTGTACCGTACCGAGCCAGCTCCTCTTTACTGAGCATCCCATTATGATCCTTGTCCAGGTTCAGGTACTGACCTACTCACACACACGACATGTAACACTACTAAACCGTGCTATGATAATTATCTTAAGAGAACATCAAATATTTTCTTACCATAAACACGAAGTGCAGACGGAGCTGAGAACCAGTTGGACTCCTGACTCTCCTTGGACAGTTCCTCATCTCTGAGCTGCAGGGTAACAAAAATGATATTTAGAAGACTTTTTTTTTTTTTTCACTGAAATTTAAACATGTGTGCTCAGAACTTCCATGTTCATGGATACGTCTTTATTACCTCGAGCAGATCGTCCAGAAAACTGCAAGCCAAAATGTCCTGGATTTTAATTTTACCTGAAAAACATCAGTGGTTTATGTTTCTTATTCAGCTTTTATAACACAGCCTGTGTATTTCAGGATTCTATTACTTTACTAAAGTAAACTAATTCATGTTTTTAATTAATAATCCCTAATAGTGTGTAAGACGATCAATCGAACACAAAAAAAAAGTGTGTGTATTTTGGGTGTCAGTTTCGTCATGTACAAAAAAAAAAAAAAAAAAAGAGAAGATCTCTCTTAGAGACACTGCGTGTCTAAAATCAAAATTTAAATCTTAAATATGTGAACTAAAAAGGTCTGTTCTGTTAATAAGGGGTGGGGAAGGAGGTGTTAATTAATTAAAAAACTTTATGTTCATGAGTAATAAACCTTGTGATTATTAAAATCTAGTGAATAAAAGAGTGCTTTTATTAAATGGTGTCAAGTGATCGTGAAAGCAGATCGTATGCACAAACCTGTGCGCAGAGGGTCGAGGAAGAAGAAGAACTTGCGCACGGCGGTACAGACGTAAAACGAGTAGAAGGATTTCTCCAAGCCGTCCAGCTGAGGCAGAGTCGGGATCAGCTCCAGAATGTAGTTCTCCAAATCCTAAAAAACAAAACAAAAAGTAAACAATAATGTGTGCCGACGTTCACAAATACACTCCAGTACCTGGATATTCGTTAGCCAATAGAGGACAGAGGGGGCGGAACCTCTGTCAGTCACACTGATGTGGACGATAGACGGGAGGCTAAACGCACGATTCAGTGTGTATAGCCTGTTGAGGGCTCATCAGTGTGAACAAACATAGCTGTAGAAATCCACGGGCCTGAGACGGACGCTGTACGTGCAAGAGGATACTCACAGACTCGCGGAGAAAGCCTTGCCCCGCCACGTCGTACAGACTCAGCCCGATCCTCGTCTGGTGAAGCCACACTGATCACAGAACACCAAAGGAGAGGACAAGCGTAAACACGGGTACACGTGTGTGTGTACAGATCATTGTAGCATCACGCACACACACAGACATATACACTCAGCTAAAGGATTATTAGGAACACCTGTTCAATTTCTCATTAATGCAATTATCTAATCAACCAATTACATGGCAGTTGCTTCAATGCATTTAGGGGTGTGGTCCTGGTCAAGACAATCTCCTGAACTAAACTGAAAGAAAGGAAGGAGCGGATAGCGATGTCCTCCGAGTGTGTTACGCCGCCCCCGACGGGGTGTGAGTGAGCAGTTCAGAGAATTTGGCGTAAACAGAATGAGATCATGGAACCATCATGATTTGTTACCACTGTGCAGGCTGCTGGTGGTGGTTTAATGGTATGGGGGATCTTTTCTTGGCACACTTTAGGCCCCTTAGTGCCAATTGGGATCGTTTAAATGCCACGGCCTACCTGAGCATTGTTTCTGACCATGTCCATCCCTTTATGACCACCATGTACCCATCCTCTGATGGCTACTTCCAGGAGGATAATGCACCATGTCACAAAGCTCGAATCATTTTAAATTGGTTTCTTGAACATGACAAAATTGTACTAAAACTGTACTAAAATTGCCTCCACAGTCACGAGATCTCAACCCAATAGAGCATCTTTGGGATGTGGTGGAACGGGAGCTTCGTGTCCTGTATGTGCATCGCACAAATCTCGATCAACTGCAAGATGCTCTCCTATCAATATGGGCCAATGTTTCTAAAGAATGCTTTCAGCACCTTGTTGAATCAATGCCACGTAGAATTAAGGCAGTTCTGAATGCGAAAGGGGGTCAAACACCGTATTAGTGTGGTGTTCCTAATAATCCTTTAGGTGAGATATATATATATATCGCAGTGGTTTCCTAGCAGATATTCTACCATGAAGGCCTGATTCACACAGTCTCCTCTTAACAGTTGTTCCAGAGACGTATTTGCTGCTAGAACTCTGTGCGATTTCTGAGGCTGGTGACTCGGATGAACTTATCCTCCGCAGCAGAGGCGACTCTTGGTCTTCCTTTCCTGGGCCGGTCCGCATGTGAGCCAGTTTCTTTGTAGCGCTTGATGGTTTTTTTGACTGTTTTTTTAATATTTTTTTTAATGTTTTTTGGACACTTTCAAAGTTTTCCCAATTTTTCGGACTGACTGACCTTCATTTCTTAAAGTAATGATGGCCACTTGTTTTTTTCTTCACTTAGCTGCTTTTTTCTTGCCATAATACAAATTGAACCTCTTTGAATGAGAAGGTGTGTCCAAACTTTTGGTCTGTACTGTATATACACACACACACATACACACACACATACATACACACACACACATATACACACATGTACACACATATACACATATATACACACACACATACACACACACACATATACACACACACATATACACACACACATATACACACACACATATACACACACACACATACACACATACACACACACACACATACACACACACATACACACACATACACACACACACACATACACACACATACACACACATACACACACAGTTTGTTATACCTTTCCATCTCTCACCTTTTCTCATGACGTAATTAAAGAACTGCATGATGGAGATGCGTCCGTACGGGTCGTTATGCAGCAGCTTGGCATACACTCTAGCGGTGAAGAAGAGTCTGAGGAAGAGGAACAGTGTCTCGTTAATGTTAATATGCAACACGCCGGACATCATGGTTCACATTTCTTCCGTCCACCTACTTGCACTTTTCTCCTGCTTTCTCTCCGACCTTCAGGAAGCTCTCGTAGCTGATCATGGCTTCATCGCCGCTCGTAGGAGGTACTTGATGTTTGTCGAGGAGAAACCACAGGTTCTGTGGAGAAAACAACATTACATTTAGGATCACTTTATATCCGTAATGTTTCATTTTACTATGTTAGCAGTGCTACTAGAGGGATTACTGCAATCTACTGCTGAATCTGGAAGTTAGAACTATCTGCTCCTTATGACAAAAAGTCTCAAAGCCGGTCGCAACACAGCGTTTACCAAAACAGCACCACAAAGTTATTGGAAATGTTAGCTGTGAAGCATAAGCATCTCGGCAGGAGCATGACTTAAAGATGATGTCCGGAAAAAACACAATCAGGACACTTCCTTACCTGTAACTCTTCGTTGTCGAGGAGCTCTCTGCTTTTCCTCTGCAGAAACACGGCCCTCGACTCCTCTCTCAGTTTCTGCAGCAGCACTTCATCCTCTGCAGGAAGCTGCCGATACGATACCGTTAACACGCGTTGACAAGTAAGGTGAAAAATTATAAATACAAAATAGTAGAACAACTGAACAAAGAAGAAAATTATACTTCAGAAGGAAAATATTATAATGAATTTTATATTAATTAAATTTGATATTTCACACAGATTAAAAAGGTAAATGAAAAAGGTCAAATGTAATTGATAGAAAACTTAAAGAAAACATTTAAGCTGCTTTTTCATATTGCTAAATGAAGATCTACATCACCCCCACCCCCACCACCCCCACTATCTCTGTCTAACATCTAAGATAATCTAAATCAACAGGGACCACCAGAAACAATACTATCACAATACCTAAGTGCTAATGTGATTTGTACTGCAATTCTATAAGTATCACAATTTTATAAACATTCAATTCAATACACTTTTTTTTTGTTTTTTTTTTTAGATTTTGTTACAAATCTAAACACTCACTCGTCGCCTATACCGCTTTATCCTGTTTACAGGGTCGCGGGGGGCTGGACCCTATCCCAGGAGACTTCGGACACAAGGCATGTTACACCTTGGACTGGGTGCCAATTGGCAAACATACACACACTCACACAGTCATTCACAAACTATGAGCAATTTTGGAACACCAATTAACCTAATCTGCATGTCCTTGGACTGTGGGAGGAAATTGGAGTAACTAGAGGAAACCCACCAAGTACAGGGAGAACATGCAAACTCCCTGACCCGAGGGAGGAATTGAACCCGGACCCTGGAGGTGCTAAGTGAAAGTGCTAACTTAGCAAATACTTGCTCATAACACACAAGATGCTACGCTGCCTGTCAATGTGTGAATAGTTTAGAGCACACCACCTGTAGGATCATACAGAAACTGCAGCATATAACCAACTAAAACGAAAGCTGATACTGTTCAAATTTAAAAAATAATAAAACAAATGACATGAATTGCCACATGATACATCACTGAATTTATATTGGTTTCTTCATCTCTAATCTGAACATCACAATATGTTATCAGAAACTGGGCCCAGTATATCAGAATCTCCATCAGGACGAAGTCTGAAGTATAATTCTATTAATCTCCAGTGTTACCAAATGGAAGCGGATACTCACTCTGTAGTAGAAGCGTGGGATGTGTTTAAAAGTCCTGTCTTTACACCCTCCTCCCTTCCATTCGGTGTAGTATTTCGTGAAGAGCTCTGCCTCCTCAGCTTTTTTCTCTTCTTCACTCCTGCTGTCTGTAAAACAAAGAAATTTTAAATGTCTCCCATGGAAGAGTTTATCAAGTGTGAAACTGAGACTCCAGAACATTTACATTAAAGTTATCCATCAACTTCTCTTTTTTTATTTACTCCAGGCATAACCATGCAAACAGATCTGGTATGGAGCTTTAATGAAAACTATGCATACTGATCAGCCATAACATTCAGCCATAACATTATGGCCATCCCCCATTTTGCCACCATAACAGTAATAACCTGTGTGTTCTGACACCTTTTTTATCACAACCAGCATTAATCTTTTCATCAGTTTGATCTATAAACTTCTATTGGATCAGAAGCCAGCCTTCACTCCTCATGTGCATCAGTGAGTCTTGGCCACTCATGACCCTGTCACCAGTTCACCAGTTTTCCTTCCTTGGACGCTGCTCTGACTCTGTCCTCTAGCCATCACAATCTGGTCCTTGTCAAAGTCACTCAAACCCTTGCGCTTGCCCATTTCTGCTTCCAACACATCAACTTTAGGGAAAAAAAGTTCACTTGATGCTTAATATTTCCCACCCACTTCCAGCTGCCATTGTAACGAGATATGACAAGGACCAGATTGCAATGGCAGGACGGATGGGTGAGAGCAAGACCAAAACTGCGGCTCATGTGGGATGTGTCGGTCTGCACTGGTCAGGACCTAGCAAAAGTGATCCAAGAAAGGAAAACTGGTGACCTGGAGACATGCGTGGCCAAAGCTCACTGATGCACATGGGGAGTGAAGGCTGGCCCGTGTAGTCTGATCCATTAGAAGAGCTACTGGAGATTAAATTGAGAAAAGTTTTAATGCTGGTTCTAATTGAAAGGTATCAGAATACACAGGTCATTACTGTTTTGGTGGCAATGGGGGACCTACTCAATGTTAGGAGGGTGGTCATAATGTAATGGCTAATCGGTGTATAATATATAAAGATAAATATACTGTGCGCTTGTTTCAAACAGAAAGACTAAAAAGGAAAGTTTATATTAAAACATTGATTTTATATCTAATTATTTACTAATAATCTACTTATATTTACACCCAAAACACATATGCATGTATGTATTAACATTACTAGATGTTCATATTTAGCTTGATGATAGTCATGAATGACTCGAACCTACGTTAGCAAATTAGCTTATTAAATGAGTTAAATAACACACCAGGTTCTGCCGAGGCCAGTCTTCTTTTCAGAAGATCTTTCCAGTGTGCACTTTTGTCGCTGGTCATATTTGCTCTTATTTAAATTATTTTTCGATTATAAATAAAAGATTTGAGTTACTTTTACTGTTCAGAAATGTTTAAACGACTGTTTACGCTTCCGCGTCGGTCGCGCAGTGATGACGTAAAAGGAGACCGGACGCGTCTCGATGCTAATGACGTAATGATTGTGCGTCGCTGCGTTCCTATTAAAGCATACATGAGGAGTTTAGGTAGTTATCTGTTTTCTGTCATATTTAAGATGTTTAAATGTAAACGCATCCTGTTTTAACTCAATGAATAGAAACATAGGATTCTACATTGTGGTCGAATCTTATTTTACTTTGTATTGTTTGTGTTAGAGCTTTGTTTTTAACGAGAGTGAGAGAAAGGTGTGTTCAATAACATTTAATGGCATTTATTATAGCAAAGATTTGATTTGAAATCAGGTATTAGTTCACTGGCAAACAAACTTTAAAAAGCTGTTATGTTTATAATTGTGCCAACAGTTTGCAATGGGATCCTTTATTATAGCAAATTCAAGGACTTGTCTCAGATACCTGTGCCCCCTCCTCAGGCACCCTCTTTATTCCTATTGTGCTTTGCAAAAGACAAATAATCCCATTAATCACCCTTACTGCACCAAAAGAGAAAGAAGACCATCAGAATTTAACAGCACCAAGCACAGAGATTTCACTCAGCGCGAGAGGGGTTCATTCCCAAAGTCAGTGTTTGCAGCTGGTCATGCCAGAAGAACTGCTGAGATTTTACAGAAGAAATCAGGAGAGGACAAAGATCAGGAACAGATCACCACGCGTCCGCTGAAAGGACGGGCAGCATTTGTAGCAGAGATTCCTAATCGTGCTTTGAGCGTTTCAGAATGGAGAGATCTAAAAAGCAGCTCGGCGAGGCCGGAGCGCTTCGAGCTGAGGATGATGGAGGGCTTGCTGGCCGCCCGTGCTGACATCAGCATCGCTAAATCTCTCCTCAACTACGTGGCTGCTGAAAACGGAACCCTACCGTATGAGCTCCTGCTCAGGTATCTGACCCTTTGCGTTTCCTGTGGACATCATTCAGAAGTTTCAGATGTCTATGACATCATGAAAAGCTGCTTTAAGACTCTGGACACCGGAGCCTACAGTTTGTTTGCCAAAGGTCTGAGTCAGACTGAACGCTGGAGGGAAGCCCTGATCATCCTGGAGGACATCAAGAAGGTCATCACGCCGTCTCCCAGAAACTATGGAGATGCTGTAAGCGGGGCTCTTCTCCACAGGGACACGGAGACGGCGTGGCATCTGTACGATGAGCTGATGCACCTGGGACTGACTCCAAATCAGGAAACATGGCAGTGTTTATTTGAAAGTGGTGCGAGTCAGCGTGAACACAAAGACAAACTCCTGGCTGTACTGACCTACATGAGAGAAAACCAGATATATCCAGAGGAGAAGCTGGTCAGAAGTATTAAAGAGTGGTTTGAAAGGTAAGGAAACTCCTTATTAGGGATGGAATAGTATGATGCATCATCTATCCCTTTGGTACACCCTCAATGGCTAGTGTTAGGTTTGGTTGGGTGTCGACCAAACAAGTCACACCCTTAGATAATAGTGACGGTCTAACAACTCTGGGGAATAGGGTGAAATTTGCTAAAATTAAATAGAGCAAATATTTTTACATATATGTCTGTTGTAGTGTTCAGTACCAATAAAGTAGTCATTGTTGTGGCTCATCATATCACAACGTTAACCTTATCACTGTTTCAGATTTTAAAGTCAAGGTACATCATAACACTAATTCGTATCTTCACATTGCTAGCCTTTAAAGAGTCCAGTTTTCCTTTGTTATTCTTTTCTCTCTCTCTCTCTCTCTCTCTCTCTCTCTCTCTCTCTCACTCATCTTTTGGCAAGTTCCAGTAAAAACCATAAATATTGCTATAATTTTAAAAGTGCAGATCTTAAGATGTCATATTTCATTGCATTACAGGTTACCAGATGAGAACTGGAAAGGAAAGTTTACGTCTGTGGATCCCCGGTGCGTAACAGCCATTATTTTTATGTTAATTTATGTCTGTACTACAGTTCTTCTCAGTTTAGATAAAGCTAATTTCTGTGAAGATGCCTGTACTATAGGTGTAGTGGATTGTCCACTAATGCAGAAATTAAAATACCTTTATTTGACACGGACATTTGCTTTGTTGGACAGAGGAGTGTGTCAGAGCTGTGGGACAGAACTGGAGTCCATCCAGCTGACAGAGGAGGAGTACACTCTGCTGAAACAGAGAGTGATGGAGAATGTGATCGAGGGCCGGGACGTCTTCAATAAGACCACGCCTGAGGTTTGATTCACTTTCCTTAACTTCCCTTAACCCTACACCTTCTGCAGGATGAAGTCAGCTAGCAGGAGGACGTGCGGGGAACTGCACTTATTCTCACATTTAGAAATGTTAAAAATGCATGGGAACAGTGGAAGATCAGCAAGAGACCAGTAGGAGAACAGCATAGATAGATAGACAGACTTTATTGCTCCAGTAAGGGAAATTATTTTGTCACAGCAGCTTCAGGTTACACAAACAAAACAGTAGTAAGGGAAAGAAAAAAAACAGGGGGCATATATGTAAGTTTATGTAAAGTGACGGTGAATAATGG
Organism: Clarias macrocephalus; assembly: GCA_011419295.1. Lineage (NCBI taxonomy): Eukaryota > Metazoa > Chordata > Actinopteri > Siluriformes > Clariidae > Clarias > Clarias macrocephalus. The sequence continues at coordinate 84,519 of JAAGKR010000511.1, read as the reverse complement.
GAAATCTATATAAGCTGCTATTGTCATCTGTTACATAGAGGCATGAGAGCAGTGGAGGAACATTATAGGAACAGAACGGGAGCAGTAAAGAAACACCATGGGGACCGCATAGGAACTGAATGAGAATGATATGGAAACAGAAGAGCAACAGTGTGGGAACAGTGTGGGAACAGTGTGGGAACAGTGTGGGAACAGTGTGGGGACAGTGTGGGGACAGTGTGGGGACAGTGTGGGGACAGTGTGGGGACAGTGTGGGGACAGTGTGGGAACAGTGTGGGGGACAGTATTGAAAACAACATGGGAGCTGTATGTTACAGTATTGGAACAGTATAAGAATAGCTTGGGAACTGTATGGGAACAGTATAATAATAGCAGTGGTACAGCATGGCAACTGTGTGGTAACTATGGGAACAATATTTTAATCGTATGAGAATAGCATGGGACTTGTGTGGGACCTGTATGGGAACAGTGTAGTAACTGTATGGGATCTCTATGAGAAGTGCATGGGAACTTGTATGGGAACAGTGCAGTAATTGTAAGGGACCAGTGTGAGAAGAGTATGGGAACAGCATTTGAACAGTGTGGGATCTGTTTGGGAACAGTATGAGAATAACATGAGAACAGTACAGGAACAGTGTGGGTATTAGAATAGATTTGGTTAGTTAATGTATTAATGGTGGATTAGTACGGACTGGGGCGGCAAGGTGGTCGCCTTGCACCTCCAGGGTCTGGGTTCAATTCTTGGCTAATTCCCATCTCTGTGTGCGCATGGAGTTTGCATGTTCTCCCCGTGCTTGGTGGGTTTCCTCCGGGTACTCCTGTTTCCTTCCACAGTCCAAAGACCTACAGATAAGGCTAATTGGCATTCCCAAACTGCCTGTAATGTGTGAATGAGTGTGTGTATGTTTGTGTGCCCTGCGATGGATTGGCATCCTGGCCAGGGTGTACCCCTGCGACCCTGTATACAGGATAAAGCGGTATAGTGAGTGAGTGAGGGAGGGAGGGAGGGAGGGAGGGGGGGGGGGGGGGGGGTCTGTTTGAATATTGATTCTAGTTGCAGTCCTTTCTGGGAAAGGATCTCCCTTTAAAGCTAGCATCCAGAAAGCTTAACCGAGGTAAAGTCACAGTATTTCATGTTTAAGCCAGTTCTGTCTGGAACACGTAACTCTTCTAACTTGCTTTGTGTGCAATTCCAGCAGTGACCACCAGATGGCAGATGCGTCACAGCTGTGAATTTGTTCCACTGGTGTCACTCCTCTTTATGAAGCTGCTCATTTATTTATTGCTTTGGATCTTTAAGGAGGTTATAAAAATACTTCAATAATGTCTTGTGTTACAGTTGAGGGTCTAAACACTGCACATGCCAGGGGTTATTAATGTGCTACCTCATGGGATTTCCCAGCACAGTGCAGTGTCCTCACCAGCTGCCCCAGTGTAGGGCTCTGAGGTAAAGTCTGTCTCATCAGGAGTCTAGCACTGGCACAGCTGTCTTTCTCCTTATTTTGGACATTTGAGCAATGTGTGTGTGTCTCAGAGAAGGATATCTCATCATTCCCTTTAGAGTGTGAGAGTCTCCAACTCTTCGTGCAGATTCACTGTGTGACGTTTTCGCTTAACAACTGATAAAAGCGTACTGCCACAAGTGTGGCGTGTTGGGAGGTACGGCATAAAGAATTTCAAATCCATACTGAAGAATAAACTGCACATGTTTATGCTTTGCCAGGTTTTTTCTTAATTTTTTTTCTTTTTTTTTCCCCTGGTGTTTACGCTGTTTTTATTTCTTCTCAGGCTGCAGATGTAAATAAAGCCCAGGCCTGCAGACTTGCTGCATACTGCCACATTTAGATGAGTTAGGGGCTTTCCATGACACATACACATATACACACACACGCACACAAACAAACACGAGTGTGTGCGTCTGTATCAATTTAGCTTGCACACACAGCACAGCAGCCAGAATTAGGAGATCGTCAACACACGGTATCACACGGTATCACACGTCTCCACTGAAATTCCCACTGCAGCAGGAACACGGTGGTTATTTCTGTTTCCGCTCAAATCATTTCCACTAACGTCTCTTTTCACACGTACGGTTTATTTATAATCAGTAATGTGATGATAATATTACGTGAGTTTTAACATGCACGCCGTTGTTATCGTCGACGCTTCGCTTGTGAAGGTTAAAATCACTCCAGAAATGTTTCTGCGTTCTAAACTATATTCTTAAATGATTGATTGCGTTAACATATTCATTCATGTTTTGTATTATTTTATTATAACTTGTATCGATCTTTCATTGTAGACGATTCGTTATGTACGTCCCGGTCAGGTTGCAGTTTTGAGGTCATTAGCAGAAGAAGTTTGTCGGGTTTAAGACAAGAGTGTCTGTGCTGTTCTGTAATCTGTGATAAAATAATAAAATACGAAACCATCAGATTACTATCGTGCCATGAAGCTCTAGCATGCATGCTCGGAGTTTTTGTGCAGAACTTGTGGACGTTGTGGACGTGGTCTGTGTGTGTGTGTGTGTCTGTGTCTGTGGTGAGACGCTCGTTTGTGGGTGTTATGGCTGAGGCACGTTCGCGGCACAAAGGGGTTTCACATTTCAGCCCTCAAAGGCCTCTCACATGAGTGACCATGGAAAGTCCCTGTGTGTGTGCATGTATGTGTGTGTAGATATATATACATGTGTGTTTGGCCCCCCCATTGCTGAAGTGAAACCATCCCAGGACTTTGCAAACCCTCCCACAGAACTCACACACACATTATTTAATGCACACCTTTATAACATATTTAGAAACGGTGCAAAAGTCTGTTTATAAACTAGATTACATGGGAGAAAAAAAAAAAGTAGAATGTTATTTTGGCATTGATCGATGTGCACGGGGCTCCAGGACGCCGTTGATGGAAATCAGCTGTGGGGGAGGGGAGGCAAACTTGCTCTCTGGTGTTAGTCACAGAGACACGAGGCAGTCTTGGGCTCGAGCAGGCAGAAGTGGGCGGATAGCGCTCTTCACAGAGTCTTCTCAGCTTCTTATGTTCCTGAGCTTAAACTCCTCTGCTCTGAAGAAAACTTCTGACATCGGAGACTCCTTCCATAAATGTTGAACATTAAGTTGCATAAAACACACACTTTTAATCCATTTCACTATCCAAACAATAGCATTGTAAGAAGCAGCGCATTAATGTAGACTTGTAAATCGTGAATCAAGAAATATTTCAAAGAGAAGTTTTTTCTTGACGCCTATTCTCTCGCCATTTGCTCGTAACCTCACTCAGTGGTTGCATTTTCCTTTAGATAAAACGCGGTCGTGTCTGCTCTCGCACGCTGCGAGTTCTGTTTTCTACCGTCTGCGTCTGCTGCGTCTGCTCGCTCTAAACGCAAACCTTGCTTTTTCAGACGCTTTCGCAGCTGTTGTAATATCCAACACTCCAATCAGCTGTCGGAAGTTCATTTCCCTCTGTGTGTGAGGATTATTGTACCCTTTCAGACATCAAGGCTCCAAAACCTAAGTGCATCCTGCAGGCAGTGTGAAATGCAAGTTACTTATGTTTAAATAATTGGATTTAAAACAATAAGTGTTTGATCTTTTCAGAATCATTTAGTGATGAAGTGTTTCCGTGGTTAAATAAATTACTGATAAAAAGTGTGGAGAATAGCCGAAAAGTGTTTTGTTCAGGTTTAGATTGATGAATACTTGGTTACTAGGCTTTGTTGAAAAAAAAAAAAAGAGTGGATATCAGATTTTATATCAAAATCAAAACATTTCCCATTTTAGACATTTAAAAAATAATAATAATTTAAAAAGCCGTTGTAAAACAAATGAACACAGCCGACATGGATCAGGAAATATCATGATGTCTGCAGGTTCTGAACACTGAAACGCACAAATAAAAGTCTCATACGCGTCTTATAGATTAAAACTCTTAAAATCCATTAACGCACTCCGGACACACACACAACGCAACAAGGCAGCATCTCAAAATCAAGAACTGATACTGTAAGTGTCGCTTAATCGTTTCTTAAAGGAATCCCTGGATTAAATGTGTGTGTGTGTGTGTGTGGGTGTGGGTGGGTGGGTGTGTGTGGGTTAATAGTCAATGGTTATGTACCGTGCTGTCACACACCCAATGCACACACATGCAGGGTGGAGTTACGCTCGCATACACACATGTGACCTGGTCATGCAGAGTGGGAATCCCCGCACTTTCTGTTCTCATTGAGCTTTGACATCGCCCTGGCATAAACACGCACACACACACACAGCCAGAAAGGCTATGTTTACAAAATATAGTTAATGTTTAAGAAAAAAAAGTAAAGGCTTCGAAAGTTACTGTATTTATTAATACTAAAAATAATAAAAAATGGCACAGGGGGTGAGCAGATCTTTAATGTCTCTTTTTCAGACTGTAAATTTTAAATAAAGAATAATAATAAATAAGTGTTTAAAGCTGTATGCAGAGTATTGTTTGTTTTTGACCGTACATGAAACAAACACTAAATGATTGGGCCTGTAGGTATAAATTCAACACAATGCAGATGTATAAAAGTGACATATTTGACTTTGACTTGATCCTTCCTCAAATATTATAACGAACCCTAGTCACGTGACTACTCTCTTTAAAATTAGTCATGTGACTAACCCTAGTCATGTGACTAATCTTTTAAATATTATAATGAGCCCTAGTCATGTGACTAAGCCATTAAATATTGTAACAAACCCCAGTCATGTGACTAAGCCCTGAAATATTATAATGAGCCCTAGTCATGTGACTAAGCCATTAAATATTGTAACAAACCCCAGTCATGTGACTAAGCCCTGAAATATTATAATGAGCCCTAGTCATGTGACTAAGCCATTAAATATTGTAACAAACCCCAGTCATGTGACTAAGCCCTGAAATATTATAATGAGCCCTAGTCATGTGACTAAGCACTTAAATAAGAGCCCTAGTCATGTGACTAAGCACACCTTTTTGGAACCTTTAGAAATTGCAACAATTTGCATATTAAAAAGTCTTCCAGTGTTTAATTTGGCACATTCGTTTTGTCATGTTATATAAATAACTTCATCCCTTACATGATGCGAAATTTATTCTGGTGCTTTAAGGCAAAATTCAATAGGATGAATGCATCCTTAAATATACACAACCTAAATGCTAAAAAAAAAAAAAAAAAAATTTTAACCAAAAAAAAAGACCAGGCCACTTCTCTCTCAATCACACACACAAACATACACACACAGACGTACACACAGTCTCTTCAGTGTTTTTGTGGTTTTTCCCTCACATTCTTTTTTTTCTGTTTGAGTATCAGGAACTTCTTGAAAGTCGTCTGTAAAACTGCAGTGACGAAACTGAAAGTGTGTGTGTGTGTTTCTGTGTACTGCTGCCAACACTCTGGTTCAGAGAGGCTCTATAATTTTGGATAAACACAACAATCAGTTCCCTCCACACACACACGCACACAATAAACACATTCAAACAGCTGCGGCATCAATCATCGGATAAGTGTAAAGACAGACAGATGAGTTGAAAAAGACAGACAGTTCCGAGGAGACAAATGGATTTGGTAAGACAGACAGATTGACACAGAACAGCAGACAGACATGTAGACAGAGAGGGGTACAGATACGCAAAAGATGAAAGCCATGCGGACAAGAGGAAGACACATATGTAGACGGTCTGTGTAGAAAACGTCAAGCCTGCGCCGAGACAACCACGTGAGAACCACTTCTACAGGTTGGTAGACAGACATGTACAGGCAGACAGCTGGGCAGGGAGACAGACAGGTCATTACAGTATAAACGGTAGTCCGTGTTAGACGCTGTGTTTGGATGGTAATAAATGCGTTACAAGCGGTTTACTCCACTTGACCTGTAACAGGTGAACTGTCTGTCTCTCGAGCAGCAGTGAGACAGCTTCAGCACAGTTCATTCATTTCTCTTGCGGTTCACAGAAAGTTGAAGGGACGTTCCAGCTGCAGAACAAAGCCGTGGCCTAGAGATTGTGCTGTATATTGAACACTCCTAACTGAACCTCATCACCTACACACACACACACAGCAGCTCATCTATACATACACACACAACAGTTTATCTACGTGCATACACACACGGCTGCTCAACTGCACACACTCACACACGGCTGCTCAACTGTACACACTCACGCACACGGTTGCTCATCTACACACAGGCACACACATCTACTTGCCTCTGCATGCACACATCGACTCATCTGTACACACACACACACACACACACTTGGCTGCTAACAGACATTATGAAGGTGAGTGTGTAGGGCTGAGAATTCTCCTACTTCCTCCTTGGGTGTTTTCTCCCTTTGTTTTGGTTTGAATGGGACGCTGGCGCGGGGCCAAGAACATACTGATCAGTGCATGAAGAGCAAACAGAGCGGGAAATTCCAGCTGGAGCCGCGCCACGAGCTCCACCCTCACAGCACAGCGCCACCTCCCCTAACACACACCTCTATTCTGCACGAAGCACACGCAATCTCCTCACGCCACACTACGTTCCGTGGTGGTGTGTATGCATTTACAAGTCCTGCAGCCTACACACATGCACACACTCGGCAGAGCATTTTATTCTTCGTACACTTTTTAAGATAAGAGATAAGATGTCCCATTATTCGTCCCACTGTGGGGAAATTTACAACAATCATTCTTTGTTAAGACAAAAATCCCAGCTTATTGTGTCCTCTGTCCTGACACACTGACACTGGAGACTCCTTCCACAAACGTTACAGAAACACATTCGTCCTTACACAAAACCTTTCTCAAAAAACTTTTCGGAGCATCCGCTGTACGATGCGCATAAATACAGACCTGCGCTGCTGTCAGTGCTGCGGTTATAGAGAATGAATCAGCGCCTTCTGACCAATCAGAATCCAGACCTCGTCATGTCTGTGGTTTTAGTAACGTATGCATATGTATTCCATAGCGTCGAATTTCTTAACAAGAACGTCTTTGTGCATTGTCGCGCTGAATTATTTTCCACAGAAAAATAGTAATGTTGTGACTTTTTTTCAGGAGCTGGAGAGTTTTAAGAAATTTGTGAAGGACCGCCCTCCATTTGATGTCATCATTGATGGCCTGAACGTTGCGAGCGCCACGCCGAAGTGCGCCAAATCAGAGACGGTAAGTGTTTAGAGTGTTCGTGTTAAATTCCGCCTGAGAAACGGCTCGGGTTGTGTTCTAGAAACTACAGAGTCAGCCTCTAGTTTTTAATCTTCTCATCTTTTTAACAGTTTTGGCTTTTTAACCCGTTTATATTTTCAATTCTTTTATTTAATATTTAAGTATAAATTGATACTGTGATCTGTTCAGGCACTTCTGACGATTTAGTCATACAGGTTTAGATCACCAAGCCAAACTGCTAAACTGGTGGTTATGGATTTCCCCTACTAGCTAGCTATGTTAGCCAAGTAGCTGGAAACTACAGAAGCAAACCTTAGACAGCAGTTCAGTCTGTTTTATGGTAAAGGAGAACATTTCACTTTTGTTTCTTTAAGATTCTGAATATTTATTGTTCTAAATGAAACAGCATAAAAATAATGAACACGCACAACCTAATGTTAAACATCCTGGGGGCGTTCGAGTCAAACCGGGACTTAAAACTGATTTTTAACATTTACTCAAGACCTCAAACACAGTATGGTATTTGGTGCAAACATTTTAAATAAGGCCGAATGTCTGAGAATGACGATCCCGTGCGGTCTGAACATTCAGCGGGTGGAACTCCTGATCCTTGAAAATCGACAGACAGCTTGTTGCCAACATGCAGAAGAGACGCATCTGTCTGTGGGAACGGTACACACAGTCGTTCATAGATACTGGGACTGACTGGGAATTTTTACCACATCACCCGTATAGTACAGACCTGACCTCGCTCCAAGACATTTTTGGGCCATTAAAGGAGTTCCTGGCAGGCCGGCGTTTCAGATGTGATGCAGGCAGTTTGATTATGGCTACTAAATGATGAAACCTCTGTACCTTGACAGGCAGTAGTGGAACATGAGTGCATTAGTGTAGCAGGGGATTATATAGAGAAATAAAGGAAGTTTTTACTCTCATGTGTTTTGGTATTCTGAACAATCAACAGTCCTGGTGTGACTTGAACAGCCAATGTATTTATTTATTTATTTTATTTCTTGCATTTCCACGCATTTTTTTTGTCACACCATCATAAAAAGCAGTAAAATAACAACTAATAAATAATTATATATAAAATAATTTTATGCAGTGATCATATAATTAAATGCGGGATATGTTGTTATTATTATTATTATTATTATTATTATTATTATTTAAAGTAAATGCTACAGAAACTATTAAATAATTTAAAGTGTTTTAAAAATGGCTTTTAAATGAAGAAAAGCTCAGTGTGAAATACACCTGATGTATATTGGGTCGATTAATCCACGCTTTCCGCAGTTTAATAATTCAGAAAACCCACAATTACTCATCGTTGAAAAAGGGAAAAGCCTTCTGATTAATTAAGTGCCTCCTCCACGGGTGCGAGCGCGAGTCCCTGCTGGTTTTATTTTTGCGGCTGACCTTGTTCCAGTTTTCTGTTCTCAAAACGTTTCTTGGCTTTGACTTGTCACCTATTTTGAGTGGTGTTATTCCCCTGCTCTGTCCATTTCACCCATCGGCATCAGAATAGACACGCTTCGTTTGCATCCTTTTAAGGTCTACTTGATGGGAAAGGTCAAAGGTCAAACCACTAATCCAGCAGTGTCAGAGAATTACGGACCACAGGGAGGATAAAGGTTCTATGCCATTAAATTAATTTTACAAAATGTGTTCTAAATAAAATCTTGAAAACTGAATTTAATCTTTTTAAATAGCTATGCTCATCCACTAGGGGGCGAACTAGAGCAAGAATCTCAGCTACTCATTAAATGTGCCAATGATCAGCAATTCTTTATTTACATAATAAATATTTGATGCTGTGCACATGACTTTTTTTTTTGTGAGAGAACACGTTTAAGAGTCACATGATTACTTGTACCTTTGAGATAATTGCTGATAAATGGACTTCAGTGCTCCTTAAAGGGCCCCTATTATGCATAATTATTTTTAAGTCATGTTTAGATGATCATATGGGTCTCCAGTGTGCGTGTAGAGAAAAATATTTCCTGTTTATCATTCTTTTTTTTTCTGCTGTACTTTTGGCCGGGGTTAAAACAAACCCATTCAATCTTTCCCCTAATGTGACCTCATATAAGAAGAGCCCCCTCCCCACCGCATGCTGCTGAGCTCTGCTGTTCTCTGGAGGAGTGTGGCTCAGCAGTATCTTATTTACACAGACACTGAAACAGTGCATTTGGAGGATGAGAGAAACACAGGGAGTTTGAGATATAAAAATGCATTATGCCAGGGGTATTTCAGCTGGAGCATTAACACACACACACACACACACACACACACACACACACACACACACACACATACTGGATGGAGCTCCGAGACCTTTGCTCACTTGTTACAGAAATAGTCAAATATGGGACCTTTAATGTGCCGTTACACTTCCAGTCAAAAGATTAGACACAAATTCTAATTCCATGGTCTTTCCTGATTTTTATTTCTTTCTACAATGAAGGCATCCAAAATATGCAGTAATCTAATTTGAACAGTCGATATTCCTTTTATGTACATATTAGGGACGGGGCATCAATTAAAAATAATTTTAAAAAATCGCCTTTGAAGTCAGTTTGGAGATGCGTGAATTGCCATAGAAAAGAATTGCGATATTTAACTAAATCGATTTTTCCCCCAGCTCTAATACTTACGCTCTGTAAAGCCTTTATAACGGCTCTAATCTGCGGTGCTGTTTATTAATTGGTGATTTCTGAGGCTGGTAACTCTAAATGAACTTCTCCTCTGCAGCAGAGGTAAGCTTTGGTCTTGCTTTCCTGGGAAGGTTTTCATGAGAGCCAGTTTCATCATGGTGCTTGATGGGTTTTGCAAATGCACTCGACACAATACTGTTCTTGCTAGAACTATTCCAGAACAGCTGACCGTCGTTGTTGTTACTTAACTTTTGAACTGGTTCTGTATGTACGTTAAACTGTTGTAAAACTACATTCTGCATTTCCAGATAAACAATAAATGTTTTTTGGCCACGCCAGCCATGAGGAAACGCACGCCTGTTCCACACAACATGCCTCAGGACAAATGTGCTGGTGCTTTTCTTAAGGCCTTTAGATCTCTGCTGATTCGTTCCTCTTCACATGACAGGGTTGAAGTTCGATCGTTAAACAGGTCGTTCTGGTGAGTGTGGTGATTTCCAGTTCGTTTATAGGACACAGTTCACTTCCTTATGATGAATTAGCAGAAATGATAACAGCTGCTGATCAGGACATTGTGTGAGTGAGAGAGAGAGAGAAAAAACAGGAAACACACCCTCATCATCGCAGTGGCCATGCTTCACATTTCACACGTAATAAACATGACTGTGTGTGTGTGTGTGCGCGATTCCAGGCTTGATGACGGTGTCTTTCTGAGTTTCCAGTTGTGCCGTGCTAATAAACTCAAATCAATTCCTTTAACCTTCAGTTCTGTCTCAGAATGAGTGAACGGCTCCAGTGGCTAAAATACAAGCAAGTGATGATAAGAGTTATATAAATGTATTAAAATGTACAACATATATTAAATAGGTTTCCAAATAAAATCTAAATATATATTTTTAAATATGCACATATCTTTTAAAATGTTTATTTTATATATCCAGAAAGGTATGAATAAATTATCTAAATATGATATAACCTAAAGTGTGTAGCATTAAAATGGTAGTAAAAAAATTATAAACTTATTTCCTGTTTTAATTGTCATGAAAATGACTAAAGTGATGCACAACCTCTGATTATATAAATAATAAAAATGTAGGTTTAGAAAGAATCCTGTAAATTTTCAACAGATAAGCTACAAACAGTGACCTAATTTATTATTCATTGTTCATTTATTGTTAGTGACGATTCAATTTCTATTGCGATTCTATAAGTATCACGATTTTATAAAAATCTCTATCCCTTTTTTTTCCGCTAAGAATTTATTACAATTCTAAACAAACTTGGCAGATAATTTGCTCGTACTACACATGATGCTGTACTGTGTGAATAGTTTAGAGATTCCAGCATCTGTAATTAGTGTTTATTTCGAGGTGTTGTAAAACCCACACCGTGTCACTTTTTGGTCTGTTAATTAGATCACTTTGTCTTGCTGCTATTAATAACTACAGGAAGAAGGATGTAAACCTCCAGACGTTTTCATCAGAGGGTTATTCTTAGCGTGTGTTCTTTAACGTCTGAAGACTTGGCGCATTTCCTTCACTTGTATAAGACGTAAATATCTCTGTAGCAGGAAGAGCGTCCAGAATGCAGACTGGGAATGAGTCACTTAACCTCCTGCTGCTGTTCGCGATTCTCACTCTGAGGGTCTCAACACGAGGGGGAAATCCTCTCAGACTAACCCTCATCATCATTTTCAAACAGTGACATCATCACTGACCTTACAACTGCCGAGATGTGAACACACACTAACTGGAATATTGTGATCGGATGTATCACCTTTTCTGCAATTTTTTTAAATTCTTGTAATATATATATTTGCATATACTGGATTAATAACATTTATATAGGTGAGAGCATTTCTGGGGTTGTATAATGCATATGGACGTACCTATAGTGGATTAATTATGTTGGTTTACATTCAAAATAAAAAATAAATAATGTATATAATAAAATGTATAAGAGATGTAAACATACATTTACAAATAACAAAATGTAACAAGATTTTGACTTTTTGTATCTGAAAGTGTTCTTTCCTAATCGTACCTGCATAGAAAAGTAAAGTGAAAAACTTTATTTTAACGTAAACAGAATTAGTTCTGCTTAAACTTTGCTTTTGTGACCTGAACAGTCATTTTTATAATTCCAGTTAAGCTGCTGAAGTATAATTTTGTATAAGTATTTAGGAGTTTCCAGAATTTTCTTGAACTTTCTTGAACATTTGACAACATTTATAGAGTATTCCAGAAGTTTTCTGTTTTTTTTTCTGTTGTACTACTAGAACATTCCAGAAGCTTCCAGGACATGTCTAGAACGGATCAAAACGTTTGAGCTTTTTCGAATTTTCTTAAATGTCTATAACTTTCTAAAACATTTATAGAAGTACAGTATAAATAAAAAAAAATAATTGATTTTTGTTTTAGAGACTGAATTGGATAAATAAATTAACAAGTGATAGTGTTAATTAGCTAAATTCATTATAGATGGCATCTATAATTTTGCTATGTCTGGTGTATTTATCAACACCAGCAAAGGAAGTACTATGGCAGCGTCTGCTAAAATGTGTGAGGTCTACAAGGCAGGAATGCAACTGCTATCATATATCCAGACATTCCATCATCCATCGCCCCAGTGCCACACAGAACAGAGCTCCCCGTGGATACTCCTGCAGTAGGAGGGAGAAACCCATAATACCCCAACTAGAAAGACTTCAATGACTTGATGATAGACCTTGTCGTCGAGACTCAAGCAGTGGAAGTTGCTAGATGAAAGTGTGCATGTAGCAGATGAGGGAGAGATATTTTTCAAGCTTCATCCATCAAGATGAGTTTTGCTTCTGCAACGATGTGACTCGTCTGTTTAAAGCAATTGGAATTTCCTGTAACCCCAGTGAGTGACACCTCTCATTGACAGTTCATGCAGGATCCTCAAAGCTGTGCTGCGTCATAACGGAAACATGTATCCATCTCTTCCACTGGCTCACTCGGTGCAGCTTAGAGAGGAATACCCCACTCGTAAATCAAAGTGAATTTCCCCATAAGAAATAATAGAAACTCAAATTATTCGTTTCACAACCCAAAAAAAAAAACATAAAAATAATTGATACAAAATATAAAGTAAAAATAAATCCCGACATATAAGTGTTTCCGTTAGTGTTTGTGCGCGCACTCGCTGTGTATGTGTGTTTGTGCGCGACTGCTCTGTGTGTCTTTGTGCGACTTTCACACATGCACACATTACCAGAAACACTGGTGTGCGAGGACTACTGTCAGGAGGTGATCAGAGACTTCAAAATGGCGGCATTCCTAATGGGTCTCCAAGACGACCTCACCAAGTGTTCATGCTATATCTGCCTATTGGACAGCAAGGACACTGCGGCAGACTACCACAGGCGAGACTGGCCAGAGTGAACTGTGTTCGATTTGGGCAGAAACAATGTCAAATGGTAGCCACTGGTAGACACACGAAAATTGTTTCCACCATTGCACATAAAATTGGACTTGATGAAACAGTTTTTCAGAGCAATTGATGAATCTGCAGCCTTTAAGTACCTTCAGGAATTCTTCCCAAAAGATTCAGAGGCTAAAGTGAAAGCAGAGATCATCATAGACCCACAAATGAATATAATTGAGTCCAAGGAATATCCTAAGAAGCTTACCAGGACACAAAAAGCTTCATGGAACAGGAGTGGTTTGAGGATTCCTTGGAAATCACAAAGCCAACAACTATGTATAACTTGTAGAGACCATGGTGCAAAATGCTTGATGGCTGCAGAATGTCAATTACCCATAATTCCGCAGCATGCGAGAGAGAAGGACCATTGCCGTTGTGATCATGAGACACATTCCACAGGGCAGACAGTGTTATGCGTACTACTTGTACAGTATATCAAGCCTTCGCTCGTTTATCATCTTGCAGACTCTACTTGCAATCCAAGGTTCCATTGTACTATTCGAGGACAAAATATGTGTTACTTATAATTATTTAATCATAGTATGTTTTAAATAGTTAAATACATGCATAGGTAAATTCACTAGACGGTTTTTTTAGGAAGATCTCTGTTTCTGATCATGTTCACATCACACAGAAGAATGTCAACAAATCTTATTGATTTTGAGTGGGTCTGTTCCACACAAAGCAGATGAGGTGAGTTTGAGTATTTTAGAAACCTTCTGGGGTTTTCTCACACACAGTTTCTCGAGCTACACATGGAGCTCCAGAGCTGCCAGTGATCCAGACCCCCTCTCCCTTCCTGACTCATCCTGGTGCCCCGCTTCCGTCGCATTGAGGCCGCATGTGGTGACTGGGGACGGTGCACCTTTACCATAAAATGTCTTTGTCACCATAAAGAGTCCTTGTCTCTGATGACTTGTGACTGCATCATTCAATAGTTTAGGATTTAAATTCCTGAACAGTTTTGTACCTGAGCCTCCAATAACGAAACTCGACTTCATATCAACTTAAACACATCTGTTATACTGAACTTCCAACTGCCTAACACACAGTATGACTGCACAACAATTCCTGCTATCTGTTGTTACCCAATTGAGGATGGGTTCCCTGTTGAGTCTGGTTCCTCTCAAGATTTCCTCTTATTACCATCTCAGGAAATTTTTCCTTGCCTCCGTTGTCCTCTGCTTGCTCATCAGCAACACAGATTTTCTCACTTTTCATACTAATTTCACAGATTTTCTTTTGATTCTGTAAAGCTTCTTTACGACAATGACATTGTTAAAAGCGCCATATAAATAAAACTGAATTGAATTGAACGGGTGCAAGAAACAAAAATAGATGGATGCATGGATACATTACTGCTCAATGTAAACACTGAATAGAACACAGAGGCATTATGGCTGCTCATTCGGACAATGCATTTACACATTGTTTGTGTGTGTGTCCTGTAGCTGTTAGCAGTAGTCTCAGAGCTTCAGGGTCTGAACATTCTGGTTCTGGGAAGAAAACACATGCAGCAGCCGTCACGAAACTGGAATAGACACGATATGAACCAGATCAAACAGAAAGCACACTGCTTTTTCACCGAGAACATGTAAGTGACACACACAAACACTTCAATACACATGTGCTCACAATACATTGCTGATATGTATCCACATCCAATAGATAGGTTATAGAAAACAACAACAGGCCAGAGTGTACAGTATATGTAATGTACAATAGCAGATTCTAGATCTTCCTGGTAATACATTTTTTAAAATGAGAGCTGTGATGTCACATAGTAACCATGCCCTGGCTGTTTCTCAGCTCAGAGGATGACCCATTTCTGCTCTATGCCGCATTGCACTCTGGGAACCACTGTAATTTTGTGAGCCGGGACCTAATGAGGGATCACAAGGCATGTCTCCCGGACAGCGCCACACGACGCCTCTTCTTTAAGTGGCAGCGTGGACATCAGTTAGTGTTCAGCAGCTTCATCCCAGGAAAAAGGATTCGTTTTCAGGTGAGTACACAGACAGAGAAATTAAGCCGTCTTTATCCCTGCAGGTGTGTCTAGATTTTTTATCCTTTTTTTTTTTTTTCAGAGGACATCCGTCTACGATACGATCGTCCAGAGCTGTGGAAAGACATGGCACATACCCTATGACAAGGATGGGCAAGAGAGGAGCACGTATGAAGTTCCACAGACGTGGCTGTGTCTCAGTAATGATGTGTAAAATGTGTATAGAGAATACCGATTAAGAAATAAAGAAATTTTAAATTGCCAGTTAATGTGGTGTTGGTGTAACTAATAACTTTGATGATATTAAAGCTAATAAACCGCAAAAAACAAAGATTGTGGAGGAAATAAACAGGATGGGGTTCTGTGTGATCAAAAGTTCAATTATAATATATATTAAACAATAATATTATATTACATTATATTATACAATAATATTATATTAGTGGCTCAGTGGTCGGTTTCTCTCCTGCCATACAGAATGTATGTGGCGACCCCTCGACAGGAGCACCTGAAAGACTAAACAAAAACAACATATATGGATTATTTACACATGGCTCCGCCCGTGTGCAGATCCTGAGACTTGTGTGCTACCATTACCTGCAAAAGGAGTGTGCAGTCAATTTGTTGCCTCTCCTCACGCTGCTCCAATGCCTCGGCAGCCCTTAATTCTGCCTGTCGTATGCGTTATAGCTGTAGACGCTCTGCAGTCTGATCCGAGGTTTCAGTAGCAATGAGGCATAATGTACCTGTTTTTGTTGTAAATGAAGCTGCCTGCTGTTACAGCAGGTGAGGAACACCTGTGACATGTTCACAATTTGACATAAAAGTTGATGATGCTGTCTACAGCCTTCAAGTATGGCTGATTGGTTCCGTCTGCATACACAATGAATATACTGTACATCCATTGTTTCTTATTTGCAGGATCGGTTGCCTGCACAACACCTGATTATAACTGAGCACTTGAGGGGTAAAGGACCTTGCTCAAGGGACAACAGAGGCGACCCAACGGTGTCAACATCAGCAGTTCAACAATTTAACCACAGAGCCATCCCTGCCCCCACTTTAGATTAGTATAAACTGCATACACAAACGCACAAACACTCACACATTTGGTTTAGGCTCATGGGCGCCTAAAAACTAAATGGATGAATGTAACGTAATATAGTTAATGTTTTGTGCATGTTTTTACTATACACACTACAGTTTCAGTGATTTTTATTCTTTTCCATCAAAAAATGGAGCAAACATTTGACCATTTCACAATATAGATATGAATTCGATTTGATATTTGACATTATATTCATTCCAAAAACTTGTCTCGTCAGACTGTCCCGTAACCCGGATATATATCGGTCATCTTAAAATTTTGCCGCAAGTATTTCCGGGGTTGTAAAACACTTCACGCTAATAGATGTTGTGCTTTTTTTTTTTATCCTACCCGAATTCCCGTTAGATCACGCCTCCTTGTCAGCATTGGCTCCTTGTGTTGGCTTTTCATGAGGTGTGATTAGATGCTCAGAACGCTTGTACGACTATTAGCCAATCATATCAGAGGAGGCGGGTCTACCAGAATACGGGTAGGGACTGACAAAAGTTGCTAAATTAAAGAATACCCGGCTCTGGAGTTTGTGGGTTTATCTTAATAAATAAATCGTAATGTCTCGGGGTTCGAGTGCGGGCTTTGACCGCCACATCACCATCTTTTCTCCGGAGGGCAGGCTCTATCAAGTCGGTAAGTGATTGTGTTAGCGAACAGTGTGGTGAAGAAAGCGAAAGTGTGTAAATGCTCAGTCATGGAGAGCAGCACTAGCATTAGCTTAGCGTTAAATGTGCCCTGTGTAGTGTTTAAAATTGTTATTAATTTCGTGTCAGTGCTTGGAAAGATGTGTACAATTTAATAGAATGAAATTAGATAAAGTGGAGAAACATGAATTTAGTTATTAAAGTTATTATTAAAGGATGGAGAAGCTAGCTCAGTTAGCTGTAATTGCTAACACAGACTGAGCTGAGCACTGGAGCTACATTTGTTTTTATACATAGGTTTTTATTATTATTATTAATATTGCACATTAGTAGTCATTAATATGAAAAGCATCATTATTTGTGTGTAAAATTGATGTAGTAACGAGCCATTAGTGTTTATGTGCACTTCTGTATCCAGAGGCAGTTCTTATTGCTGCTTTTCCTCTATGTAGACAATAGTGCAATGACAATAATGAATTTTTTTTACACAATATTGATTTCTCTCCCCCCCTTACAGAGTATGCATTCAAGGCCATTAATCAGGGAGGACTGACCTCGGTAGCAGTGCGAGGGAAAGACTGCGCCATTGTCGTCACTCAGAAAAAAGTTCCCGTAAGACATTGTAACAAAACACACATTAGTTTTTTTTTTTTCTCTCGTTCTCTTCAGAATGTCACAGACACACAACGGTGCACATTTGTCAGTATAATCAAGCAATATCGCATGATGATGATATTGCTTTTATACATTTCATTATATAGCGCATTTAACAATGGTCATTGTCACAAAGCAGATTTACAGAATCAAAAGACAATTAGGGAAATGAATTTGAAAAGTGTGAGGAAATGTGTATAAAATTTAAATGATCAGATAGTCCCCGATGAGCAAGTCAAGGACGACGGTGGCAAGAAAAAACTCCATGAGATGGCAATGGGAAGAACCAGACTCATCAGGGAACCCATCCTCATTTCGGTGTTATCGGACAGATTCAACAGTTTCACATACACCACTTATTGTTAACAAATTATGATTTGTTTGTTTATTTTTATTTAAGTAGTTACCAAAACATCGTCTTCTGTGCCCGCTGCAACGAACTAACGCAACTGCCAGATCTGGCGACCGACAGTTAGTGTAATTAACAGAGTGTTGTGTAAAAAAAAAAAAATCCATTATTGTAGTTTTTAATTTTTATCTGTATTTTGTAGCCAAAATATGAAGAGAATAAACCATGGAGGTGCTGGACAGTTTATCTTTATATTTCCACTTATTCCACTTTAGAATATCCACTTTAGAAGATTAGCTCCGTTAAATTCTGGGTTATGTGGTTAAGTGCTAACTGGAAAGCTAGTGCACTATGTAGGGTGTAGAATCACTATGTAGGGTGTAGAATCACAAAACGATTTGGGATTCAGCCTTGTGTTAGGAGCTAGTTAGCTTTGTAGCCGTAAATGAAAGAACAAGAATGCTTCAAACGCTATTTAGAACGGTTTAGAAGACATTTTTAAGGAGACAGCGTGTCGTCCATTAAGTAATCAGATGTGTTTTCTTGCTGAAAGTGCTTCTGTGACCCATGCTGACAGTTAGTGTATTAAAAAAGCAGTCACTTGGATAGTTTTTTTTTTTTTTTTTTTTTAGTAGTTGAAATTGACTCATGATCTGACTCTGATCTGATTCTCATCACTAATCTCCAGGACTCAGCGCTTTTTCTTCCTTTTTACTGTCTTCAGGATAAACTATTGGACTCCTCCACTGTTACGCATTTATTCAGAATAACAGAGAACATCGGCTGCGTGATGACGGGCATGACAGGTGTGAGCACTTTACTACTAAGAACAGGATGTAATTTCTTACACTAACTGTTCACAGCATTAAATCTAACTGTGTGTGTGTGTGTGTGTGTGTGTGTGTGTGTGTGTGTGTGTGTGTGTGTGTAGCTGACAGCAGGTCACAAGTACAAAGAGCTCGTTACGAAGCCGCTAACTGGATGTATAAGTACGGATACGAGATCCCGGTGGACATGCTGTGTAAGAGGATTGCAGATATCTCTCAGGTGTACACTCAGAACGCAGAGATGAGGCCGCTCGGCTGCTGTAAGTTACACCAGACATGGGTACACATCGCTACGCTGAATGTCATGCAGTAAATCAGACTTTTTTTGTCAGCTTGGTTTTGTGTTTAGAGTGCAGGAACTTTTGCCCCATGAGTAAGAGTGACATAAGTTTGGCTAACTGGAGCTTTTTCTGCGGTGTGTCAGGTATGATTGTGGTGGGCGTGGATGAGGAGTGTGGGCCACAGGTCTATAAGTGCGACCCGGCAGGTTACTACTGCGGATTTAAAGCCACGGCCGCAGGCGTGAAGCAGACCGAGGCCACCAGCTTCCTGGAAAAAAAGATCAAGAAGAAATTAGATTGGACCTTTGAGCAGACCATTGAGGTAACGACGTCTTTCAAACAGAGTCTTGCATATTTATTTTTTACCTACAAAATTAAAATGCATAAAAAGTGCTTTATATATAATTATAAAAATTATTTTCATTGGGACAGACTGCAATCAGCTGTCTGTCTACAGTCCTGTCTATCGACTTCAAACCTTCAGAGCTGGAAGTAGGCGTGGTCACTACAGAAGAACCCAGGTTCAGGTAAGTCAAACCGGATCCGCCCAAAAAGATACCAAACGTTACATTAGTTCCTGGTGTTCACAATCGGGTTACGCAGATTTTCAGAGCTTTACCTATGTGAGGTTCTCAACTTCGAGTAGACACATCTGTGATCAAATAAATCACTTTAGTTTAATAGATAGATATACAGAACTATTTAAAAGTTTTGATAGATTTTTTACATTCTAGAACAATACTGGATTTTTTCAAAACTATGAATTAATGTGTATGGCATTAGGGAATTGGGAACCACCGACAGCAGCAAAGGAGACGTTCATTTAGAGTTACCAGTCTCAGAAATCACCAATTAACAAAGCACCTCGGATTAGAGCTGTTATGAATGCTTTACAGAGCATAAGTAATCGATACATCTCTATCAACTGTCCAAAGGACAGGCCTGCAGCATTTTTTTACAGTGTAGAAATAAATAATAGGCTAAGGCTGTGAGGGTAGAAGATATGTCCAAACTTCTGACTGGTGCCTTATGAAGTTTGAAGGGGTGTCCAAACCTTTGACTGTTAGTCTGGCATTTCATCAGTGCACAAACAGCGCTCACTGTAGAGATCACATGTTAAATTGAAGTTACTTAGGCACACGTAAGCTCAGTGTGACCACGCTCTTAGTGCACTAGTGAGTTAAATCTAAGTAAACAAGTGCTATATATGTCTGCGTGTATAAACCCTGCATGTATGCATGCTCAAACGTTGCATAAGAGACGATCGTGAAAACAGGGATGCATTAATTTGTTGTGTTGTATTTTTAATTGTGTTATTTCCATCACAGGATCCTGTCTCAGTCTGAGATCGATGCCCATCTGGTGGCTCTGTCTGAGCGCGACTGAGAACCAAGACGTCAAGTTTGTAAGAAGCACTACGTCACACCGACGGTATTCAGGTCGCACTCTGCCCCGCCTTCTGCTGTTTATTTTGCTTTTTCCTGCAACACCTCAATAAAACACATCTGTTTTGACAATCTCTTATTCCTGATTTTCTTTTCTTAAGAAGTAAAGAGAATATTTAACATGTTTCTTAAACTAGGAATAAACCTTCCCAGTGTCTGCATTATTTTACTCGTTAAGCGTTTTATGAAAATTGTCGCTTCCTGGTCGTGTTCTGAGGAGTGGGTTATTGCAGCACCCTACGACTTCCTGTGCGAGTTTCCTCACCGCTGTCCTGTAAACACACTGTACAGAGAAGGTTCTTCTCTCCGGCCTGCTGTCACTGAAATGCGGTTCGAGACAAGGAACCCTGAGGTTGACATTAACGGTCTGGTTTAGGACGACATCTGAGCATCAAGATGTGTGTTCCATCACGGAGTCTGTGTGCTTATCACTCACTCTGCATCTGCATATATTTTCCTGTGCTGTGTGGAACACTTCACTTTCCTCTTACAGCAGCATTCAACAAGCCGTCTGTCTCTCTAGCTGTCTGTCCCTCTACCTATCTGACTGTAAAATGTATCAGTCAGTATCTCTGTGTATCTCTGCTAGTCTGCACTAGGCCCAGATGGTTTCATAGAGTTATTGTGATAAAATATTTACAGAAATGTCCTAAAATCAACTCAGTTACTGTACTCTAAAACAGTGTTAAAACAAGACAATTAATTTAAATGTAATAAAAAGCCCACATTTAAAAATAAAAATGATCAGAAACATGAAATAAATTTTTACTTCAAATGCCAAGCAGAGCATGAAAAGAAAAGGAAAGATCATCTTATGCACATTACTTAATCAGTACTGAGCAAAGCTCTTAGGCACACGCAGAAGAGATGATCATGAAGCAAGAATGTCTATCTTGCTAAATCATGAATTATTAGATTTTTATTATTATTATTATAAACGCATTTTAGAAAGCTGTGCTAAATTTCACTCGTCACCCATGCCTGATTACTGCCAGACCTGTTGAATCAAGAAATCACTGAACTAGAACCTATAGATCAATAGAAGGTCAGTATTTGCAGTTTCAAAGGGAAATTAGCTCTCAAGTTTTATTAAGCATTCTGTAGAACCACCCATAGTACACCTGAGGAATTTGACTGTTGCACCTGCTCCTTTTTTGCATGCAGCTTCCCAGCAGCTTCCTTTTTTTTTTTTTTTTTTTTTTCATCAGAGTGGTCACTTACATAATGTGCTACTTTCTTTTCTGACAGACCTTTTTTTTAGTGACTTTTCATTTTGTGGTGGAAAACTGAATATTCAGAAATGTTTTGTATTATTGCAATAATAAACAAATACATAAATAACCATATTAAAAAATGCATAGGAAGGTTTATACTAAAAAACGGTACTGTAACTCCAGACAGGGAGGGCCAGAAAAACTTTGCCACCTTTGGTAAAGAAAATCATAAAGATTATTATGGTTTTGTTCATTTTTATGCTTAAATGTTGCATTGGATTTCCTAGAAAGCTTCCTTATATCTTTAGAAAGGGTGCCAGTAGTTATATTCAGATCTGAGCATGTAGCTATTTTTTTTTCTCTTCCTCTTCTTTAAAAATTCTTCAAATTGTTACACTTAGCTTCCTAATAACGTTCTTCAACACCTTCTGAAAAAAAGAAAATCCTCTTGTAGAGTTCTACATAGATATGTCTGGGCAGAGTGACCAGCAGAGACCAGGAAAGCTTTTAGATCCTGTATCTGTCTGTCTGTCTCAGTCAGGATTTACATGAGTGTTCTCACACTCAAGTTTGTTGAGTGCTTCCCTTGAAATGTAAATGAAACGTGCCTGACACGTCCCCTCTGATTTTCTTTCCCCCCCGTATTTGCATAGAGATGACGTTTCGCACCCGGGGTTAATAAATGAAATACGATAAATCCCCGGAAAAAAAAAGTTAAACCAAGTGAGAAAAAGATAGATAGAGAGAGATAGATGGAGAGAAAGAGAGGTGGTTTTTCCAGCTGACGTTTCTCGGATGAAGCTGAATCATCTGAGATTCTTGCACTTGTGTGTGTGTGTGTGTGTGTGTGTGTGTGTGTGCGCGAGTGCACTCCAGAGGGAGAGTTCTGACTCTATGATTTGCATGAGTGTGTAAGTTTTCTCAGGAGAGTGACGCTCGAGTCTGAGACGCAGGTACAGCCCCGTGCCATCTCTCAGGTTTGTATTTAAATCACTGAAACCACACGCGTCACCTTTCCGTCTGCGTTTACTGTAAAGGGAAGTTTAAAGCATGCAGAGGTCACACTCGGTAGGCTCGCAACACTCACATTAACAACAAAATCAGTGTGGAGTGAGAATGTCAGCTAACACTACATGTTTACACTTTACTGCAGTCTCACTCGAAAAGAGAAGTGTGAAATTAAACCATCGTAACGAACGACTGTTATTGAACTCTTTTTAACTCCAGCGCGCTCTGGTTTTGATAAAATCACTTTCTAAGACGTCATTGTTTCTATAGTAACAGCTCATTCACAGGGACATGTACGACAGATGATAAACAGATTTTATATAGGTGTAATCGATGGTACGGTGATGTTTTCTGTAACATTAGTTGAAGGAGGGCAGCACGGTGGCCTTGCACCACCCGGGGTTGAGGGTTCGATTCCTTGCGTTTAATGTGTGTGTCTTGTGATGGATTGGCAGCCCATGCAGGGTCCTGGGTGTCCATGGTGTACCCCACTTATTCCCGCAGGTCCCCTGGGACAGGCTCCAGGCCTTCTACGACATTGTACAGGATAAGCGGTATAGAGAATGAGTGAGGGTGAGTCAGTAGTGTAAGGAGTCTCCAGTGTGAGTTTCGTAACAGAGTTAAAGCAGTAATTTAAAGTTTTCCCTCCATCTTCAAATCAGAGTTTATTCTTATTATTACAATGAACTTTTTTTGGGGGGGGGGGGGGGGTGTTAAGAGTGGGAATAAAGACCGTCAGGTCAAATCAAGTGACAACATGAACTAAGCTGTTACTTCTAAAAAGTATTCAATGTCTTTAAACGATTCTTTTAAACAGAAATCTGGTCTTAAATTTGTAGTACTGCAGAGTTTCCTGTTTTTTTTTTCTTTCCTCTTCTTCTTCAAAATCTACTTAATAATACATGTTTTAAAATAAAACAGTCCATTTTAAAATGTATTAACAAATCAAAAGCTCTTTAATTGAAGCAAATGTGCATTAGCGATGAGGCCAAGCGATTAATATGAAGCCTGTGTTAAAACGTTTTTACTCTTTCAAGCACTTCTTTCATGAACAAATCTCAAAAGTGGCTCAAAATAATAATCAAATTTCTAATTGTTCACAATCTAACTTAATCTGATGTAATCATATTGTTATAAGCCTGTCTGTCAGCCAAAAAAATAAGTATTGACACCCTTTAAATAATATATTTCTCTTAACGCTGCTTGGACAGAGAGAGGCATAAATGTTGAGTCTAGGGCACGCCTCTGCTAGTCATGCTAGCAGTAAAAATAAAACAAGTCATGCTAACCATGCAAAAGGGCTACAATCAGCCATTCTGCGGTCTAGAGCTCTTACCCAACAGTCATGTCAAACCATCACAATGAAATGAGTTTAAAAATATTCCTTGTTCTTTAGCCTTGTAAATACAGTGTTGTGTTTTAAGCTAGCTAAACATAAAGAGTTAAAAAGCTAGCTATAAGATTGATACTTAGCTCCTGTGTAATATAAAACGGAAAAAGAAAGGAAAATTTTTTAAAACACTACAATCTTTTACTGATTTTATAAAACAGTTAAAACTTTCGCTTTAGCCATTTATTTTCTTATATCTTACTAGTGCACACTTTATTTTATATTGTATGGTTCTTTCACTCATTATTAGTGTTTATTTCATTCTCATTATTGCACTATTTTGATGATTTATTGCTGATATGTTGGGTAAATCGCCCTGAGCTCCATAAATAAACGCAAAGTGTAAGAGAAATCATTTAAACATGTTGATGAGTCGTCACTGTTACTGCGTACATTCCGGGCTCGCGTATTCCACCATAACGTGCCATTTTCCTCTTTTGTTTTCCACTCTGACGCTAATCAGGCCTCAGTTTAGCATGCAGGCTAAATCTGCTGAGTATCAGAACAGCGTATTTAGCTTTTATAGCAGAGGCTGAAAACTATATAAAGGCACCACAGTGGGAAAACATGGCGTCACTCATCACGTTCAGATTCACAGAACAGAGCAGAGTGTTTTTTTTTTTTCACGAAGTGTCTCATATCTGGAATTTCGGCAGGCCGGATGACTCGGATGGGGAATTTTTAGCGTTGCCAATCTTGAGTGTTTCATCCCCCACAGGAAATTCCAGCCTTTCTCAGCTGATTGAAGCCCAAGTGTGTGTGCATGCACGCACGCACACACACACACTCTTCTCCACAGCCATAAAAAACACACACACACAAAAATGCCAGACTAGCTCCAGTTCCCC
>JAAGKR010000511.1:21168-59472 GCA_011419295.1 Clarias macrocephalus | reverse complement strand
TTGCTCCCTTTACCCCCCCCCCCCCCCCCCCCCCATTACCCTCCATCACACACTCCATAAAGAGAAGAAAGAGGAACAACACACTGCACAATTAGGGGGTTTTAATTTAACAGAAATGTTTTGGAATTTCCAAAACAATAAAACAGGATACACATCTGTACAAATTTACACATATAAAAATAACTCTGTCAATAAACATTATATTACAGTTGAATACAACAGCACTGCAGGAGTGGAGCTTCAGTCCAGACACCAGGCATGTGCCCATTATCAGTTATACGATACGCCATTAACGTATCTAACACACTGTATCGTCCCAGCTGTCCTCCACTTGTCCGTGTTTTGGATCTGTATACGCCGGAAGGCATACGCACCCTTCGTGATGTTATCGTAAACCGCGATATGTTGTTAGAGAATTATGATGCTGAAACCCGGTATCGGAGAACGTCGAAGCAGGACATCTGCTTTCTTCTTACGTTTTCCTGTTTGTTTACGACTCATCTTATCTTCCTGCACGTTTCCTCTCGGCGTCCGTGGCCTTCGGCCTGCATGTTCCCGGCTCAGGGTCACGTTTATCTCGGTATGTCCTCCTGTAGCCTTTCATCCCGCGTGTCCTCACGCAGAACTGGATGTTATTTTTTTTTTTTTAAACAGTTTTCAACTCTCTGAACCTCCGAACCACTCCTCTACTGCCCCATCACTTTAATGTCATCATACTGCAGAAAGGAGGAGAACAGAAGTTAGGACCAGGGACAGTGATAAAACATAAAGGACATGGTGGCTGTGGTTGTTTGTGTCCATTAATTAAAGATGATATGGTGGCTGCCTGATCTGCCAAGTAACTGTGTACTGTAGTTTACAGAATAGTAGGGCCACCGTAAATCCCTTAATATGCTCATGCAAAAATTTATTAGAACAAAAATGCATCACTTTACTGCAAACTTCTAAACAAAGGCACTACTGGTGATGTGAATATGGACTGAAAAACACACACACCTCATCATCAGAATACAGCTCACTGCTGTCGTAGTCGCATTCGTCCTCACTGTCTTCACTCTCGCTCTCAGGCAGTTCACGCAGGTCCTGATCCGTCACGTCGTGCAGCGCTCTCTGGATGGCGCCGTTCTGCCGTCCGTGCGTGAGGTGATACGCGGAGTGGCCGCCATACGTCAGGCTGTTCACGTCAGCGCCTTTGCTGATCAGGAGTTTCACAAGCTCGAGGTTCTGCAGGTCCACGGCTAAGTGGAGAGCCGTCCTGCCGTTACACTGTTCCTGAGAACGCAAAAGATATGAAACAGGTTTATTTATTAATATTTACAGTTTGTGATTTTTTTTGTTGGTCTAGCACACTGGTCCGCATTTTAATCTTGAGAGATTATTATTACTATTATTTTTTATTATTACCTGTTCATTGATATCTGCTCCAAAATAGATGAGGCTCTCCACCAATGAGAGGAAACCATGCACAGCCACCACGTGTAAGCATTTCTGACCTGAAGAAAAACAAAATGGCATTTCTCACTCAAAGGAATATTTTCACACAATATTAAGCGAGTCACGTTTGATCTCATTAATGCATTACTGTTAGGACCTAGAAAGCTAGATGCTTTGATCATCGTGAGGACGGAGCTCACCACTGTAGTTGGGTGTCTGCAGGATGGAGGGCAGGTACTCCAAGCAGTGTTGCGTGAGGAGCCCGAAACACTGGAGAGACCCTGTCCTGCAGGCGATATGCAGAGCAGTGTTGCCGTTATTGTCCACCAACGTGGGGTCACAGCCGGCCTTCAGGAGACGATCCACCACCAGAGGCTGCTCTGTGATCACGGCCAAGTGCAGCGCCGTCTGTGGAAAGATCCCGATTACGTTATTGCATTTTTTTCAACTTAAAAAAAAAAAGAAAAGAAAAAAACAGAGCATGCTTTTGGGTGTTGTACCTGTCTCTGGTAGTTCTGTTTGTTCAGGAACGGGTGCTTGATGGACATTTCAATCATTTTTATTGCCATGTCTTGGGCTTCATGAATGACAGCCAGATGCAAATACCTGTGATAAAGAAAATAAGGAACAATTAGTCAGGACGAAAATGGAACCAAACGTTGTACACTCAGGCTGCTGCACACGGCTCACTGGGGAAAAACAAGCAGTGACTTTTTTTTTTTTTTTCTACAGGCAGTGGTGTTTTTCCTAGAAGGGCCTTACTGGCAGACAGCCCGGGACTTTCCACACACACTCACGCGCGCACACACACACACAGTCTCTCTCTCTCTCACACACACACACACACACACACACACACACACACAACTGCACAAAGCCAAAGTGCAAAACACAGTACAGTGAACAATCCTCCCTGCAGAGCATGTGTGTGCAACTAACTAAACCGAAACATATAACATGCATGTATTTTATCTGTATATTACATCATACACCGTGGTGTTACATAATGCAATAAACACCAAGGTATTTGAACAGACTGAACACTGCTTCACAGCAGAAATATCAACACTCTGCACTGAATTAACCCTTAATGTGCACTTGGTTGGCACTCAGGCGTGCTGAATGAACACCAAGGCTGTTTATTTAACACTTTACACTTTGCATGAATTCACCTGCTGCGGTATTTAATCCAATACTCAGTTCAGTACTGAATTGCACACTGACTGCACATTTTGTGTTACTGCGCTATGTGTGTGCACACAGAGGTGACATTCACAATGGAAATAATACAAAGTTATTTAAAAATTAAACACTAAAAAAAAACAGCAACATAGGAATTAGGAGTTAAAGCTCCGACTGTGTGCGCGTGTATGTGAGTAAATCCACACAAGATGAAAGCTTTTTACAGTAACCCTTTAACACTGAATACCCTCTAGCACCCGCGTAAACACCGCATGCGCGTGTAAATTCCACGTTTTCACGTATTTCATCAGCTTTAATCCCACACACTACTACTACTACTGCTGCTGCTGCGTCTGTTGATTGCGCTGTGCGCGCGCGGTCATCCGTTCTCCGTTTTAGCGAACAGCCGGGAGTTAAAGCGCAGAAACAACAACCAAAAAAAAAAAAAAAAATTAAAGGGTCACCACGCACGTGTCTCCGTCTTCCGTGATGACTTTCATCCAATGCTCCTCGTGCGGGTCGTGAACGCTCAGGCTGTCCATTCTGGTGATCACGGGCTCCAGGCGCGCGCTGCTGCAAGAAGCCTCCGTGTCGTCCTCGCGCAGGGAGTCCTCGCGCAGCGAGTCCAGGCCGCTGTCCAGCCGCTCGTCCATCACAGTTCCCGCCTTGTGCGCCTTGTGCCCTTCCGAACCATAATCCATCGCGTTCGCGGTCCGATAAAGAGCCATTATTGGTTCAGTATACAAGTGAGGACGTGAGTGTGAAGTGTGTGTGAAGTGATCTGATCTGAGCTGATCCGCTCGGGTGGAGGAGTGTTTAACCTCCGCGTGCAGCAGAGGAGGAGCTCCAGGTCCGGGTGGGGGATTTCCAGCACTGTAGAGAATTTATTCATGGCCTTGTTTCATTCCTGTAAGAAACTCCTCCTCCCCTAGCGCACTTCCCCTTGGTTAGGGAACAAAATGGAGAGACAAAATTACTGGATGTAGTGCACAGCGGCTTATGATGGTTAGCACTGTTGCCTTGCACATTTAGGGTCGATGGTTCGATTCCCGTCTTGAGGTCTGTGTGTGAGGAGTTTGCATGTTCTCCCCATGGTCTTGGTAGGTTTCCTTCGAAGACTCCGGTTTCCTCCCACAGTCCAAAGACATGCAGATTAGGCTAATTGGTGTTCCCAGATAGCCCCATAGTGTGTGAATGAGCATATGTGTGTGTATATGTGCAAAGAAAATGGCACATTGTTTGCCCATGCCCTAAGTATCCTGGGTTAGGCTCCAGGCATCCGACAATCCTGTATACATATAACGCAATATAAATGAAGAGTGAGTGATTTGGATAAATGTTATGTTACATTACCAGAAATGTGCATCCAGGTTCAACACTGTACAACACAATTAAGTTCAGCCTTAATTCATCACATATAAATTACTGTACATAGAAATTCTTTATTATTTGCCTATCCAGCTTCATTAGTAGGTGGTGGTCAGAGTGCAGGGTCAGCTATTATACGGCGCTGGAGCGGACAGAGTTGAGGGCCTTGCTCAAGGGCCTAACAGTGGCAACCTAGCAGAGCTCAGGCTCGAACCTTCAGATCAGTAACTCAGCACCTTAACACACTGAGCCACCACATTCCCATACTGGGAGTCAAACTGGTAAAAACCAGGAATCCTTCTGACTGTGTAGACATTGAACAGTGTTGCATACACATAACAGCGCAGATTTGATTTTTTTCATGTAATGTTTTGTTAAACACTGACGTGAGTTTCTAAATCCGAAACATCAAGTGCTAGAGTCACATTTAATGTTGTGTTAACTGGGGGAGGAAATGACGTGTCTGTGAGCTTATGTATGTGGAAGAGGGCAGATAGGACTTTCCTCTGAGTTTGTTACTGCACTCTGTGAGTCATCACAAGCTACTGGTTGGAAAGTTTTGTTTGGTGAAAACATTTAATAAAATTCAAATCTGTGTCAGAATACCATCTGCATCAAGGGTGTAAATGCAATCCTGGATTTAAAAGGAAAAATATATATATATTTTTAAAATAGGCAAAAAGAACTATCAGAAGGTGTTGTTGTGATTTCCAAAATGGCATTCCCTATTCCCTACGAATGTGAAAGTGCATTATGGTTATTTCCTACCAGGTAGTACACCACATTTCTCCATGTACCTACAGCAATGCATTGTGGGATTTCCTAAGTGGATATTCCTTTTTGAACATGAGTACATTTATTTGCAAGTTTTTTTTTCCAAACTCCCCAAATTGTGTACTAACTAATGTTTATTGCAGATTAAGCGGGTTATATTATAACCGTAAACATGATTATTCAAATGGTGCATAGTTAAAAACCTCTTGGTTGAGTTTGCACTGTATTCCTCTGAGCTTGTGAAATTGAGCTAGTTTATTCTGCAGTTAAGAATCTAGCTAACTAATACTAATAGCTAGCTGGTGCTTTAATTATACAACATATACATCATTTACAGGAAATCTAACCATGATGCCTCATGTATGTTGTTATTTGTATTTCAAAAAGATCAGCTCTATATGACTTCTCTGCTGAGTTTGAGTGCTGCAGCTGATGCATGTTGCTTCTGCAGGATAGAAAGCACTTCCTGGTTTAAGGGCAACATCGGTGGGAACGTTACTCTAACAGCATCCTGGGAGTTTTGAGAAATTTTTGTCTCTTCATCACAGCAGGCTCTGCACCCTGAGAGCTGCTAATTCTGCAATCAGAGAAAAAAAAACATTCCCCAAAATCCACAAGGCTTGGGAAATAATGTCTTAAACGCCTGGGCTTGCGACAGAGCATGATGCAAAACTTTCTAAGAAAAGGAAGATGTTCATGTTTAGGCGGCATATGTGCAGCACTGTGCAAACTGCCGAGACACAAAGCTTGACCAAGAAAACAAAACATAACTGTATTGTTTAAATCAACGCTTACACAATGGCTGCGGGAGGAGACGGAGGCTGGAGTGAAGTGCGGATTTTCCCCAGAGCCAAGTCTGTTTAACAAACTGCACTAATCCTGCAGTGTGGGAAACTCCGCAGTGTGTGTGTGTGTGTGTTTGTGTGTGTGTGTGTTTGTGTGTGGTTGAGCATGTGTTAATAGTGGATTGTTTCTAAGGAAACTCAAGGGAGCCGTTTGCACAAGTACAACAGTTAGACAGCAGTGTGTGTGTACACACTGGGGCAAATCTTCCAAAACACACACACACACACACACATAACTTTAATACGTTTACAACATCTGAGATATTTGCTCTGGAAAATTTCATCTGCAGCAGACACACAAACAGTTACAAAACAGATCTGATGCTTCCCTAAAATAAAAACAGACCTCAAACGTGTGAAAATCCGTCGCACACAGAGTAACACCACAACAATGATGGTGCAGAACTAAAGTAAAAAAAGATATCATGATGTCTTAAATAAAAAAACTTTTTATAAAGGCACAGTATCCTTTAAAAAATGTTTGTATGTCTGAAGGATAATTTGACAAACGTACAGTAACCAGTCTTAGCACATACGATGCGTAGCTACTGCAGGTAGGAAAGATAATTAAGTTGGTTGTGTGAGTATCCTTCCACATTTGAGTTAATTATTATAATTCATTTTAATATTAATTGTTTTAGAAAATAATACATCTGCCGACAGTGTTGTCAAAGAGGTTAAGCGTTTTTCAGTGCTAGCAACCTTTTTGCTAAAGTTAGCAAAGAGCTGAATTACGGCTTGTAGTTGGAGTTCGTTTGCTTTGTTTCGTTTGTCAGTTCAGAGTTAAGTGTTCAGACTGAGATGTTAGCAGTGCATAGGGAGAACAAAATTAGAGTTAGCTCCGGCACCCTGTCCAGGGTGTACCACGCCTCGTGCCCTAAGCCTCCTGGGATTGGCTCCAGGCCGCCCGCGACCCTGAATACAGGATAATGCGCTATAGACGATGAGTGAGTGAGTGAGTGTGTTAGCTCCACTCGCGAGTCGCTCAGATTAGCATTGAATTGTTCTGATATTTCAAACAGTTTCATCGATTCCGCTGCAGTTTTTTTCTTATTTACATTCTGTTTGGTTTTCCTTCTCCCTGGTTAGGATGTTATAGTGGAAATAAAGTTATCAACTCACGGCTAAGCAAAAACCCAGGCGTGTGTAAAAACAAGAAAGGGAAAAAAACTGCACAAAAGCATTGCACTACACACACACACACACACACACACACAGGTATCTGTTACTAACGATGGAGACTGCATGGTTTTAATGATTCTTTTTTCACACCCAACTGAAATCGTAATAAAAGATAAAAATCTGAAACACAGCAATAGCGTGTAGTAAACACTGCAGCATTCTGGGTGTACAAGTGTGTACTTGTAACATTGTAACTGCCATTCACAGAAATGAAAGTGCATTCTATTAGGAAGAGAAAACATGAACAAAACAAAAAAAAAAAACTAAATTAAAAACACAAAGTCATGAACAAGTTTGTTCCATGAGCACGGCGCTCGCCTGAGAAGAAGTCCCAAAGCCCTGGTTTTACATAACAGCACTTTGCACAGTTTGTGCAAAGGAAGTTGTGTCTCCGTTAATCTGATGCAGAGGGTTTTGTGTAAAAAGTCCTGGCTGTGTGGTACAGGACGTCCTGGGCTCACACATGAAATCCTGGAACTATAACGACAGAAAGTCTGGGCTTTGACCCATCTGCGTGTTTACAGCTCTGAGCGCTGGGGAAACTGTGGAATGACCAGTTTCTCAACTCTCTTCCTCTTTCTGTCAGGACACACATACACACACGCACACAATGCTTTGAGTTTGCGTCCTTAAAGCTTGTGGTTAGACTCTGCCCAAATCATGCAGTATTATTATTGATTCTACAGATGAAGTAAACATTTATGCTGCATAAACTCCATTTAAGAAGCTTTTAAGAAGCTAAATGCAGTCCATGTTCAAGATTGCGAATTCTGGTTAGTGTAACAATTTAAAATAGTCAGGTCTAACGCTAATGACAGTCTATCTTGTTTAGGTACAGCTAACGCAATGCACTTGATCTATCTAAGCTAACTAACATTCTGTAAGCTGTTGCCATCACAAGTTTCCCCTGCTCACAGTAGCTACAGTTACAATGTCTCATTACAATGGCAGATGGAAGTGGGTGGGATATATTAAGCAGAAGTTGTGTCTGAAGTTGTGTTGGAAGCAGAATGAGGTAAACGCAAGGATTTGAGTGACTGTGACAACGGCCATATTGTAATGGTTAGACAACTGGATCAGAGGAACTCCAAACCTGCAGGTCTTGTGCGGTTTTCCCAGATTGCATTGGTCAGGACATTGAAAAACTGGTCCAAGGAAGGAAAACTGGTGAATCTGCGACAGGGTCATGGGTGCTGAAGATTTACTGATGCACATGGGAAAAGAAGGCTGGTCTGTGTAGTCTGGTCCTATAGGAGCACTAATGTAATTCCCATAGAAAGATGTCAGAACACACAGTGCATCACTGTTTTGGGGGTAAAAGGGGGAACTACTCAATATTAGGTTACATAATGTTATGGCTGATCGGTGTTTATAAACCAACATGCAAGTAATAAACACACCCCTATTGATATTTATGATCAAATGTATGCACCAAATGTGTTGGCCTTATTATGCCTACTGTCAGTTTCATTCTCTTCAGACTGGAATAGACCCATCTTTATGCTTAGAAGTTAAAATTCCAGAGACCGAACCAGAGACACACGGCTAGGAATCTTTAGGGAATTCCCTCTTTCTTTAATGAACAAAGTTATAGTTTAGTTTAAGGAAAATGGTTAAACAGAGTCAATAACAGACGTTTAATAGAATAATAGGAGGCGTCTTCATGATGTTCACAGATCTATGGAGAAGAACAGTGCTCTCATTCAGTACCTGAGTGAGTGAGGTGAGTTGTTGTTCTTAACGCAAGGTGCTAATGATAATACATTTGTAGCTAAAACTCACTCATGTGTGTATATAGGGGAGTTCAAGTCAAACCGGGACTTTTGAATATTTCTCTATATAATCGCCTGCTACACTAAAGCACTTATCCCAGCATTTCACTAGTGAATTGACCAAGGTAGCAAGTTTTCTCAGGTCCTTCCAGGAACTCATTTAATGGCAGAAACAGCTGAAAATAGGCACAAGGACAGGAATGTATAAGGGTGGGTCAATAACTCACAGCCGAGCTCCTGTAATGTGCAAGTGGTGCAGTTAGCAGTATGTACTTGTGCATTGTGCTGAAGAAACAGAACACCTTTGGTGCCCAAAACCGGCCATTATTTTTCCGTTAAAGAAAAACTTTCTACCTTGATGATATCCATGCACTAGTGATAGGTGCAGGTAACAGATGTATAAGAGAGAGAGAGAGAGATGTAAAGCACTCTCCTGCTATGCTGATTCTCAGTCCTGATGTCCACCTCGGCTTTAATGCTAAGAACATCAGTATTGTCAATATGTCTGTGAGGCTGCATTCTACAGCTGATAGTTTTCACTATCCCTCTTCTGTAATCGTCTGGGTTTGTTTTAGTATTTATTTTAACGCTGACACGTGCAGTGAAGTTTGTATATTTACAGCTGAGTCAGAATGAGGTTACTGTACAGGTGAGCAATAAGAGAATCATGGATGGACTTTCCCGAAGGCTCTCTGCCTCGCCCCAATGTGACTCAGGATTATGTGACTAATTACATTCCTGTCCGATTCAGTTTCATGACAATACCACAGCAATGTTATGTCCAAACCCTTAGAGATCTGTCTGTAGCTTTTACTCAGTGGGCTCCGATCATCATCTGAAACCCGTAAAAGAGGAATTATGATTATTTTTGTGACTATATGGCTATAACACCATTTCTGCTCGGTCATTTGAAGAATTGAATAATACACAAAACGCATTAAAAGTGAATATATACATCCCGATTTCTTTTTTTCAAGAATTACATTTCCATTTCGGCATTAGACAGGCGTTGTTTTATATTTAGTAACGTATCGTGAAAAGGGAACATTTTGTCTCTAGCCACTCTTATAGACTTTTAAATTCGTGTCACTAATGTTGTTTAATGGATAAAGGATCAGTCCGAGAAAGCAAGCCGAGAAACCTGGCATTTCATTCCGGATCGTTTTACCGCAGCATTGTTCCACTTTTAGGAAACGTGCACAGAAAGGTCACTCAGAGTTGAACAAAGAAGAAAAAGAGGGATATCAAGAAATCTGTGTTTCTCAAAGCACGGCCTTTTTATTCCGAGGGAAAATACGCAGCATTGTTACTTGTGAATAGATGTTCAGAGTGTCAGGTGTGTCGCTCGAGGTTATCTGACTGCCCGGGTTTCCGTGTTCAGGTGTTTCAGGTGTTTCAGGTGTTTCTATGCACGAGGGGAATACCTCAGGCCTTCCAAATCACATGATTCTCAGAGGAGTGTTTGTGGAATGCACGTCCAATATTCAATGCACCTATAGTGATGCTTAAACACACACAAAGTTCAGAAGTGTAGTGACTGTTATATCAGACATGAGAAATAAACTCTAATATCTACACAGCTCTATATAACACCATTTCTATGAAAGCAACAAAAAGTACTAATCGTATGGTTCTGCCTTTTTCTGTAACTAATAAGGCGTGTCTCTCTGCGTTGTCCTCTGACATGACTGCCACTGATTGGCTGCAGAAATCTACAGTCTGGCTACTTGTTGATTGAACCTGGGACCTTTTGAACGGTAGGCCAATGCCTTAACGGCTGAGCTACCCCTGACCCTTTTTATGGCCTGTTGGTGGTGCTGTTGAGATCCCATTGCAGTATTCTGTAAGTACATAAACCAAGCCAATGAAATGCAGTAAGTATCTAACCAGAAATGCATAAGTCACCAATTTTCTCACTCACTCACTCACTCACATATCGACTTATCGACCCTGTGTACAGGGTCGCGGGGGGCCTGGAGCTTATCCTAGGAGACTTAGGGCACAAGGCGGGGTACACCCTGGATGGGGTGTTAATCCATCACAGGGCACACACACATACACACACTCAAACATTAACTCATCCACTATGAGCAATTTGGGAACTCCAATTCACCTAATCTGCATGTTTTTGGACTGTGGGAGGACTGCGGGTTTAATAGGACCCACTAAGCCACCGTGCCGCCCTGGCCTATTTACTATAAATACTAACGTATAAGGGTATAACTGTATAACTGTATGGCTCCATATGTACAGGGGTGAGTGTGATTAATGTACAGAAGGTGGAATGGGTAGGGAGGATATGCTATAAATAGTCATATATAGTATAACTGTGCAAAAATTTATACTATGCAGTGGATACGATATGTCAAGAAGATAACAGGCCCAAATTAACATGATACACATATGTGCATATGAGCATGTCTGTATGATACAGTATATACAGAATAAATATTGGTGGAATATACAGTAGTGCAATGATAAACATAAGTTATGGATGGTGCAAAGATGCATAGTGGACAAAGCAGTGCAATATAGACTGAATTGACAGTGCAGTAGTGTAGAGGCTAACATTCCGTGATCAGCTGTTCAGTGCATTAACAGCCAAGGAGAGAAGAGTGAATAGGGGTAAGATGTATCTGAATGAGGTGAGATACGTCATTGATATCGCCTCTCGTCTTTTGCAGGCAGCACGTCTTGTAAATGTCCTCTAAGGTGGTTAGCTGGATACCAATGGGCGGTTTTCGAGGCAGTGCAGGTGCCGTACAACATTGAGATGCAGTTTGTGAGGATGCTGTCAATGGTATAGCGGCAAAAGTTGGAGCACAGGTGGGACTTTTTATTTAAATTTTTTCAGCGTTAGCCTACATGCTAGTGCTTTGATTTATCAAATGTATTATTTTCACCAACAACAGAATTGTAAATATGTTCCTGTTCACTGAGTATACAGCATAACACAGCTTCTAACCCGGGCACACTCTATCTAGTGCACTACGCTGACAAAAAAAGATAATTTGCCATTCAGCCACATATATACATTCTTTTGCTTTTGTATAATGTATACAGTAGAATAAATTATTGGCACCCTTGATGGACACCCTGTGTCAGGCTGTTCTTGACCTCTTGACGGAACCTTGATGGAAGCCTTGCAGTGTTTGCTGTGCATTTGCTGTCCACATCATCCCTCAAACACATTATGAATAAACATCATGAACATCAGGCTGAAGGTTTGGAATAGATGTACAAGGGATGACTTTGTAGTAACTAGTCAACTAACTCTATGCCACTCTAGTCTTGTCCAGTGTGTGTGTGTATGTGTGTGTGTGTGTGTGTGTGTGTGTGTGTGTGTGTGTGTGTGTGTGTGTGTGTGTGTGTGTGCCTGATTCAGGTTAACCAGGGACGAGAGCAGAGTTATCACTTACAGTAAGTATCAGATTTAAAAGACCGGAAAATCTGTCACCATCACACTGACCTAATTTCTACTGTAGCAGGAAATCGAGAAGCTTGATTTCAGTTTGAACAGCGGTAACACAATCTGCAGGTGAAGGTAGTGACACAGGCACAACAGGTATTTCCGTTAAGCTCAGTGCACACACTTCACTTCCTTCAGTCACTGGCCAGGACTCCGTTTATAACACAATAACACCCTCTGCTGGGTATTAGCACACACATAACTACTACTACTACGACTGATAATAATAATAATAATAATAATAATAATAATAACAACAATAATAATAATAATAATAATAATAATAATGCGAACAGTAACGTGAATCTGATAAAAATGCATGAAACTCAAACTATTCATGTACATTATATGTTAGCGTAGTGGTTGAACTGTGGCCTTGCACCTCCCAGGTTGCGTGTTCAATTCCCACCTCATCCCCATTCACCATACTCATCTTTGGTGAGTTTCCTTTGCATCTTCCAGTTAAAGTTTATTTTTGAGTGAGCACTGAAACTAAGCATTAGTTCAGATTTACTAAATGCTGGTGTAGTTCTTGTCCAATCCAAATTCTGGCCTCTTCTTGGGATTTGATCAAAGACCAGTCTGAGGAAACAGACATCACAGTCCATCACAGGCCACACACACACACACACACACACACACACACACACACACACACACACACACACACACACACACACACACACTCAAACATTACAGGTAATTTGGAAATTGCAATGAGCCTTCTTTACATTTTTTGGCCTGAAGGAGGAAACCCACAGGAGGATTGTAGAGGACCTCGAGGAAGCCCATCAATCTCAGGGAGAACATGCAAACTCCACACACATGGACCCGAGACAGGAATCACACCATCGGACCTGGAGGTGTGAGGCCAAGTGCTAAGCACTTCACTGCTGTCCCTCTCTGTCTCTTTTGTCTTCTCATCTATCTCTCTCTTACTCTCATCTTTTCTGTTTCCATTGATCCCTCTTTACTCTCCTCCTCTTTTTCTCTATCCCTGTCTTTCTCTCATTCTCTTTCCCACTATTTGTCACGTTTCAATTTATTTTTCTCCAGCCTCATCATTTTTTCCTGCTCCTCAAGGTCCATCTTCTCTCCTCGTCAGATTCACTTTTTTCCTCATATTGTCTTCCTTTTTTCTACTTTTCTTCTTCAGCTTTTCCTCTTTTCTCATTTCTTCCAGATGTCTTTCTTACTCTTTCTGTTTACTCTTTTCCAAGTGCAACTTCTCTCTCTCTTCTCTTTTGTTTTTGCAGCTTTTTGCTTCCTCTTTTTCTCTCTCTTTTGCTTTTCTGCCTTTTCCTCTCAAAGTCTCTCTCTCTCTCTTACTCCTTCTGTTTCCTGTTTCCTCTTGCTTCATTTCTTTTCTATGACCCTAACCTTTCTTACTCCCTGCACTCGATGACCCATGGGCTCTCTCGGTCGCCTCTCCTTAAGAATTGCTGCTTTTCTCTCCTTCTTTCTCCTTTTTTCTCTTAGTGGCTATTCTTCTTCTTTCTGCTTTTATTTTCCCCTCTGTGGCGTTCTGCATGTCATAATTTCTTTTCTTCATCAGCACTCCCTTTCCTGCATCTCTTTCTCTTTCTACTGCCATCTCATCATCCTCTATATATATTTTTTCTTAAATCACTTCGTTAATCGCTCTCTTCTCTTTTTCTCTGGAATTCTCATGTTTTCTTTTTCCTGTTCCATCTTTTGACTTTTCAGTTGTTCTGATGCTTTACTATTCTCAAGCAATAAATGATCTTACTCTTCCTGCTTTCTTTTTCCTCTTCCACTCTTTTCATTCCCCCCCATTTTTTCTTCTTTGCTTTGCCTTGTCTTTTTCTCACTCCCTTTCTCCCTTTTTTCATTCCTTTTTCTTTCCAGGTCTTCATGGTTTCTCCTGGATCTTTTTCTGCTCTCCATCATCTGGACTTGCAAACCCCAACAGCACATCTCCATCTTTCTCAGAGATGTTTAGGTTGTGAAGGTTCTTGATTGGCCTTTTCTCATGTGTTGCTTCACCCACAGGGTTTGGAGCTGCGGTTTCTGGAGTCGTTTTGCTTATATTGTTGGATTTCCATTGGATCTCTTTGTGCTTCACACTCCATAGATCCTCAAGCTTTATGCTCACCCAGTGTTTTTCCCCTGCAGTGTAACTCATTTTCTTTCAGTCAATCTCTAACATGCGCGTTTCACTGAACAACCTGCAGAGGACGACAAACTCCATGTACTATATGCCACTGGAGTGTAATCAATAACATTTATTTAAGCTTTCTGTAAATTAAATCCACATCCAACCCCATACTACCCTTGAGTAGAGTGCTCATTGTCCTTTCATTAAATGTATCATATGGAAGCAAATTGGCATCATAATTATTTGAATGATTTCATCTGGAAAAACACATTTTGAAATGTAATCACTGCAGAATCGTTAGTTTTGAAATGTAAATACTACTAAATTTATTACACTGAAATATTTGACTTTGAAAAACAATATCTTTGAATTTATGTGCACTGAATTTCAAGGCTAAAAAAATTGAAGCATTTTTATTTAGCTGTTGCTGTGGTCATTTTCATCATACCTTATTCACCTTGGATGATAAGGTACTGTAAACACAAAGCACGAACAAACAAATAAATAAATATGACATTACCTAAAAAAAAAAAAAATATATATATATATATATATATATATATATATATATATATATATATATATATATAGAATGTATATATATATATATATATATATATATATATGTATATATATATATATATATATAGAATGTATATATATATAGAATAAATAAATAAATAAATAAATATGCAAATAAATACAGTATATATGCATAAATAATGCAGCAGATTTTTATACAATATGGAAATGTATCTTTAAATTTTACTTAAATCTAACATTTAATAAATCTACTGTCTGAAATAATCAACTAACTCAACCAACACACACACACACACACACACACACACACACATTATTATTATTATTATTATTATTATTATTATTATTATTATTATTATTATATACACAGTATATATTGTAGATTGTAGATAAATACTTATAACCAACAAATGATTAAAATATATTGAAACAAGCATTACTGGCTTATCTTTTGTAGTTCATTCAAATAATGGTGGTCTGAAGCGTACTGTCAGTGATTTCTGTAAGGTTTATTATTTTATTGCTCATAATTCTGCCAGCAAAAAAGGAAAAGGAAGTGTGCAGGTTGCTGCTGAGTCTCTGGTAGTGAGTACCGAACATGCACAGCCCTCAGCTGAGATTAACATCCCGGGCCACATCCCAAAACCCAGAGCACAGCGGTGTGAATAATAGGACCCTGAATGAGGTGGTAAAGGGTCAAGTGCTTTTGTCTTCCCTCCTCCTCCTCAACACAACCAAGCAGAGCAGACGCTCTGATCTCTTATCAGCGTCCTCCATGCAGCGTCACCCTCTACACCCTCTACACCCTCTACACCCTGTATGCTGCTCTGAGCGCTACACTGTTTTACATGCAGAGAGCTTCAGTGAGTGCATCTGATGAAGTAACAGAAACAGTGTGTGAATTTTTATTTTTCAGCTTTGCCCTGGAGCTTTAAAGGTCAGATGGCTGGCAGTTAATGGAAGCTTTGATGTGTGTTTAAATAAACCACAGACATATACAGTACTGTGCAAAAGTCTTAGGCGCCATATTATCTGTAGTACAAATTTTGTTATATAAGTTTATTATGTCTGCATTATTATGTACAAGACCATTCCCTACAAAGATACACTAAAATTAATGAATAAATAGCATTACAGAAGAATATTTGCAGGCCTGTAAAGAAAGCAACATATTAGAGATGGGGAAAAAAAATCAATAATGTAAACTCCTGGGTTTTGCATGAAAATAGAAAGGAGTGAGGGTGACAAAGTTACCAAAAGAACTCATATTCTCCAGCATGCTCATAAAACCTAACAGCTGTCTTATTTACAGTACTGTACAAATCTGTATAGAACACCACCGCTTATGTTCAAACAAAGAGTTTCCACACCAGACATTGACCATTTATTGTTTATTACTTAGTGCTTTTTCTAGAAGTTTCTTTCAATGTAAAAACGTTTTCAAAAGCATCACTGCATGTTCGAACATTGGATGTTCCCAAGACTTTTGCATAGTACTGTAAGTAAAACAGCTGTTAGGATTTACTGAGCATGCTGGAGAATATGAGCTCTTTTGGTAACTTCGTCATACTCGCTCCTTTCTATTTTCAAGCAAAACCCAGCAGTCTACATTACTGATTTTTTTCCCATCTGAAAACTGGTCTGTCATGTAATATGTTACTTTCTTTGCAGGCATCTAAATATTCTTCTGTAATGTTATTTATTCATTCATTTTAGTGTATCTTTGTAGGGAATGGTTTTGTACATAATAATGCAGACATAATAAACTTATAAAACAAAATTTGTACTAAAGATAATATGGTGCCTAAGACTTTTGCACAGTACTGTATATTTTTTTATATTACACATAACACTGTATTAATTGTTTATTGTGACAGTTGTGGTTTTAGCCATGGAGTTGCTGTTCATTGATATTTTGATGTTGGAATTTCTTTTCACCATTTTTGATTACAGAAAGTAACACACAAGCAACAGCTCAGTTATTCATACTCTGTGCTGCTGATTGGGAGGTTTAAATCCCAGTATTGCAATGTCCTTAAACAAAACTTTTAACCGTTAATTCCACCTGTTACAACAAATTGTTATTGCAGGGGAAGAGGCTTTTCAGTAGGCTGCTCAGTCCTGATGATGATCAGACTCTGTCCAGAGATAAGCAACACTCGCTCCTGGGAACAGAGGAAAACGATATTCCCATCAGCAGCCTCACAGGGGGGCCAGTTAATGATAAGTGACACAGAGATGTCTTGTCGGTCCCCAGTGTCCTCCTGACAATCTGTTAGCAGCCCTGATAACATCTCTGAGCACAGACAAGCCCCCAAAACCCCATCCAAATGCAGCTGTACTGTACATCCAGCACAGTGGAATATATGTCAAGTTATAATGCTTTCTCTTATTATTATTATTATTATTATTATTATTATTATTATTATTATTATTATCACTATTATGTGCCACTGTTAGCAATAAAGCCATCCATCCATCCATCTTGGAAACTGTAGTACAACTAGGGAGTGTAGAGGAAAATGTTGACCATTGTATTTATTCCCATTATACATATACTGTATCTCTGGTCAACATTACCACACTAAGGGCAATTAACACCAATTAGTCTAATCTGCATGTTTTTGGACTATGGGAGGAAACCCACCAAACATGGGGAGAACATGCAAACACCACGCACAGACCAGAGGCAGGAATCAAACCCTGATGCTGGAGGTGCAAGGTGTTAATCACTAAGCCACTGTGCCGCCTACTATTAAGGCAGTAGAATTAATCTTAATGCTGCTTTATTGTGTATAAATTTTTTTTGAAGTTTAAAAAAAAATGTTTACTGAACTGAACCTTTCTGTATTAAAAGCATGAAATATAATGAACATACTGAATGAACAGATTTTAGATGTAAGACCGATGTTAGACAGCTGTGTGATGCTGCAGCAGGTGAGCGGGATGCTGCAGAGACGCGAGCTTATCTCCACCAGCGGCCAATCAGTGATCTGATACGCTAATTAACACTGGTCACGCCTCTCAGTTTGCGGTCAGTGCTGTGATTGGTCAGAGATTTGGCACTGACAGTGATTTCATGATTAAAGAAATATATCCAGAGAATAAAAACAACAAACCGACGCGTGATCGCGACAGAGACGGTTTTTTTAGACCGAGGGCGCGCGAGAGCAGATCAGGTCTCGGTTATAAAACGGAAGATTAAACTATTAGACTAAAATATAAAAAGTCAAGATTAACACCGGGATGCCTCGCGGCTTTTTGGTAAAGCGGAGTAAGCGCGGCTCGGGGGGGTCGTACCGGATCCGACACGAGAGCGCGGAGGTGCAGAGATCAGACTCGCACGCGCTGGTAAGAGCCCCGTGCACGGACAGTTTACAGACGGAACACCCAGTGCTCGCGCCCGGGAGAACTGTCTTC
This sequence comes from Clarias macrocephalus, assembly GCA_011419295.1. Lineage (NCBI taxonomy): Eukaryota > Metazoa > Chordata > Actinopteri > Siluriformes > Clariidae > Clarias > Clarias macrocephalus. The sequence continues at coordinate 41,364 of JAAGKR010000511.1, read as the reverse complement.
CACAGCAGTGTCGGTAACGGGTATAACGAGGAGGAGGATGAGGAGGATGAAGACGAGAACGGCGTAGAGGAAGAGGAGGAGGATGAGTGCCACAGACCCGCGGTGCCCCTGAGCTCCCCGGAGTTAAAACGCTCTCCGTTCCCCCGGTGCCTGAGCTCCCCGGCCGCGGCGGAATCGTTCCCGGTGTCCTCCATCGAGCGCCTCCTGCTCTCCAGCCGCGCGGACATGAAGTTCGCTCCGTACCCGTCACCATTCCAGCAGAGCCCGAAGCCCGAGAGCAGGAGCAAGCCGCCGCCAGTGAGGAAACCCAAAGTCGCACGCAAGCTCAGTTTCGAAGACGAGGTCACGACCTCTCCGGTGCTCGGTCTGCGGATCAAGAAGGAGGGTCCCGAGAGCGCGGCTTTACCGCGGAGCAAGAAGCCGCTGGGTGAGTTTATCTGCCAGCTCTGTAAGGAGGAGTACCCGGACCCGTTCTCCCTGGCGCAGCACCGGTGCTCGCGCATCGTCCGGGTGGAATACCGGTGTCCGGAGTGCGACAAGGTGTTCAGCTGCCCCGCTAACCTGGCGTCACACCGGCGCTGGCACAAACCGCGCGACTCGCAGGACGGGAAGAAGTCTCAGCCGTCGGTCGAAGGGAAAGAGAACGCGAACGAGGTGCGGGTCAAGCCGCAGCAGCATCCTCATCCTCATCATCCTCACCAACACCAGCTCCTATTCTTCTCCGCCGAGAGCGCGCAGAGCGGCCTGCCTCCCGCGGACACGGAGAAGTGCTTCGAACTGCGCGCGAGCTCCGGTGACGACGGCTCCAGGCTCGCGCCTGGGTACCTGTGCGCGCGGGCAGGAGGAAGAGGAGGAGGAGAGGAGGAAGAGGAAGAGTACGCGTGCCACTACTGCACCAAGAAGTTCCGGCGGCACGCGTACCTCAGAAAGCATCTTGCCGCGCACCAGAGCGTCCACGCGGCGGCGTACAAGCACGCGGAGAGCGCGCCGCCGATCCCGTTCGCGTGCCACCTGTGCGGCGCGCGCTTTCCCACGCCGGAGGTGCGCGAGAAGCACCGGCTCTGGCACGCGCTCGCGGGGCCCGGTAAGACGGCGGGCAGCGCGCTGATGCGGCCAGATCTCATGCTGCCTCCGAAACCGAGCAGGATGTGGGAAGTTCCGACCTGAAGTGGGTTTATCCTGAGGACAGTTTTACGGCGTTAAGTTTCACATGTAAAAAAAAAAGAAAAAGTAATAAATATTTTCATGGCTCGTATAAAAACCAGGACAAAAATGAACATGAACAGGAAATAACAGATCAAATCACACTAATAATAATAATTGTATTATCTTAAATTCTGATGAGAATCGTAGCTGTGATGGAACTGGGTGCACCATCAGTAGCTTAACTGGATCTGGGTTCGTGTGTGTGTGTGTGTGTGTGGCGATCCTTGTTAAACTTTCTGCTAAACTCGAATGCATTAAATTTGTCTAAAAATCACTCTGCTCATATGTGAGTTTCACCCCAGCTACAAGGGCAAGTTCTGGTTAGTACCCTTTCACTGTGCAAATTTACCTAAACACCAGGCGTTTAGAGTAAAACAGTTTAGTGTAATACTAATAATAATATTGAACACAGAGTCGACAGTAATTTTTGAGTGTGTGAAAACGCTCGGCTCCTGATAAAGGGGATTGTTTCTATGGCAACTGAACTTGGTCCATATGACAAATATTAAATCAGGATTATTGAAGATATTTCTACAGTACATGATTACTTGATTACTGAACTTTTACCCATGGTGTAACTCTACTCATCTCCCCAAACACATCCACACACACAATCACCATGCCATGCGTAATTATATAAAATGCTCCAGTGGAGGACTTGTGAGGGCACAGTGATATGTTTTTACATCTTGTCAATGAAATATGTCACACATGGCTCCAATCACAACAGGCTATTTTTTATTAGTTAGCTGGCAAATAAAACCTGCTGCCTAAAGTCAGATGTGATTAAAACACTAAAAGGCACCATTCTGAATCTTGAAACTAGGGGGTTTAGATTCCTTTCAAATATCAAATGGGAAAGATTTCCCCAGATTATTATAAAAATAAAAAATAAAAAAAAGGAAAATCACACAAATAATACACATCCAGCATTATGTAACATACTAAACAGCATGCATCATATTTTTCCATGGTTACCACAGGTAGGATGATGATACCATGTTGCTTATGACATACTCATTCTAATTAAGACTGAAGTTTGTGTGTTTGTGTGTGTAAGCGAGCTCTGGTTCAGTATGTCATAAGTATTCAGATTTCTTTTAAAACTCTTCTGTCCTGGTGTTACTGCAGAGCTCGGGGCCTGACCCAGACTCCTGACCTGGAGGTGAGGTGATGACCCAGTACAAACATACATTAAAACACATTACAAACATATTTAAACACACATTAACGACACAACTTTATAAACATCTTTATAAACAGCGAGCAACGATTTAATAAAACACATCGAACTAGTAAATGAATTTAGTTCCCATGGAAAGTTAAGGTTGATGTGCTTTTGTAGTCGTTTCTCTGGCACGTGTATAAATATACGTTGGTGATTTTATAATTTTTGTGTGTGTGTGTGTTTCTGTCTGAAGAGAGAATGTATAAGATCTGAATGCGAGAAATAAAACAGAAATATTAATAAAGATTAAGATTATATGAAATAAAGCAGCGTGGAGCGTTAATCTTTTGTTATTGTCCAGAGATCTGAAGTCCAAAGTTTCCAGATAATCTGAATCATTTGCAAATGAATACAAATGACATGAGTGTGTGTGTGTGTAGAATATGTACATTATATGAAGTATGATCTTTTTATAATAATTGTAAGTTTTTTTTCCCTGTTAACTGTTTCACAACATGAATCACAAACATTTCATTTTGTTTTAGAGTTATAAGTGTGCTTATAAAAACTGCTGTTAAAGTGAATGAATACAAGATTAAATATTATAAATATAAATCACATATCTAGAATTACTACAGACATAAAAGTCATCACAAAAGCGCAGGGACGACAGTTGTGTGTGTGTGGTGTGTGAGGAAGAGGGAGTTCAATTAACATTACATTAAAATCTTCATTAATGTAAATGTTGCTATAGAAGCAGGAGAAAAGGGATATACATATTATGTAATTTCCATAATCTCATTATTTATAAGGTTAGAAGTGTTGAGACGTTTCTGTGGCAGTTCATGTCGAAAACACCTCACACATCATTAAAGATTTTTAAAAAATCCCAGGTGAAGAGAAGTCTTGGATTTGCCATTCAGAAAGCATCTTACACTTCACACCATCACATTGTCCAGCATGCTAAGGGCTCATTAAACACTCGTGGTGCTAAAGTGTTCAGAGTGTAAAGGTGTTAAGTGCAGGATGTTTATTGAGTAGTGTAGAACATGAACCTGTTGGTTTGCCCAGCCTTAAAGATCAAGAATCAGAGGTCACCTGTACCTTACAGCTCAGTGAAATTAATTTGTTTTATGCAGGGGCAGCCATCAGACAGGGTGGTGGGCCTTGACTTGTTCCTGAGCTTCTGATTAGGAACCTGTCTTAACCATCTGAGCCTCCCCTGTGACAAAATCAGTTGAAACATGAAAACCCGTTTTACATTTCTGTTTAACTAGCTTTAAATTGTCAACTAATATTTTGTTGTATACTTTGCTCCAGTGATATACAAACACACACACACACACACACACACACACACACACACACACACACTATATATATATATATATATATGTATATAAAGAGAGAGAGAGAGAGAGAGAGAGAGAGAGAGCGAGCGAGAGAAAGTCAGCCAAAAAAAAAGAAAAGAAAAAAGAACACATTACAGGACAAAAAATGGAATTATTATTTTTATACTAAATTTATTGCTATATGTTATATATTGATATATATGGTAATATTATGATGATAATATGGTTAATAATATAATATAATATAATATAATATAATATAATATAATACCTGAAGTGTGTATACATTTTTGGCTGCCTCTGTGTGTTTTAACACATTTGTTTTAATGCGCCATTATTTTGTTTATCAATGCTGACATTTATTTTATTGTCAGTTTTTAAATTTTTGTCTTTCTTTTTATGGTTTTCCTTTTACAAAATCACCCTAAAATAATAATAATACACAGACAGTGTTGTACATGAGAATACTTTTTTATTTGTGTTTAGTTGCACATCAGATTTTCCTCTTTACAAACGTGTAGATGAGACTCGTGTGTGTTTGTGCGTGTTGCGTAGTGCTCTTAACGCATGCAGTTATCACGTGCGTCATGCAGCGATCTCTCTCAGCAGTAACCTACACCAGCATCTCACACGTCCACGTTCCAGCGTGCACACGTTTTAGCTTCCTGCTATAAAACCATCTGCAAAATATTCAGGCCTCTGGGACGTGTCGCATTTACAGCACGAACATTCTATAAAAAAACCCGCCCCAGACCCCCCCACAAACAACACCAACCCCCTTTCTGAAACAAATAACACCCCTGCATTAGAGCCCTGAACACCACCCGAGTAGCCTGAGCGCTAATCCTCCTTCTGCATTAACATACGTTCATTTTTAGATTCCTTTTCACAGAAATGCAGATTTATACCAAAAACTCAGAGCTTTTGTAAATAAAACTAATTCAATGGGCGGGGCTAAGTGTGAGTTCAGGTTGTGATGTCAAGTATACAGATTAGTAGCCAGCAACTACGCTAACATGACCAGAGTGCTAAGCCACCTTGCTAAGTTAGCTAAACTCTGTGCTGAGTCACCACACTAACGTTATATCGGCGATTAGTAGCTCATCAGATTCGCTAGGTGGCTGCTCGAGACACCCGCAGTATATGAGGGGTTCCCAAATGTGTTTTATTAACGTATATGGATAAAAAAGGGTTGTTAAATGTTTTTCATTTGTTTGTTTTAATCTCTCAGACAGTACAAATATTATATATATATTTTTATTATACTTTAAACGACACTTTTGGGAAAGAAACGCAGGAAGAGAAATACTTTAAATTTGGTGGTGTGTCTTAAATAATAAAAATAATAATTATTAAAAAAAGCTTTAAAAGTCACCATTAATCAGTGCAAGTGCACTTATTTTTGCTCCGGTGTGTATGCACGGCTCTAATCTATCTGTCTTTGGTTTGGTCTCATTTATCTTCCGCTCTGGAGTTAAAACTCGGACTGTGTGAATCTCTCAGCTTCAATTTGTTTAAAAATAATTCGCTTATGTTTGTGTCTGCGTGAGCATGCGAGAGCGGCACAGTCGACATGTTTTACACGTCTGTATGAATATATGGGCCCCACTGTGCGTGCGTGCGGGCGCGCGCGCGCCTGTGTGTGTGGACTCGACAGAGCGACAATGCTTCCGCTTGTTTGGTTTCGGCTGGTTTAAATACTGTTACAGCTGTACATAGACCGGACGCTGCTCCTCCACTATACACACCCATTAAATAAACATACACTTCTTACATTTATATATACACACACGCGCACAGTGCGTCTGTACAACAGAAAAACACAAACTAATGAAATGTAACGAAATGCGCTCGGGTTCACTTCTTCAAACATCATGCTAATGCTACCACCTCACACTGCAGCGACCATGCTAATGCTAACGCGGCTAACAGGAAGCTGTGGCCTCAGTCAAGTTTTAATCGGCTGTCTATCTAGTTTAATACGTGCTTAATAATTCCTTCGGTCACAGCTATTAATCATGAGAGTGCTCATTTCATCATCTACATCTTCATCCGATTAGACGGTTTCATTTTTTATTATCTTAATTTACGTTTTCAGAAAATGTACACGAGTAAGCGTCATTTTCAATGTTTATTGTTTATATTAAAGAAAACTGTGAAAAAATCCCTTAAATTATTTAAACCAAATATGCAGTTGTAAGTCTAGACGACGGTGTTTTCCCCCAAAGCTGTTCCTGCACAAAGCCTGAGCAGACACACACAAAGCGCATCACTCTAAACCCAGAGGTCGCCAGCTTCTGCGCTGCGTTAGCACTGTATTAGACACTGCAGGTTCTCCTGTCATTGGAGTGCGTTTGAGGTAAAGATGACTTTGTTTATACAGACAGTGTCGTGTTTCACGGTCAAATAATAATAAAAAAAAGTTAAAGCGGTATAAAGAAAGAAAGGAAGAGCAGTAACAGGAGGAAGTGACTGTTTCAGAGACGTTCACTTCTCACCTCGAGTGTTACTAAACACAGCACGCGAAGGAAGTGTGTGGATCAACCCATCATCAGAAGTGTGTTTGATCCGGCCTGATCTCACTAACACGCCCACGTTAGATCAGAAATCACACGGGAACAAACGCACGGAGGCGTCACACTGACACGGCACCAGCGGTACAACAGCAACGGGTTCCTCAGTAACCTTTCATCAGAAACAATGACTTCAAAATGATCAAAACTCTATGACGTAGTGTACAAACGATGATCAGCTCAGTGTGTGTGTGTGTTTGTATGTGTGTGTGTGTGAGAGAGAGAGAGAGCAGTGGAGTGTGCAGTTTTTAGTAATCAGTGTGCTCTCTGTGTGTGTGCGCGCGCGCGTGTGTGTGTGTGTGTGTGTGTGTGTGTTCAGGTCTTGTTGGCCGATCCTGACGAGCGGCGCAGCTTCATGGACACGCGGCTCTTGCTGGCTCGAGGAGAGATTGGAGACGATAACTCGGCGGAGTCCAGCGGCACACTCGGGTTCTCACACAGCGGGTTCTCTGGAAAGGAACCTGCGGAGCAGTACAGCGATCAGATCTATGAGTGTGTGTGTGTGTGTGTTGCAGTGTAAGACGCAGCAGCAGTGATGGTGTTCAGGTCACAGTGTGGAGTCATGAGAATCACGACAGCACCATGATGATTTAAATAATAAGAAATAAACTGATTTTTATTCCTCACTAGTAACAATAAGTAGAAAACATACAACATACATAACTTTCACTCATACACACATACTGTCATATGCAAAAGTTTTGACCCCCTCCGCATTCCTTCATATTAAATTAAATAATATAGATTCACAGCGACAGGCTGCAAAGTCCCTAAAAATTCAAATCCAAAAATTGGTTGTTTATGTAACAACCTTAGCAGCAACCGCATTTCCCCTCTAGTCTGTTCCAACCACTCAGCACCAGCAGTAAACTAATCACCGGCCTGATCATCGGTCATCATCTGCACCGGTTTCTCACTGGTTCATGCCTTAAGTTAATGCTTGCGTTGTTCATGGGTCACTGTGTGGATTAACAAACAAAAATATTTCTCTCAGAAAACTTCTCGGGTACAGCAACTGGACTGAAAATGAGACATCCTTCAGGAAGCCTGGAGAACAATTCCTCAAGAGGATGTAAAAAAAAAAATGGAGCGTTGGAAGCAAAATAGGAAGAAATTATGGGGGTGTCAAGACATTTGCACAGTATTGTATATACTCACTCACTAATTCACACACATACAAACACACACTGTCTCACTATCACGCACACATGCACTCTTACTGTACACAGAATCATACAGAACTCACACACACACACTCACTCACTCACTCTCTTGCACTCATATTCGTGCGCACGCTCACTCACTTACATACACACAATTCTGGAATTATACACCGTGCTGTAGTTAAAGTGTGAGTCCATGCAACAGAACAGACATGGATTAAAACAACAGGAGGAAATGTTCAATTGTGTGTGTGTGTGTGTGTGTGTGTGTGTGTGTGTGTGTTAGTTTAAGGATACGCATGCATTAGACAAACTGAACTGTGTGTGTGTATGAGATGAGGGAAAGAGATGAAAACAAAACACACTGCAGGCAAAGTGAATAAAGGACCCGGAGCAGTGTGTGTGCCACAGTCTTACCTTTAGATACACACGAGTGTATGATTATCATCTAAAGGAGAAACACAACAGAAAGGCAAAAAATGGAAGAAAAGTAAAAAGAAAGAAAAACAAAAAGCAGAATAATGATCATTCGTGGTGTCGAGATGTTCAGGATGTCAGGAGTCAGATCACCAGCAGCTGGACCTGATGAGGAGCAGAGCTATACAAAGTGTGTGTTTGTGTGTATGTGTAAGAGAGATCAGACCTCAGACCCTTATACTGACTTCAACAGTCGTCAGGAGTTACACCATTTACACGAGGAGGCAGACCTTGTCTAAAAGAGAGGCAGGTCTTCAGCTTGAGTAACACACTCCGACAAAATCCACCCACTTCCACACCTGAGCTCACAGGTGCTGTTGATTGATAAGCAAGTATTCCCTGCCCACCCAGAGCATAAAGTCACTTGAGCGCTCTTTGGAAAAGAAAGAACTAAAATAAGAAATCATCACTCATCTGCTGCGTATATACAGTAAGTCCTCCCTGACTTTCCAACATTCGAGTTACAAATTTCCGCACATACAAATGGACCGCAGACCTACGAACATTCATAGATGCAAACAAGTTGTGGAAGTAGCTCACGTGTATTGTACAAAAAATGTCTCTGAGACAAAATGACGTTTGTTCAAGAGCGCACTAAACACCATGTAGCGTTATCCTCTGACATCTTCCTGGGTTTCTTTTAAACGAGGTCAGTGGACCCCACCGCGTCACCGGGATTCACCTCGGAATTTAAAGGTGCAGTCTTGCGAGGGCATAATGAGGAACCAAAACACCAACCCTGTGCGTTTGGTTTCTTGCACTCAGACTGTATGATTGTGCCAAATGTGTATAAGAATTACGAACAATTTCCATTCTGGGAGCAAGGTTCGTAAGTCGGATTTGTTTGTACGTCAGGGGCTAACTGCATTTTATATATATGTATAGTCATGTGTAAAGGTTAATACTCCCCCCTCCCCCCTTTAATTTGATGTGTTTTTGTGTAATCTCATAAAAATCTGATAGGCAACAATAAACGAGTTCTAACTTTTTTCACAGTGTCATTATTTATTTATCAAAAATAAATCCAAAAAGTTAAAAAAAAAACATGAGTAATCCTAAAACATATAATTCAATAGCTTTTAAATAAACCTTTAGCAGCAATAACAAAGTAATCGTTTCCTGTATGACATTCAGTCTCTTACATAATTGTAGGGGAATTTTGGTCCATTCTTCTTCACAACATTGCTTTAGTGCATTGGGATTTTTGGGCATTTACTTATACATAGCTCTCCTAAGTTCCTGGCACAGCATTTTAACTAGGTTATGACTTGATTCTTTTATTTTTCAGCCATTCTGATGTAGATTTGCTAGTGTGCCACGAATCATTGTCTTGTTGCATGACCCCATTTTAAACAAGCTTTAGCTGTCAGACTGTTGGCCTCACATTTGCCCCTAGAATACTCTGGTATACAGAGTTGTTCATGGTCTAATTATTCTAGGTGTTCCTGCTGAAATGCTTTTTGGTTTCCCCAAATAAGGCGCTGGCCATTAAGGTCAAAAATTACACTTTGGTCTCATCTGTCCATAAAACATTGTTCCAGAAGTCTTTTTGTTTGTTCAAATGCAGTTTTGCAAACCTCAGTCATGTCTCCATGTTCTTTTTAGAAGAGGCTTTCTCCTGGCACCCTTCCAAACACTGTACTTCTTCTATACTGTGTTTTCTTCTAATTGTGCGGTCATGGACTATAACATTTAACAGGCTCAGTGAGGCCTGTATGGACTGAGATGTATTGCTCTGCTTTTTTTTGTATTTTTCTAAGCATTGCACAGACTGACCTTAAGGTGAATGTCTGGGATGTCAACTCCTTGGAAGACTGACAACTGTCTTGAATGCTTTTGCACTTGTGAATAATATTTCTTACTGTAGAATGCTGAACTAAAATTGTTTTGTGCATAATGGTTTAATAACCCTTTCCTAATTGATGTGCACTTGGTGAACAATTGCTTCCCTAAAACCACTGCTTATGTCTTTCCTTCTTGGCATTGTGTTAACACACACCTGAATGCTCCAGACTAGCAAACTGTGGAAGCCTTAAGGATGTACTTAGTATGTCCCGAATGTGTTTTTTCCCCTTTTTGTCTTATTTTTGCTAAATAAATAATGTAATAGTGAAAAAAGTTATATGTTGCTCTTAGTCTGAGGTTGGATTTACCAAATACTAAGACCCATTACAATCAGATGATTTTTAGTATATTTTTTACACAAAAACACAGAATTAAAAGAGAACTAACTTTCGAACATGACTGTGTGTGGGAAGGGTGGGTACAGAGTCATGATCTCTATTAGTCCTACTACAACTACTGTAAAAATCCATATTATGACAAAAAACATTCAGTTACGAGAAAAGACAGTCCCTCTGTACTTTTTGAAAAGGAGGTCTCAAGAATTTTTTTATGTATCCCCAAGTGCAGTCACCAAAACCATCAAACGCTGTGATGAAACCGAAACCCTCATGAGGACCATCTCAGGAAAGGAAAATCCAAGAGCTACCTCTGCTGCAGAGAAAAAGTCTATTAGAATGACCAGCCTCAGAAATCACAGATTTACAGCATCTCTGATTAAAGACCACATGAATTCTTATTGGAGTTTCAACATCAAATGTTCAGAGGAGATTGCATGAAAGGCTGTCATGGAATTGCAGCGAAGAAACCATTACTTTGGAAGAACAACAAGCAGAAGAGACTTGCATTGGCCAAGAAACACAAGTAATGGACACGAAAAACCTTCCCATTCCTCTAATGTGTCTACATTTGAGATTTTTAGTTCTAACCGCTGTCTTTGTTAGATGTAAATCTTAGCATGTCTGGAACCGAACTGCTGTTCATCCCTGGGGACTCATTCCCCTGGTCAAGACCTTGTGATCTCCCTGGACAACAATCAGATCACTCCTTCAGTCATCTTGGGGTAACTCTGGACAATCATCTGTCATTCTCCCCACACGTTGCTAACCTTACTCGCTCTTGTCGATTTCTCCTTTACAACGTCAAAAGAATCCACCCATTTCTTTCTTCACAGGCTACTCAGGTGCTTCTTCAGTCCATTGTTATTTCAATAGTACAGGATTACTGCAACTCACTCCTGGCAGATCTGCCACTGGCCACAATTCCTCCTCTGTAGCTGATCCAGAATGCAGCTGCATGTCTTGTTTTCAACCTTCTCAAGTTCTTCCACACCACCCTACTTCTCCGCTCCCTGCACTGACTTCCTGTAGCTGCTTGAATCTAATTTAAAACCCTGATGCTTGCCTACAAAGCTAAAAATGTCCCAGCATACACTTACCTCTCAGCTCCCATCACACCTCGCACTGCACCACATTCCCTGGTCCCATCATCTCTCAGGGATCAAGGAAGACTAAGGGATGCATCCAGACTCTTTTCTGTTCTGGCACCTAGATTGTGGAATGAACTTTCTATAGCTATCCGCACAGCTGAGTCTTTGCCAATCTTTAAACGATGACCCCACAACAAAAAAAATCCCCTTTCCAACTTAGTTTGACTGGCAATTAGTTAGGAACCTAGTGTATGTATCTATCCAAACTTCAAAGCACTTGTTGTAATACGGTCTGGGTAACAGATCTGCAAAATGCCTAAATGTAAATGTTTGTACTTCGTGGAACAATAATTTGTTTTCCAACAGAATAATGACCTCAAACACACCTCTAGGTTATGTAAGAGCTATTTGTCCAAGAGGGGGAGTGAATGAGTGCTGCATCAGATCATCCAATATAAATCCAGATGAGATGGTTTGGGATGAATTGGACGGGAGAGTGAAGAACATAAATAACAAGCACACACAATTTCTTATTTGTTCTATCATAATTTCAGTGTCTTCAGTATTAATGCACAATGTTAAAAACAATAAAAATAAAGAGAAAACATTTAATAGGAAGGTACGTCCAAACTCCAGACTGGAACTGTACCCGCATTCTGATTGCGTTCCACCAGTCACAGCTCATGGAGGTGGTGGGGGTTGGGTCAAGCCTCAGGAATGGTGTTCTGAATTAAACACAACCTTAAATACAGAGTACTTTAATACTAATTAAAGCACTTCTCAGAAAGCACACAAGTAAAGTGTGGGGGCATGTGTTCATCACTAGTTGTGCTTTTAGAGCTACACTTCCTGTTACCAAGAAAACGTCCATGGAAGTGATGGAACCTCGACCAGCTCCTCTTCTAATAAACTCTTCAGTTGTTTATTATGACAAAAGTCCAATAAGAACCAGAGTCCTTCAGTAGTGTAGCCGTGAGTGTCACAGCGTCTGATGTCACTGATTCAAGTCTGCACATTTTACTTTAGCAGTAGCCCTGGGTTATGTATATACGTATGGAGGGGAAAAGCTCTATAAAACAACCGATGAGTGTGAGACTCAGGTGGATGACCCACGTTTGATTCAGTGATTAAGATAAAACTCCACAGGTCAAGCTTGTGTACTGTCCTACTAAACACTTCATTGTCTTGTTATTTTGTGTCGTTCATTAGGACAAAAGTCCAATAGCAGCAGTACTACCATGGTTGTATAGTGTCACAGACTGTGGTGTGTTCCATCCGTGCTTTGAGTCCGTGTGTTTTATTTTAGCTGTAGTTACTTTTCTGGTCAATAATTTAAAAAGCTGCTACTTAAAGAATCTGCAAACAACTGACCTAAACATCTTCGATAAAGCAGTTCTGTGACATCACTTTTTACTTCTGAGTGAAAGGGTAAAGGGAGATGTTAAAAAAAAAAAAAAAAAAAAAAGATCTAACATTTATGAGCTGAAATGAGTGTTTGGGCTGAGGATATGTGTGTGTGTTTGTGTGTGCACGTGCACATGCTATGTACTGTATGCCTGGGAAAGTGAATGGTGATTGGCTGAAAGTGGAGGCACAGCTCACCTGATTCGCTGGGAGGGTGATGGAAAGGGGCGGGGCTAAACATACGGGCGGCATAGTCCTCAAATGTGCTCAACTCCACGTGGTGCTGCACGATCGACTCCAGATAACGAGCTCGCTCCTCATAACTGATCACACAGGTCAAAGGTCAACAAAGCATACAGGGTCAACAAGTGACACACTAATAATTTAAAAAATGTTTGTTTTCTTTTAAGAAATAAAATTGTTAGCGGTAGCAGGATTTATTGTTGTTACAGAAGAACATTGACTGTGTGTCAGCGTGTGTGTGTGTGTGTACGCTCCTGTCTCTGTGATTGTGTTAGGAGGAATGATGGTGGAGTGGAAATGGAGGCGATCAGATTACAGCCAAAGAGCATGGGAATAAAACACACAGATTGTGTTAATGTGCAAAATACAACCATCACTGTTTTACACACACACACACACACACACACACACACACACACACACACACACACACACACACACACACACAGCACATACACTAGCACACAAATAATGTGCTAAAATAAAAGTCTATGCTACATTATGTGTTAAGCGCCGTTTGCTCACTGAGACAAGAGACAAAGCTTCCATGGTTACCATGACGACGAGAGAGAGAGAGAGAGAGAGAGAGAGAGAGAGAGGTGAATAACTTGCCAGCAGGAGTAAAAAAGTGAAATTGGGAGATGAGAAGAGTATTTCAGGATCTAGCACCTCACACTGTGCCTAACCCTGAGAAGCTGTGATGTGTGTATGTGTGTGTGTTCGTGTTGTGTGTGCGTGAGTGAGTGCTCCATGGGCTGCCTCTCTCTCGCCCTCTGGCAGGAAGAGGCTCGGCTGGAAACGGGAAAAGGCAAGTGCATATCTGCAGGAGAGTGCAAAACACACACGTGTGTGTGCGAGCTCTCTCACACACACTCACACATACACACACACACACACACACACAGACAATATAATAACCGTAAACAACTTAAATAAAGTTAACTCAGAGTGGAGCAAGGATAAAAAAAGAGTGTGAGTGAGACACGTCTGAGACACATATGAGGCATGCCTGATGTGTGTCTGAGACACGTCTGAGACAGGTTGCAGTTAAACGCAGCTTAAAAATACAGAGGAAGTGAACAGAGCAGAGGAGCGAGGGGCTCTCAGAGGGGAAACGTGTTACAGTGTGATTAAAGACAAGCGCAGTCACACACAGTTTTACAGACTATTAATTAGGATTAACACTGCGGCTGTTCTCCTGGGAGACACCAGGATAAATGCTGTTTTAATACTTTTTGGCGAGACGCGTACCAGACAGCAGACCTGCACGGGCTCTACAGGGGACCTACACTGGACCTACATGCGCCCTACATGGAACATACTGTACAGCGCACCTGCGGTGGACGTAAACAGTGCCTGCAGACAGATGAATGGGACTAAAGTATACGACTATTACGAAAGGGACTGGGAATGCTGGTCACCGGCTCTCACACACACAAAAAGAAGAAAAGAAAAATGTAAATCAACTCTCGTTTTTCATTAAGCCGAGAGTCTGATTCAAATCATCTGTTCATTTGTGCTGCCTTGTCCAAATACGCTGCTATAGCACGAACAATTCCATTACGCAAAAAACAAGAATTATTAAAATAGACATAAGATTATTGCAATATTCCTCATGGAGGCATGGTGGCTTAGCAATCACAGTACATGGTCATCTCAAAGGGGGAGGGTAGGGTTTGCATGCTTTCTCTATGCTTTCGTCCGTAGTTTTCTGTCAGTCAAAACACATGCTCTGTAGTCTGAATGCTGTTACCAAAGTGTGTTTGTTTCTGTGCGTGCCCTGTTATGAGATGGCATCTCACCCAGGTTGTACCCTGCCTTGCACCCTGACTTCCCCGGGATTGGCTCCCTTCCTCCTGCGACCCTCCACAGGATAATGGTTATAGATGACGGACAGATGGACGATATTCCTCAGAACGCCATTACCAGCTAACTTTATCATCGAAACCAGTGCGTGCATGCAAAAAGTTACACGATTACTGATCAATGTGGTGTGACGGAATTGAGATTTTATGCTGAGGGGTAGCTGGAGCATGTTTCGTGGTTCACTCCTTCATCCAAAGTACATTTTTAGAGTTTCACAAAATCGTTATGTTTCACAAACAACATGGGAGAGAGACAGAGAGAGAAAGAGAGAGAGAGAGAGAGAGAGAGAGAGAGAGAGAGACAGATGATGATGAGAGAGAGAGAGAGAGAGAGAGAGAGAGAGAGAGAAGCTGGGACAGAAAAACATGACAGAAATAATGGAATTGGAGATGTAGTTGTAGTGAGTGTAATTAGAGAAATGTGTGTGTGCCCTGAAGTGCAGTCTAATCGATTTATTGGTCCATCTGATGCTCAGCGATATCGCAGCACCAACACTGATTTCATTAGCCGAGCGCACAGCCGCGTCATTACAGCCAATGTCCCAGAGATCAGGCCACAGATAGCCCAGGCTAATGCACCGCCGCCCCGGGGGCTCGCTCACTCACACACACACACACACACACACACACACACACACACACACACACACACACACACACACACACACACACATCACCTATTCATCTCAACCCAAAAGCAAATTGCTGTCTCAGTCAAAGAGAAAGAGCTGTGAAAGTAGACAGCGTGATTTATCTGTGTGTGTGTGTGTGTGTGTGTGTCTGTGTGTGTGGCCATGGTAAATACAACATTCATTTAACGACACACACAGCTGTTCTGATGTTATCACCCCCCCACACACACACAGACACACACAGACACACACAGACGTATGTTGTGTGGCTCACCGTTTTATTTAGTTTTTTTGTCCTATTTTAGTCTGAAGTGATCCGGTCAAAGGTCACCTCCTGCACACATCATGCACCAGCTCTCCTGTGACAAACTATTGGCACCCTCCCGATACCATCCACCCTGCAATGTTTATTTTCAGTACAATAATCATATGCGCTACACAGATGCTACAGCTTACAATATCATAAATAAGCAGAGAGAATTTCTACTGGATGGAATAAACAGTCACAAGAAAATGACAGATGAAAAAATTTAATTTGAAAAACCCTGAGTTGTGGGAAATAAAGACAGGCGGAGAAAAGTGAACCAGAGAATAATGAATGAGTGAATTAAAGTGATGACAAAGAAGTTAAAAATAGAGAGTCAGAGAGAATTGAGGGAGAGAGAGGGCGAGATGAAGTGATGAGCAGTGATTTCTCTGTATCTGCAGTATTTTGCAGCTCTGACACCAGACAATTAGTCTCTTTCACACACATGCACACACACGCTTATATTGGCATGATGTGCCAGTGTTGCCCGTTAGCCGTTTGGCTAACACTTGTGTGTGTGTGTGTGTGTGAGGGCAGTGACCCAGCATTCAGTCACACACAGGTCTATCACACACAGCCATACACTGACCCGAGTAGCCCAATGTTTATCTCTGCCAATCACCCACACACATACACACACACCAGAACCATTGCCATAGCCCCACAATCATCTACACACAGATGGAGAATTAGAGTTACATTTCAATCCAGCAGCCAAACAGCCCTGCGTGTGTGTGTGGTGATTTGCTTACACACAGATGCTTGGGCCTCAGGTAGGGTACGGTGTGCATTGCAGAAGCACCCTGCAAATTGTTAAATATCTTGAGACTCTCTCTGTCTCTCACACACACACACACACACACACACACACACACACATACACACACATACACACACATACACACACATACACACACATACACACACACACACACACATACACACACACACACACACACACACACACACAGAGGCCAAAGAAGCTCCTTTCTTCTGCAGGCCAGCCTTGATTTCACAGTCACGCCGAGTGAGAGATCAGAGAGAAGAGGCAGATGGACAGAGCCGCCGGCCAACAGACAGAGACACGGAGGGGTGGGGGGTGGGGGGTATGGACACCAATAAGAAGAGAGATGGAATTAACAATGAAAAAAAAAAATACTGCACTACGGGGGGAAAAAGAAAAAGGTGATGTAGAAACGAGATAAGAAAGGAGGAAGAATAAGTGAAAGAGAGAAGATGAAAGGATAAAGAGATGCCAGAGGAGAGAGAGAGAGAGAGAGAGAGAGAGAAAACTAAAGTAGGAAGAGGAAAACCTATGAAGTATGAAGAGGGAAGGAGCATGAGGAAGAATGGATGCAAAAAAATTGAAAGAGAAAAAGAAACTGGAGAAGTGAGGAAAAAAGAAAGAAGGATGGGTGTGGAGAAAAGGAAAATAAACACAGAAGAAGGGAAAGATTTGGGAGTGAGAGATGCTGAGAGAACATGAGAGAGGGAACGCAGAGAGAGGAAACACAGATCGCTTATCTGATGAAAATGAGAGTAAAATGTGAGAGTAGAGAGAGAGCGGATGCGAAAAAGCAAATGGTGATGGAAAGAGAGAAACACTGGATATACTCTATCGCTCTCCTACACACACACACACACACACACACACACACACACACACACACACACACACACACACACACACACACACACAAAGTAAGTGTCTCTCGCTCAATCGTGAACTTGCTGCAGCTCTAATCACATCTCACACCGCCAACAATTATCAGCACCGAGGGAACAAAAGTAGGGCACAGGGAGGTGGGGGGGAGAGGGAGGGGAGGGAGGGGGAGAGAGGGGGAGAGAGAGAAAGAAAAAGAGAGGGAAAGAGATATGGGGCAAAACAACAAACCAAAGGGAGTGAGAGATGAAGAGAGAAAGAGAGAGATGTCCGTCGATAATGACAGATTACTGTAATTCAGACTGTCAGGATCATCGACCTGCACATCTCACGCCAATCAATAACACACACACACACACACACACACGCGCGCGCGCGCGCACATACACGCACATGGGTGAGATTGCTGCTAGTGAAGTCTCAAGCTGGGCCAAACAATCTCTGTAGCTCAGAAAACACACCAGAGAATCTGTCTGTCTGTCTGTTACTCCATGCATCTGTCTGCTTCTGTTTGTCTCGGTCTGCTGTCCTGTCTGTTTCTTTGTCTGTGTGCTGCTGTCTGACTGTATGCTAAGAGAGAGAGAGAGAAAGCACCTGTCTGATTCCCTGGGTGTCTGTCTATGTCTCCCTGTGTTTGTCTATTTATCTGTCTGTCTCCCTGAGGCTGTTAGTCTCCATGTCTGTCTGTCTATTTCTGTGTCTGTCTGTTCGTCTTCACGTGTCTGTCTGTCTATTTCCGTTTCGCTCGGTCTCTGTGTTTCAGCAGTGTCCATGTGCTGAGTGCTGATGCTCCCTACACAGGCTGCCTACTCAGTAAACTAGTTTCTGAATTGGAAAACAGTGACAATGTTTTGAATACCATCTGAAATACTATCCAGAACACACACACACTCCCTCCATCACTACTGGACTAGTATAGTACTGAGACAGATGGATAGAGACAGAGACAGACAGGGAGACAGAAAGACAGAGAAAAAGTGGAGTAAATTGTCAGGGTGATTTGTGAGCGAGTGATCAGAGCGATTCCATCACCTGAGACGAGAGAGAAGACGAGTGCAACAGCACAACAAAAACGTCAATAATTATCGAACGGCTCGCTCGTCTACCTGCTCCGTGTGTGTGTGTGTGTGTGTGTGTGTGTGTGTGTGTGTGTGTGTGTGTCCCAGAGTCAATTGCCACATAAACTTACACACACACAGACCTACACACACAAAAGATTGAACGAGCAGGTCAGTGTGACATGAGAGGACAACCGAGAGAGACGGAGAGAATATACTGATTAAACCTGCATACACACACACACACACACACACACACACACACACACACACACACACACACACACATACATATACACACTGCACATTCTTACATTATACACAAGTGGTGTGTGTGTGCATGTGTGCATATGTGTGTGTGAAGATGGGTAGCTAAACCTGACGAAGGTGTGTGAGGAGGGGTAGCTGAACCCGACGGGGTGTGTGAGGAGGGGTAGCTGAATGGTGAAAGGATACAAGTTCTGGTAGAGGGCAATGAGAGATTTCAGAGCACGGCTGGCATTGATGGCTGTCGCTCGCACCATGGTGGGTAAAATCTTACTGTCCACTATAGCGCCATCAAACAGCGGCCCGAAGAACGGCACCTGAGGAGGAGAGAGAGAGAATCAGCATGGATACACTTTATACCTTACACTCTAAGTCTCCACAATGCGAGGTGAAGCCTTGCACCCTCAATGTGAGACTATCCCGAAACCCCACCTCCTTACTGTGAGACCAAAACAAAGCCCTGCTTCTCCTCTGTGAGACTAAACCTAAGCCCCTCTTCCTCACTGTGAGACTAAACTGAAGCCAGTCTCCTTATTTTCAGACTAAATCAAAACCCTGCCTCCTCACTGTGAGACCAAGCCTAAGCTGCCTCTTCACGTTGAGACTAATCTTCACTAAGACTAATCTGAAGGCCCTCATCCTCACTGTGAGACTAACCTGAAGCCCCTCCTCCTCACTGGAAGACCAAACTGAAGCCCCGGCTCTGTCTGCGAGTCTAAACCGAAGCCCGTCTTCTCAATATAAGACTAAACTAAAGCCCTACCTCCTCACAGTAAAACTTAATTTATGCCCTGCCTCTCCTCTGTGAGACTGGACTGAAGCCCTGTCTTCTCACACTAAGACTAAACTGAAGCCTTGCCTCTCCTCTGTGAGACCTGCCTCCTCACTGTAACACTAAACCAAAGCCCCACTTTCTCAGTGTAAAATGAAACTGAAGCGTCTTGCTCCGGTCCGTCTGTTGCTGAAATCCAATTCAGCGAGTCCGTCCCAGCTGATTGGATTAATGGATCACAGATCCGATTCCACCACAGAGAGCGCTCCCTGGACTGCGGCCTCGTCACAAACCCCCCACGTCCCCTCTGCCGAGTGCTCTTAGTACACCAACACCCTGTTTAACCCCTCGAAACATTCAGTCAGCACTGTGAAGAAGACGGCGAGTCAGCGTGCATTACCCATAACGCATTCATTTTCTTTTTTTACATCCATTCTTCCTTTGTCATGTAAAGTCTTTCTTCATTTCTGTTCTCCTCATTTTGTTAGATTTTTCCTTATTTTCTTATCACATGAGTAAGATAAGTGTGTGTGTGAGTCTGTGTGTTTGTGCCTGTATGAGAGACATGCCTCTGGTTTCTTGATGATCTGGATGCTGTACATGTGGTTCTTCATGGGGTAGATGATGATGAGGACATCTCCGAACTCAGTTGGGATTATTCCCCTCCTGTAGTCCCGAGTGTGTTCCGACCACACGATGTGAACTTCATCGTTCCCCAAGTGCCTCAACTGTGTGTGTGTGTGTGTGTGTGTGTGTGTGTGTGTGTGTGTGTGTG